>QANY01003393.1:2786251-3041582 GCA_003255025.1 Datisca glomerata
CTCTCTCTCTCTCCCTCCCTCTCCCTCCCTCTCTCTCTCTCTGCAAAGTAGTGCTAAATTTGATGTAAAATTGTACCAAGGATTCCAATTCTCTGTTCTTAGAAAAGTGAAGCGATCAAGATTTTCAGCTGGATCCAATCTGATTTTTATTTGTAAGTGGAAAGGCTAAGAAATCTAAGACTTGTTTCTTCTTTTATGCCCCGTTTAATTAATGCTTACATTTTCCCACTATGCTTTGTGTGCAGATTTCGAGCTCGATTTCCCTTCAATTCATAAGCAAAATTCTCAGTTCTGCGTTCGATTGAACTGAATCGACTTTTTCTCATCGTGGAATTAAAAGGGAGTAAATCATGAGTCTTCTTTATAGTAATAATTTCAAGTTCTCTGATGGGGAGCTGAAGAAATCCCTAGACTATAATATAGATACAAATTTCAATCACCTCAATTCCAGCTCGAGCTTCGCTAGTATTATTCATGGAAGCGATGGTGATAACAACCGTGAGGGCGGTGGAGGTGGATGCGAAGAGTATCGCTACGTTCGGTCGTCGAGTCCGGAGGTGGAAACCATTCTAACAAGATTCATGTCGTCATGTAATGGAGGAGAGGATTCAGGGTCTCAAAGACAGCGTGATGTTGAAGACGGGCTTGTTAAGCAAGAAAACGTGGAGCCTGTTCAGCATCAGAATGGCTACTGCAATCGATCTTTGTACCAAAATCAGGAAGTTCATGCTTTGCAGAATCGCAACACCGTGAATTTTACTGCTCTGGAAAGTTCTTTTGGTGTTATGAGCTCTTTGGGATTTGAGAATTCGATGCAACCCAAGATATCTAGAAATTGTTCCAATCTTGCTAGACAAAGTAGCTGTCCTGCTGAATTTTTGTCCAATTTGTCCTATGACAATGGTATTCTTTCATTTACTTATATGCATTTATTCCTTTCCGTATTTGGTTTGTTCTGTCCGTGTTTGAACTTTATGAAATTTGAGGATATGCGTTAAAAAGAGAATTTTTTTTTACCTAAAATAGTCAAGTACTCGATTTCCTCAAGAATTCTCTAATTTTCTTAGAAGCCCAATATAGAAATCTTACTTTAAAATCTAAATCATTCCTACTTCGTAGTTGAAACAAACTATTAATTTTTCCTGGTGGGAATAAGAGATCTCTGCAGTTCAATTCCAGCTCGATCATTACTTTTTCAGTAACTTGCTTAGTTATTATTGATTGATGAAATATATATTTGACAATTTGCAGGTTTTGCTACAGCGAGGGATCTGAGAAGTTTTGGAACTGGCAATGGTATAAGCAGAGAAGCAGACCCATCGGTTACTCGGATAACTGGTCAAATAAACTTCTCATCTGGGTTAGCTTCATCTTCAAGGAACATGCCCCATATTTCCGAACAAGGGAATGAAAACATGGGTATTGGTAGCTTAGAGGATCATAATTTAAGAAATGCTAGCAATCAGAATTTTATCGGCAACTTCCCCAATAACCCTTGGGACGACTCCGCATTCAGGAGCTTAAAACGCGCCAAAGACAACAATGGAAATGTATTTTATACTACGAATGCGATGGAAGCTAAGGTACTAAAGAAGACCTAACATGTTTTTTTCAGCTTGAAAATTGTTCTTATCACTTAATGATGCTCTTATTCCGCAGAATCCAGAGTCCAGAACAAGTATTCACGGTTTGACTCATCATTTAAGCTTGCCTAAGACGTTCTCTGAGATGGCCACTACTGAGAAGTTCTTGCAGTTTCAGGATTTAGTTCCTTTCAAAGCTCGGGCGAAGCGAGGATGTGCTACTCATCCACGAAGTATTGCAGAGAGGGTTAGAATTTAAATTTCTTTCTCATATGAATTATGGTCAACATATTAAAATTCTTTCGTACGCTCAAGAGCATATCAATAGATTTACAGTTCTTGGTATTATTGACCAAAGCTTAATAATCTTAAGTTTTGATTTATGATTTACAGGTGAGAAGGTCCCGGATAAGTGAGAGAATGAGGAAACTGCAGGAGGTTTTCCCAAACATGGATAAGGTAGGGTAGTTAAGAGTCTACTGACAGAATTTCAATCTTTTGTTTTCTTGCTTGTTCATGAATCTTAAAATTTTTCCATGTTCTGTTGGCAGCAAACAAGCCAAGCAGACATGTTGGATTTGGCAGTTGAGTACATTAAAGGCCTTCAACGACAGGTTGAGGTAATTCAAGTTGACAACTAAGAAATCAAATACACCTGGAAATTTAATGAACTCTATTCATCTCCCCTCACCTAAAACTTTTCTTCTTTTTCATGCAGGCACTCGCGGATACTAAAGCCAACTGCACATGTTCAAGTAAACATAAAGAGGAAAATTCAAATCCTTGTTCTTGATTTTGATGTAATATGGGGGATGTGTAAATGAAGGGAAAATAAGGCAAATGCCAACCATTCTTCTTCAGTTTAGATAAATGGGATCCACTTTGTTTGTCCATAAAGATAGTCTTATCTTTGTTTTTTAGCAAGCTAAGGAAAATCAGCATACTGTTGCAGTTTTGAAGTTCATGAGAAACTTAAGGTGAATGTTTAAAAAATAGAAGGAAAATTGCTGTAGCTTCATGTAATTTCCAGCAGCTAGTACAACTGAATTATCAAGGCACGACATGTTTGAAAGTAATACAGATTTCTGATTTCAATCTGTTCAGCAACTTTCTGAATGAAGCAGATTTCTGTAATTCAGTCTTGGAAAAAAAGATACATCTATAAATCTAGTGTGAAGTAACTTTTAAACGCCATTTATTGATTTAGAATTAACTCTTTCAGTGCATTTTTCAATTTCAATATTTATTTTGGCAGAATTTTGAGTTTCTATATCGTTATTTTGGTGCAAGAATGAGTCCGAGGAGGATATATGAGGAAAATTAATGTTTGTGTTAAATAAAAAGTAGATTTTTTTATATTTACCTTTTTATTTATTTAAGGGTTAAATGTAAAACCACTCTTGCAGCTTTGGTGTTTTGCCAAAAAAGTTTTGAAGTACATGTACTGAGGGTGATTCTAGGGGAGAACTAAAAACATCATTTGGGTGAACCCTCAGGGGTTGATCTAGTGGTGGATGAACGCTAGAAATAGATCGATAATGATTGACGTTTCATGTTTGAAATTTAACCTAGTATAATTTTCTTAGGCGTTGGGAATAGATCGACAATGATCAACGTTTCAGGTTCGAAATTCAGCCTAGTACAATTTTCTCAGGATCACTGGGGCATTATTTATCCGGATCACGTCTCAGGGCCCCTAGGAGCGTTTGAGATTTCGCGCATTAGTCGAGGCATAGCCCCGGATACCCATGTTATAAAAAGAGATCATTCGGGCAATCGTTGTAGGTAAATGACTCAGTTGAAAAAAATACAAATATGACGGATTCAGCCTGTTATAATTGTAAATGGCGGGTCAATCTCCAAATGTCAGGAATTGTTTTCCTGGCATTAATGCTTGGATTGATCTTGACCGTAGGATTTGATCATGTTAATTCCAGCTGTTAGATGAGTTTAGGAGTAAAATCCCTTTGCCGGAGGAACATGTTGCAGGTTGCAAAGTTTGATATTCTGATTTTCCCTCCAATTTTTTTTTACATCTACCCCAATCTTTCGTGGGAAGCTTTATCAAATTGTTCATAAATTTTATTTTCACCCGAATCTTTCTTCAGAAGCTTCACCATTATTTTTGCAAATTTCATTTTCACCCTCAAACTTCCTTCGAAAGTTACCAAACTCATCTTCATCCAAAATTCACCAAACTGTCCAGAGCTCTCTCTTCTTCATCCAGCTATATTCGCCGGCTCTCTCTCTTCGTCGTCAGTGCTCTCTCTCCATCGTGGGTTCTCTCTCTCGATCATAGATGCCCTCTCTCTCTCTTGTGATTTAGGGTTTTCGTTTGGTAAGTTCACGAATCCTTCAAGTTCAATGATACCCAGGTATAATCAAGCTCTCTGCCCCTATATCATTTTTCTTCCTCTTGTCGGAGAAGTTTCTGTATTTAAATGGTTCTAAAATTTCTTCCTCTTGTTGCGATTTGAATGTTTCGCGATTTAGGGCTTTGATTTTGTTTTGATCGACAAACAAGAATAGATGTTAATTTAATGCATATGAGAGGCATAAATTTGTTAGAGTGCTGAACTAACTTAATATTTGTATAAAATATTGCCTTAAAAAATATTGACAACCAACATAATATTTGTATAAAATATTGCCTTAAAAAATATTGACAACCAACATTGAATCTGTAAAAAGAAAGAAGATATTACAAAGCTGTAAATTTTCTCCTCTCTAGATTACAAAAGAAATTAGTATGTAAACCTTGTCTATTGATCATCATTTTTATGTGAAAATGATTTTGAACTTCTTAGCTAATACAAATAGAAAATTAGATTTCTGAAAGTTCAGGAACAATCATGCACTTTTTTGCTAATTTTATACTCATCAAATCACTAACAAATAAATTTCTAAATGATATTAAGTGGATGTTTTATATGAACTCGACATACTCTATCTGCAACCAGAAGCCCACTACTTTAGTGTTTTCTCATGAAAACTGTAATGTGCTATTTCTAAAGGTGCAGTGATTGTTTGGGTCTAGTTGGTCGGACGGACATGTATTGAGTTATGAAAACTTACATTGTCATAAGGTTAACTGCTCATATCGAAATGAATATATTCTCAGTTAAACATTTCGTAGTTTGAATATTTCTTACACTAGATCAAAGAAAACGTGAATGAATCTTCATCTTTGTTATACCGAAATGCTAATATGATTATGCATTTTTTAATATTTGTTTTTTGCTAATCTATGAAGAGAGAGATGTTTTATGCTGTGGGGTTTTCTAATGATTTTTCCTTTTGAGCAAAATGCTTAATTGAATCGTGAGTTTTGTTAGGGTTGTTGAATTAATGGTTTAGGTCTTCAATGGTAATTGGATAATAATCTTAGAAAAAATAGGCTTAGCAGTTATTCAACTCGATTTCAAGGTTCTATCTGGCATTATTGTTTTGATTTTTATCATTAATTCGTAAGTAGTCAATCTATTTTATTTTACTTATAGTATATCACTAATATTCTTTAGACAATACTGATAGAATATATATTGTAGTTATTTCCACGATTTAATGTTAGTACATTTTACGGTAGTGTCAATGAGTTACCATTAGTTTATCATTGAAATACCATTAAAATTTTCCTACACATCCCTGAGTTTCTTGTAGTATAATTTGAGTGTTGTAGATGTTTCTAGTTTGGATCTGTTTTGTTTAGCTAGTTTTGTTAAGTTTGTTTATTTTGTATAGCAATCTTGTTGTGATCGCTCAGTTGACATATATAGATAATTATAAATATATCTATCGATCACTATAGTTTTATAAGATAGTAAAATATATGGTTGCAGAACAATTTGATATACTAGCTGGACTGCCTTTGTATATGAATGATTTATGCATTCCAGTGACATTTTTGTGTAATGCTTCCTTACTTTATTGTTTATGCTATGGCAAAAGGGTAGGATTATGTTCGTGTCTTAATGTTGTGGGTTGCTCTTGAGAAATAAGATTAATATTTTATTATAGTGAGAATAGATTTACTTGAGAACATAACATTGGTAAGTTGGATTTTCACCCAATTATAAAAATACCTCCTTATTTTTTTCAGGTGAAACCTTCTGATTTTTTGTCATCAATAGGGAAGACTTGTCGACATTGGCAAAGTTGGTAGTTATTTACTTACGGAATATGATCTTGTATAAGAATTTTTGTCTCAATATTATTAGCTTGCATTGGATTTACTTAATCAAATGGAACTTGCTATGTTGTAGACTAGTATCTCATGGTTTTTCTTTTTCATGTTTCTATACGGAATATTGTAGCTGGAAAGAGATATTACTTGAGATTATTTTCTTTCATAGAAACAATGTTATTTCAGATATATGTTTGTTATTAGATGAATGTGTTGTACATGTTATCCTTCAAGCAATCAAACAAAATGAAAAGTCCTAGAGAGAACTACATGATCGACATTATTTTTTATATGATTCTAGAGATTTGGACTTTTATAGAGTTTTAACTAGCATACTTGCGTGGTGAAAATTCACTAATATGATTCTTTTAACATGATAAATTACGAAAAACTCGGAGAAGTGCATGTTGCAAGTAGATCAACTAAGTTTCTACGTTCTTTAAATTCTTTACATATCTATATTTTCATGAAATCTCGCCTCAATTTTGGCAAGCCATTGATATTCACATCATGTTCATCCTTTATTAAGATTTTTGATATACGCCACTTTCAATTAATTCGTTATCTCAAATAGTCATTGTGTAAAATTGATTAATAACATAATAGGGGCAAATGTATACAAGAACATAAAATTATGAACATCAATTTAATGGTACATAGGACCTTAGCATTCTTACTAGATGATGCTCAATCTATTATAAATTAATATCATGTATAATCATGATAAGAAGACATTGTCACAGGCTAAATTTGATTATACTAACATACATTTTATATGGCTAACATAAATGTGAACGTGAAGAAAGCACCATGTGATTCATTAACTTCTTGCAAGTATTTAATGAGATCATCAATTTAATGTTACATATGTTTGTATTAATTTTTACAATGTTATTGTTGTTTTTTATAATTAAATCAATACAAAAGAATGTGCTAAAATGAAGGCTTCAGGTGAAAAGCTCACGGGTGAAGTAAGTTTGTTTAAACAAACATTACAATATGACATGGAATTGATAAATTTTGATTGTAAATTAAGTGAGTTTGTGATATGCATACATGAAAAGAACTAGCTGATTGGAAGAATATGACGAAGGAAGAGAAAATTATTTCAAGGATAATGAAATCCATGCCCTTGAAGGCGGAGCGGAACAACCCAGTCCTAGTCATCCGATAAGGCATGTCTTTAAACATAAGTTGCTTACATGTTGTACCCCCAACAAATTTATGGATCTTGTTTCAAATTTTGATGAGGGGAAGAGGAGAGCGATCATGGAGATGAAATTCATAGGGTTGTTGAATATGTAATGCAACAAGCTGAGTAGGAAGTTCTTGAAGCAACTATTAGGTTGCTTAGATCTAGCCACATGCACACTGAATGTCTATGGGTCGACATTCAACGTGATGGTAGATGATGTGAGTACTATACTGGGCATCGTCGACTGTGGCGATAAGAAAAACATTGATGGTAATGTCAATGAAATCAAAGATCTAAGTGCGGAGTAAGTGAAGACCCAAGGTGATATTTTGGTGAATACCTTATTGAGGTTCTTGATTGAGGAGTCTGACAGTGACTATTAGAGGCAAGTGTTTGTGCTACACACCGTCGGGGTTTTGTTATCTCCTCGATCAAAACTAGTTATCAGTCATTCATGCTTGCACGCTGTGAACACACATGCGACCATCCATAAGAAGAATCAGGCTTCTGCTTGCTTTAAAGATTTTATGGATGGTGTCGCGAGATATCCATGATGGCATTACTGGATGCTTGTAATTTATCTAGGTAATAGATTTAGTGTACATTGGTCCTATTTTTGCATTATAACATATGTAAATCTACTAATAAGTGTTGCAACTTTTTTATCTGGAGAAGTTGGCATGTGCCGCTGACAATGTTGACTTGAACCTGCCTTCACTGCTAGTGTGGAACGACCAGGCCATTACAAAAGTCTTGAAGTTTGTAACTTCAAAGGAAGGAGGGCCTTAAAGCTTTACGGCAAGTGTTTTAGAATATTGCAAAATTAGTTGGTTAGATCACTATTGATTATTTATTACTAATTCATTTGTATATATATTATGTAGATCGATACAATCACACAAGCCATTCCAGATGGCTATGAGGTTCGGGAGGACCACAAGTGTACGCACGTTCGTTAGAACGTGGGTGCAGATCTACCTGTAAAGAAAGTCGTCTGGCCGGAGATACGTGCTTTAAGTGCACAAATGCTTGCTCTTTAGGCGGAGGCGAGCTCCACGAGGGTGGATATGGCACAAATAATTGAGGAGCAGAGAGATGATGGCCGTCCAAGAGAAGATCTACACAAGTTTGGCGAGTATTTTGTACGGGACACTAGTAAGTCTCAAGCCCAAGACGATGAGCCACGCGTCACCCCGACTCGAGGTAAAGAATGAGGAGGTTTTGATGAGGAAATGAGTCCCTTCCATGAAGAAGAGAAGTTGGACTCTTCATCACCTGTAGATAAAGTGATAAGGATGAATCCTGCATCCAGTTGGATGATTTTGAGAAATCAATAGCTGACCTGCTACTGGTCAGGGAACCATCTGACTATATGAGTGGAACATCTAAAGGACGTCAGAAGGTATTAATCTATTTATTTGTATTTCATCTTTTCTATTGATATTACATATATGATCTGACTAGTAATCTAACAACTTAGTTGGCATTGTGTGTTGGTAGGGCAAACAAGTCGTGACCGAGTCTACTAAAAGCCAATGATCGATGCGGTTACGCAGTAGTCAGGAATGGAGAGATGGTCCTCTACTTAGTTCACCCTATTTGAAGGATAAATTGATAACTAAACATAACACAAATGTATTTAAAGTGGATCCGTACACGTTGTAGGACCCACTAGAAGTCAAAGGTCATCGTTTAGTGGAGTATATTTTTTAGAACAATTTTAGTGGTTATGTAGTAGTCACACTAATCTAACAAAATGGTTGTCTTCATCACCATTAATTGAATCTTCACCATTGTCATCATGACCTTCATCATCATCATCACCCCTATGCCTGCTTGCATGAGTTTCATACATTTGCAGGCATCTTTGCAACTTTGCCTACAAGTGTACATACTCAAAATGTCAGCTATAAGAGTTAATTTGAATATTTTGATTTCAAACTAAAAAATAATTAGGGAAATATAGTAAGTTTAAAATTTCCATATCATTTTTTTCATTCATGCTTTGACCTTTATCATCGTCTTCACCACCGCCTCACGTGCGCTCAACATTCTCGAAGAAAAACCTCTTGTGATCGCCAATCACGTGCATCATGTCGCCGACCCCTGCATTATTTGAATTGTGCGTTAATATGATATTTAATGACTAAGTAATAAATATTAACATCATAACTCACATAATCGACATCTGATGCAAGACCCTAAACTAGAATATCATTTAGAATGCCAACCAACTCACTACCACCATTTGAGAGTGGAAGCATTATCAGTCATAATGGTAGTTGGATTTCAACCACTCTTGTATCATCAACAGTCGCTCTAGCCGATACTGATGCTCCTGGTGCTGCTGCTACTATTGCGGTTATTGGTGCTGCTGCCTATATCAAGTAGAATACAAATTTACATTGTATAACAATATGAGTAATCTCCTACATTTAAAAACCATTTAGAGGAGTTTAAAACCTGTGAAGATGAAGATGCCCCATCATAGTTATAAGACAACCATTTTTTTTGGAATTCATCATAAGTATCTTCGTTTAGACCATCAGACTCGATGAAGTACTGTGCTTATACCCTCAATGACCACCTGTCAGATCCTCTTTGATGAATGGTTGATCACATAACATTGAAGCTGGGGGTCTGTCTGGGATGTACGACACCCCGATTCTCAAACTCTATCGTGAGACGCACTCATCCCAATACCATGCTCTTCTAGCAGGTCCTTACAGCAAGATTCTCAGGCTGGTAGGAGGTATACTGTCGATGCAATAGTCAAGCAAGTTTGTACGTTGTCCCCAATGGTTCCAATTGATCTACAAGTTCAAAAAATGAATATTTTATCAGTAAAACAGTATTCATACTCAAGAGGGGGGATATAAGAATTGTTAGAATAAAATACGTACCTCATTGGGCTTCACATACCAAAGTTTAACACAAAATTCTTGTAGGCAGTGATCAACATCCCGTGTTCCCACATCAATGTCTATCTAACATGCTGCTCTCAGGAATGTGTTTGGCCTACCCATTGGCCTGTTCAGTGCCAAACACGGAAAGTACTCACAAGCCCATACCTCTCATGCTCTCTAGAAACCCCAGTCCCTACAGTTTTGTCATGGCATAAAGCGTCCATATTGCAATACAATACGGACAACGCCGAACCACTCCAATTATACTCCCATATCTCATATATTTTCTCTAGGCTTGTGAGGAAGTACAAATACACTTTGTTGCCCTTGTCATAAGAAAATGTACTTTCCAAGAGCACTAAAAGAAAAACTCTTGTCAAAATTTCATCATTCTCAGAAGTATTACACTCCTAATTAACATAATTATCAAAAATCCATTGATAACTTTTTTTTTCTTTAAGCTCCAACAACGGTTTATCGACTAACTTCAGCAATGCCTTCTTCTTATTGTAGATTTCCAAATCATAATCTAGTTGTTGACCTATGACTTTCAGCCTGGTAATTGCAACAAAGTCCAATGGGGTCATTATCATTTCACCTACTTCATCTATATGAAATGTGTGGGTTGTATCCCACCATTTCTCAGCTAGGCTTTTCAAAAGGACGCGATCTATTTCCCCCTTTTTCAATATACTTATCAAGTACCTAAATCCAAAAGCATCGGCATTCTTTTTCACATTTTTCAGGAAGCATGTTGTGCTACAGAGCTACTAGTGTAGTGTTCCCAAAACAACGTACACCAAGAGTCTCATTCTCATCCTAGGAAACTAAATTTTAAGTTATGACTTAGTGCAAAAGGTATGTGAAGAAAGATGTATTACATGAGAAAAAAATACCAAAGAAAGCAATGACAATAAACTATAATCCTTATTATGACATTTCTTCGAACACCTTACGGGCACATAAACATATACTATATTTTTTTTATCCGAAACATATATCACTACCAATAATCATACATTTCTACAAGCCTCACATAAAAAATAACTAATTTTAAAAAATGATTCAAGTATCTATTTGGTGTTTTAACATTACAACACACAACAACCAAATTTTTCGTTAAAGAAACTTACATTTTTTTTTCTTGGATGGGATATAGCATTTCATTGAATGTGTTACATGCATTCATGTAAATATAGTCTAGACCCCAATGTGACATTTTATCAAACACCTGACAATCATATAAATACGCCATATAATTTATTATGACATTTCGTCGAATATCTTGCGGGCACTCGTGAAAAAACTATAGTCTTCATCCAAGACATATGTTTCTACCAACAATCATACATTTCTACAATTATCACATAACAAACTTACAATTTCTAGAATGAATCAAGTGTCTATTTGGTGTTTTAACAATATCACACATAAAAAACAAATTTTTAAAGAGAAACTTACATTTTTTTGTTTGGATGGGATATATGCTCCGTTGGATCAAGTTGAAGAATAGGACTAGTAAGATTTTGATTTTTGGATGAAATATTTTCACTCCATAACCGGTGGTATTGTAAGGCCCTTTCGAACTGCTTAAACTTAGTTGGACAGTTAAACTCAGCGTTCCATTTCTTACGACTTGCTTTCCTATAACCATTTTTAGTGAAAAAGATAATATTAGAAGGATATATAGTTTCGGGTTGCGAGTTAGGTGGATTTGGCTCAAATTGGGCGGGGGTTTATAGGGGATGTGCGAATACAACTCGAGGTGTTATGTTGCAGGCAGTTTGATGAGTTTTCAGGCTATGAAGAGGTGAATATGAAGAGATGAAAAAGAAAGGAGGAGAATACAATGTTTGAATGGAGAAGAATGAAGTGTTGAGAGAGGGGAGAAAGGTGAGTAACGAATAGAAGAATGGGAATATGATTTTTTAATTTTTGGGTTAATTTTGATAATAAAATAAGGTTAGATTTAAAAAATATATTTATAGGGTTATAAATTAAAAAAGTAATGAGATTAATTTTCAAGTTTTATGGGGTTATAGTTATAAAATAAAAGAAACTTCAAATTCAATATTTAATTTCAAACTTTCAGCGGATAAGTTCGATTTAACAGTAGAATCCGACATCGGGATTATACGTGTTTGTCAAACCGATAAATATGATTTACCGATCATCATAACATCACGACCTATATCTATACATGGTGAAAATCCGTCTCGCTTGATACTTGTCATAAAAGCACAACAACATCATCAATGACAAATTTTATCGAGTTTATGAATAAGTGTTCAATTGCTTCGGAAAATCTTACTTAATCTCATCTAATTTCACATACAAGTGAATATCATGAATGTTTGTATTGAGAGAATGGTATTTTCTAATTTTACCGGTGCTTTGCTCGGTATACTTAATTAATTAAAAAAATAACAATTTTAAGGTTTATGGGGGCATGTCGATTAGATCCATTTGGATAGCGATTAGGGCCATTTAAATGGCGATTAGAACCATACATGGCAATTCCCATAGTTGGGGTGGTGATTAGGGTGAACCATGGTGATGAGAGCTCAATATATAACGATTGGACATGAAAATATGATTAGCACCTTCAAGATGATGATTAAGCACTTTTGAGTGGCGATTGTGACCTATTGACTGGCGATTGTGATCTATTGACTGGCAATTACAATATTAGGGGTTCAATGACTTTGTATTGGGGTACAACAAATACTTGAGGTGTTCACCAAAATTTTAAAAATAAATTTTCTCGGAGGTGTTCACCTAAAATGTAGTGTGATTCACCTAAAATGTACATGGGTTCATTTGGAATGTAGAGTGATTCATCAAAATGTAGAAAATTAATATTTTTTTAGAAGAATTCACCTAAAATGTAGTGGGGTTCACCTAAAATGCACAGTGGTTCACCTCTAATGTAAAAAGGGTTTACTTTAAAGTACAAAATCAATTTTGTACATTTAGGTGAAACTCTCTACAGTGAATGTGAATCCCTATACATTTAGGTTGGATCGAAGGTGCAGCCCAATTCTGATTGTTGCAAACGATGTTCGATCTTGCTCTAAGCATTTTCTGTTAGTTTTCACCGTAGAATTTTAGTAATTCCCCCCTCAATGAAAGGACAAAATCTGCAAAGAAATTACTTATTGTCAAGAATAAATGAGATTAAAGAGTTAAGAGCATAGAAATATCAGAGTTGAATTGTATTCAAGTAATTCGAATGCTTTCCTTTTCAGTCTTTACATCATGTATATTTATAGGCTCATTAATTAATCGTTTACAAAATATTTAGCTAAAAATTGGAAAATTATTTGGGATAAGGGGTTGTTGCGTCAATTGGTTTGACTTTCCTAAAAGTTTCGCAAAAATCAGTGTTGTGTATATGTAAAATGTTTATACAAGGTTATATAAATGTTTACAACAGTATATCACATTTTACAAAATATATATACATACATGTGTGTACACTATATATGTACATACATGTATATGCATATTGCATGTGTAGAAAATGTTTACAATTTCAATCCTCTATGATTCTGGAATGCACATTAGAACCCAAACCTATTACTAGTCAAGTGCAAAAATACACTTCAGAAAACAATGATTAACTTTTCAGTTCAAACTGTAAAAATGTCCAGAATAAGATAAAAAATCAATTTACATCTCTGTAATTTTGATAAATAAATTATTTACCTCACTCATTTTCAGTCATTCTTATAAATAAAAATTTTCAAGTCATTTTTATAATTTGAATTGAAAAATTAATTTTTCTGATCATTTTCCGTTAAAAAAAAGTAAGTTGCAAAAGCGGCCCTAAAAAAGTTAACCACAAATATGATCCTATTGTTCACTAAGAAAAAATGACTCTTATTGATAAAAAAATTAAAATAACTAATACCAAAAAGTCTCAAAATACATCATTTTCATAATCCATTCCCCTCTCCTTCTTATGGTCTCTCACGGAATCAAATCTCCCCACATCTCACGGAATCGAATCTCGCCACACCATCGACCACGACACAACCACCCACCACGCCAACGACATCATGCAATCTTCTTCCTCACAAGTTACTTCATGATTTCTTCAATCACCCTAAATAAAAGTTAGAGTCGGAGTTTTTCTTTCTCGCAACTCATCTCCATTAACTTTTGAACTCACTTTGATGGTATATTCATCTTGGCGCAGGTTTTCTTATTGGTAACTTTGTTGTCGTTTCACAGGTGATCGTTCCTGGAAAACTTCCCTTTAATGTAAAAATATATATTTTTTACTATAAGAGGATAGACAGTCAACGCAGTCCGCTAGCTCCAAAATGTAGGAAAATTTTGAATCAAACCAAAAGTTTGAATTTTTTTAATCCAAGACCAAACCGACAACAGTTAACTAAAAACCCGACTAAATCGATTATTTTCAATTTGGTCCGATTCAGTTTGATCGATCTTCACACCACCCTAGTTGAAATGAACCTCAGCTTGCTAAAAACATGAATACAGAGACAAAGATAAAGCTCATCTCTATGGCCAAGCATAGTGAATTTAGATCACACTCAAACCCACACACTTCTAATTATAGTATCTATCTAAAGTGAAAAGAAATGGTTCTTATATGCCCACATTTTCCCATCTACGTATCCATCAAAATCAAGCACAAGGGTTTGAATTTCCCTCTTCCCGTTTACTTGAACATATTATGCAGTTGGCTTTAGTATCCGCGAGTGCCTGCATTAACAAAATAAAAATTTTAGGTAAGGGAAAATAGATAGAGTTCATTACTTTCCAAGTGGTTTTGATTTCTGAGTTGTCATTTGTATTTACCTCAACCCGTCTAGGACTTTGATTTATTCAACTGCCAAATCCAATGTCTGCTTGGCTTGTTCGCTGCCAAGAGAACATGGGAAACTTTTGAGATTCAGAAAGAAACTGCTGGCGAAGATGTATACAAGCAAGAAAAAAATGACATTCTTGTCGAGCTTTGGTTGTCATTAGAATTTAGATTCTAAATTACCCTACCTCATCCATGTTTGGGAAACTCCTGCAAATCATATATCATAAATGGAAATTTGTGAGCATCCTTTTTTATGATAGCTAGAACTGTAAATCCATTACTATTCATTTGAGCCTAATAAACAATTTTAATATATTTTAACCAGATTTCGTATGAGAAAGAGATCTAAATTCTAACCCACTCTGCGATCCTTCACAAGTGAGTAGCAAATCCTCTCTCAAACCGAGCTTCGCAAGGAACTTAATCCTGAGTTGCAAGAACTTCCCACAAGCAGCCATCTCGGAGAAAGTCTTAGCAAGATTAAATGATGAATCAAACCATTAATAGTAGTTACACACTCCAGATTATATGGAATAAAAGCATCGTTAAATGATAAGAAAAAGATTCAAGCAGCCGGCAAAAAACATGTTGGGTCTTCTTTAGTACCTTAGATTCCAAAGCATTTGTAGTATAAAATACATTTTTGCCGCTGTCTTTCGCTCATTTTGAGCTCCTGAATGCCGCATCGTTCCAAGAGTTATTGAGAAGCTTTGCCAATACAATGTTGATTACTATCATTCATTAAATTATGATTCTCTAATACAGCCAATACCCATGTTTTCATTCCCCGCTTCAGAAATATGAGGCATGTCTCTTGAGTATGTGGCCAGTCCAGCTGAGAAGTTTATTTTAGCACCCATCCTAGTAGGCCGATGGGTCAGATTCTCTGCTTATACAATTGCAAGTTCCCCCTTGTATTCCATTGTTGTAGCGCAGACCTGCCAATTGTTAAAGAAATTTCACCACAATTACTACGAAAATATTTGAACCTCAATTTTCCACAGCTTGCATCCTTAGGCCTCATGCTAATATTTCCATTTTAAGTGCGCTATTCCTGATCTGACTTACTCCCTTTCTATATGACTTCACCACTAATCGTCCACGCTGTCTTTTTTATTCTTACTACATCGGCAATCAGATCAAAAAGGAAAAACAAATTGTAAGGAGCTGCAGAGATCTCTTATCTTCATGAGGGAAAACTCGTAGCCTTTGTTCATCTACCAAGTAGTATTTAGATGTTAGAGTAAGATTATGCATTTGGCTGGTAATAAAGTTAAAGAATATCCAGGGACATCAAGTACTTTGATTGACTACCCATATCGTCAAATTTTAAACAAGTCAAAGGCAAAGAACAAATCAAATATAGAAAGAATAAATGCATTTAAGTAAGGGCAACAATACTATTCCCATAAAATCAAATTGGATGAAAAATCAGCAGGGTAGCCACTTTGTTTAGCAATATTGGAGCAATCTCAAATCCCAAAGAGACACAAATGAACTTTCTAGAGATAACATCCGCATCCACCACCACCACCATGGTTGTTATCATCACCAACACCATCAACAAGAGTAGCAAAGACCGATCTAGAATTATGGTGGAGATGCTGATCGTTGAACTTTGTTTCATTGTTGAACTTTGTTTCAATGGTCAAGGGTTTTCTTCAGCTCCCTATCTTAGAACTTGAAAAGCTATAAAATCTCGCAGAATTATAATTTGCTACCATGGGCTGGACATGGCTCCTTTTTAATTCTGCGATAGAATAGCTGAATCATTTCAATCAAACGCAAAGCTGAGAAATGAGTGACGTGCCTTTGTTCAAATGCCCAGATGAGTTTTGCTTCTTAGTTGAAGGCGAGCTTAAAATCTGCACAGAATTACGATAGCACAAAAACTTCACATTTAGCATCACATCGTAAGATAGAGGCTGTCCTTTCACTTTGGTGCAAGTTGAGTTGCACCTCTAGTTGCTTAACAATCAGGAGGTTCTGCAACATTGCTCGCTTGGGATGCTCAGAAATATATTGCTCTTCTCTTCTCAGCATTATGGACTTCCACTAGTGTTTCAGATGTGAAGGTTCTGTCCCAAACCCCGTTGTCAACTTGGGCCTTCTAAGTCCTAATATTCTGCTTCTGTAGTTAGAAAGGGGAGGATAATAGGTGTGGCCTTCATTTATGTCAGATAAAAAGATTGCAAACAAATCACAAAGCTACAAATGAAAGATAAATAAATGATTAGAGATTAAAAAGGATAATATAGCCCAACCAACAAATGATTAGAGATTAAAAAGATAATGTGCTAAATAGAAAAAAAATCCAAGCGAGTGAAATGCAAGGAGAAAAAACTGAAACACAAATCACAGATCTTATGTTGAAAATTGATCTGAAGATAATGTGATATCCGTAGTCAAGTTTGTCATCAAGAAACGATAAATGAACGTCAACAGTAGAAAATAATACAATAAATTGTTCATATTATTACCCTTTTGTCATTGACTAGGTCCCTTTCCCAGTCGAAAACCTCTGAATAAGTTCAAAATCTTCTTTTCTGGTTCTGCTCATAAAATCAAGTACCCGACAAGTTCCATTAGAAGCCTCTCCAAGATATTTTGAATAAGGTGAAGAATAAGTTTTCTAGGAAGCATAGGATGGATGGATTGTGGTTTTTCCATACCTGAAGATCCTGTTTCAGCAAGTGTTCTTTCATGCAGATATAAATCCCTACGGATTTTGGGGACATGAGCAATCTTGGGCCAATCTTCCCCCCTTTGCTTGCATCTTTCATCTAGACCAGTGCAGCCGACAATTCTCAGTTCCCGTAAAGATTTTAGGTGGCGAATTTCTTCAGGTAGCAATGTGATTTTGGGACAGTTGACAATCGCTAGATGTGATAGTGAAGTCAAATTGCCAATCCATTCTGGCAAAGTCACCAAATTTGGACATGATGATATCTCCAGAAACCAAAGGGTGGTAATGTATTGAAGCCCCTTTGGGAGAGAGACCAATTTTGGAATTTCCATAAGAGTTAGTTGGCGGAGACTTTTAAGTCCTTTCCATTGAATGCCTCCATCATCTTCATCAGTGAAGACGTCAAGTTGTCTGCACGTTGCAATGAACAGATAATGGAGAGAGGTCAAATATTGCACAACTCGAGACAAAGACATCCCTAGGTTATGGCACTCCTCTATTCTCAAAAATTCGAGAGATTTCAGATTCCGCAGCAATTCTTCAGGAAGAAATTCAAGATCCCCGATTTGACAGAGGAAAAGAAAGTTCAATCTAGAAAGACGGAAATAGGTGGGAGATGAAGTATCCAAGGAAGTTGCAGTCGTTATCATTGACAGTTCCAACATCTGCACACTAATATTGTCTAGTAGAAGGTGAGACAAAGGTGGGTGCAATGGCATGGAATCCAGCTTAGGGCAGTTAGAGATATCCAGGCTCGAAAGTTTAGGAAATGATGGAGGTAATAAATGTTGTTGAGGCCCTTCTGCTGGTACTTTGCGTTTCCACCATCCTCTCAAATTTGGCATGTTCTTTAATGACAACATTATCAGGGATGGAAAGAACACTGATGAAGAAAAAGAATCATCGCCTTTGTAATCATTATTGTCTATGTACTCAATAGGACTTAAGCCTTGAAGACAAAGATACTTGAGAGAAAGGAGTTGATCCAACCTTGGCAGATGTTGTAATCTTTTGCAATCAACAAAACTAATTTCTATCAAATTCGAAAGGGAGGACAGCCAACCAGATAATTTTACTCCATTGAACCCGACTATTGACAATTCTCGAACATTTGAATGTGGTTGGAGGTGTTGCAAAATTGTTTCGTCATTATGGACAGCTTTGCCAATGGGGGCAGCCTCACAATCATCTTCTGCCAAGTTCCACCGCAATTTCAATTTCCTAAGACCTTGTTTCTCTTTTAAGTTTGCGAGTATTGCCTCGGACTCGAACTCAACCACCCTCAGTTGCTCTAAGCCTCTAATACTTAAATCTCCTCTCAAGCTATTAAGCCCATTCAATTCGCTAATCCCACTGCTTTTCCCTGAGATCAAATCATCCTTCTTGCTCAAAATAAATAAGCTCAATGTATTAAGACTAGTCAAGCTTCCCAGTCCAGGTGGCATGTAAGTCAAACTCTTACATTTTTTAATATCAAGATGCCGAAGATTTATCATATTTTTAGTATCTCTTGGCAGTTCTTTTAAAGAAAAGCATCTGCTGAGTTTCAAGGTTTGCAAGTTCAGGAGTTTAGTGATAGAAGAAGGAAGTAACTGTATATCCTCATTCCCAGAGAGATTAAGGTACCTTAAATGCTTCAACTTCCCGATTGAATTTGGCACTATTTTGAACTTTAAACCTTTTAGATCCAACACACGTAAGCATACACAACGTGAAATAATCTCATCAAGAACATATTCGTTCATTTTATCTTGATTGATAAATGAATGAAGCGGCAAGAGAAATGTCCTCAATTTGCTTGCACTGAGTAACGAGGTTGGAAGTTTCCAAGAAGAATTTAACTCATAACCGAATGACACATGCCGTGTTCTTTCATGGAACCTATTAGATTCTAAATTTCCAAGTACACATTCACTTCCTGCAACCAATTGCGCCAAATCATGCAAGAGGTCATGCATTTGGCACCCCAATATACCCTCATGTTCATCTCTTATACTATCCTGAAAAAACGATCTCCACCATAATTCCATAAAGTAGTCATGGCCAACATCTTCAGCACGTTTACCCCCAGTTGGTGATTGGATGAAACCTTGAGCAACCCATAGCATAATTAATTCATCTTTATTAATCTGATAATCCTTTGGGAACAATGAACAATAGGCAAAACATTGCTTCAAATAAGGGGGAAGGTGAGTATAACTAAGTTTGAGTATCGACATTATCTCATTTTCTTGTTGGGTAATGATCGGGAGCTCACTGTCTTTAAACGATAACCACTCACTTTCTGATGTTTTGAAGTACAAAACACGTCCCACGCTTCTTATAACAAGAGGAACACCCATGCACCTTTTTACGATTTCCTTACCAACTTCTACCAACTTTTGACCCTCTGGCTCTTTCCCTTCTCTAAAGGCCTTTTGCTTAAATAATATCCATGAATCTTTTTCAGACAGACCTTCTAAAGTAAACATTGAAGTTGTCTCTGCGGTCAGTGCAACTAGTTTAGCACGTGTGGTGATCAAAATCTTACTCCCCCTTGCACCACCCATTAGCAGTTTTTTCAAGTTGAACCATTTTTCTTGATTATTGTTCCAGACATCATCCATCACAAGTAGATATTTCTTTCCTTCAATTTCCCCTCGAAGTTGACTTTGCAATGTATCCATCTCAAAGTTTCTTGGTCTCTGTTTAGTTGCTGATTCTATGATTTTTTCAACTATTATTTTCACATCAAATAACCCAGAAACGCACACCCACATTCTTAGCTCAAAATTCTGTTTTACTTTTTCATCATTGTACACATATTGAGCAAGCGTAGTCTTCCCTAATCCTCCAATACCAACTATTGAAACGACAGATACGTTGTCTTTCACATTGCTGTCCAGTTCCAACAGAAGGTCAACGATTTTTTGCTTCTCATCGTCTCTTCCTATAACTTCCTCTTCACCTACAAAAGAGTGAGTGTACTCTCGCTCCCTAATCAGATCATCTACCGTCTCTTTATGGTGCTCAGTCAAATGGAATTGAGTTCTATCAGCTGAAATAGCGTCTAGTCTCTCTCTACCTTTCTTGATCTTGTGGGATATTTTTAGCCCGAAAGCGATCTGGTTATGTTTGGAAAAGAAGATGCGTACCTGTTTTCCCCTTTTGTCCCTAGTAATCACCTCTCGCCTCAGAGCTTCGTAGGAGAATTCATCAATCAAATCGTCGGCGTCATAAGCGGCTTCTTTAAGCTTCCCAAGCCAATCCTTAACAGCATGGCTCCCCGATTGCTGCTTCTCGGCGTCAAGAAGGACGGACTGGATAGTGGAAAAAGTGCTGTAGAGTTTAGCAAACTCCTCTTTCACTCCTAAGAGAGACTCAAGCTTGTGGAGGGCGAGAGAACCCAATTTTAATATGATGGCCCCAACAAAGTCGAAGAGAACTCCTTCTGCCATTTGTGCGAAAGGAAATACTTCAAGGATAAAGAAAGCCTGAAAAAAGCTCTGTTCTAGTGTCAGGCACCAGCAATCTTGGCCTTTTTTTTCTATGAAAAAGCAATCTTGGTCCTTAAATGCGTTTCGCGCGAGGTAAAACAAAAGGAAAGTTTTTCAATGTCAGTGTGTCAGCTCTACAGTAATCCAGTTAATTTAATGGTAACCTTAAAATAAGTTTCTTATATGATTTTTTTAGATTTCAATAAAAACGTTGACATGTAGAATAAATTGTCAGGGGAGATGGTTGTAACTTAGCTCCTAGGTTAAGTTTATTTTGTAATGTTTGGGTATGTCACTTGTACTTTATGCTTTCATATTTTTTTTATTGAATAAAATTTATCTTTTAACCAAAAAAAGTTTTAGGGGTTAAAAAATGATTAAAATTTCATGCCATTGTTGCAGGTTTTTTGTTAGGGGTTCATAAAAAATATTGATAAGGAAAAACAAACAATCTTTGAGGTTCAGTGAAATGTTGAAAATGCGGTGAGATTACTTGGGGTTCAATAAAAATGTTGTGAAGTTCAACAAACGTATTAAGAATAGTACAAAGTGTTGTAAAATATAGTCAGCCTACTTGGTGTTTAATAAAAAATTGGACTGTTTAACAAAAGTGTTGAGTAGTTCATTAGATGTGTTAGAGTTTCAAGAAATTTGTTGGGGATTCAATAAAAATTTGAAGATATTCAATAAATATGTTGATGTTTAATAAAATGTTGAAATTGTAAAGTTTCAACATTTTGTTGAACTCAAAGAGTCCCATGAAGTTTCAACATTTTGTTGAACTCAAAGCGTCCCGCCACATTTTCAACATTGTGTTGAAAAAAAACTTATTTGTTGAACCTCTCAACACTTTTATTGAAACCCTCAACATTTTTGTTGGACCTCAAATAGTCCAACTATAATTTAAACGTTTTGTTGAACCTCTCAACACATGTGTTGAACCACTTAAAACTTTTGTTGAACATTCTAACATTTTTGTTAATATCAAGTATTTCAAATATATTTTCAACATTTTGGTGAACTTCCTAACACATTTGTTTAATACCTCAATAATTTTATTGAACCCCCGCCAACAATTTTGTTGAACCCCAAATAGTCCAACCACATTTTCAACATTTTATTGAACTTACTAACATATTTGTTGAACTTTTCAACATTTATGTTGAACCCCCTAAAATTTTGTTGAACCTTAGGTATTTCAACCAAATTTTCAATGGTTTGTTAAACATCCCAACACATTTGTTGAATCCTTGATATTTTGTGGAGCTCCAAGTAGTCTAACCATATTTTTAACAGTTTGTTGAGCCGTCAACACATTTGTTGAACCCTTTAACACTTTTGTTGACAACATATTGGTTATGCCAAGTAATCAACACATATTTTCAACATTGTATTGAACCCTTCAATACATTTTGTTTAGGGGCTTTAAGGTGACGTGTGATTTGAGTGACCTAATCTATGACAAGTAAGCCTGGAAATGTGGGAGTTGGTGGTCGGAAGGTGAAAGACAAACAACCTTAGGTAGCCTTTGGAAGGTGATAAATGCCTTTAAAACTCTGAAACGTGCTCACACTCTCCAAACGCCACGACATTCATGACTTGTGCTCACTTTCCATGCTCACAACTAATCATGCCTTTGTGACATCGAGTAGTCGGATAACAAACTCACATACGTTAGATTTAGATTATACAGACGACCCCGCAAGACATCACCTGTCGTCGGGCCTCCCCGGTGATGGATGCACGGCCACATATGGACAGCGCGAAACGGGCCACCCGTCGTGAGGCACCCTCCCTGACGGTAGTTCAACACGCTTCCCACCGTGGGGCACTTTCCCCATGGCGGGTTAAGCCCTTCTACTCGTTGTGCCCCCTGGGCGGGTTAAGTCCCCTCTACCCACCGTGGGCACCCCCACGACGGGTCAAGCCCCCTCTACCCGCCATGGGCAACCCCCCCCCCCCCACAACAGGCCAAGCTACCTCTATGCATCACCGGGGTGACCCTCTGGTGATGAGTGCATTGCTTAAATTCTTGTCGGGCATTCTAGATGACGGATAGACATACGCGTCCCCAGACCGATGGGTAGCGTATTGCGTCTCTTTTTACACTTCTCTAGCAGAATGGGGCAATCCAAAGTGCCTAAGGAGGCCATACTAATGCGAATTTTCTATAGTACAAGTGTACATTATCATCGTCAAATAATAAATTTCTATAAAAATAGAGTATCGTGTACATGATTGATTGATATTAATAACTGAAATTAACTAAACTTTAATTCTAATTGAGAATGATAAAAAGTTGAGATTTTTAATTAAACTAAAACGATAAAGATTTGTCAAAGATAAAATTTAAGTAGTTAAAAGCTCTAGGGTTTTCGATTTCACCAAACCAAATATGTTCTAAATTCCAATTCGCAATCAATTAACATTTATTCAGAATCGTGATAGTGAATTTCTCTAATATAATTATCAATCTTTCTCAAGAGTCGATAATAATGAATCAAAAATATGAATCATACATCTCTGTTAAAATTTAATATAATGAAACTCATTAAGCACAAGAAATTATAGTTGCTACACTAGATTTATAATTATCTCTAACTTATAAAATTCTAAAGGTGTTATAAACAAAGAGCAGATTCAATCATCACTTCTCAGTCTCAGAAATAAATCTAAAATCATGCAATAGTTGGCCAAACAATCACAAGCATTAAGAATGGATTATAACACTCAATAATACTGAATAAACATTGATTGAATTAAAAATCAAAATTTATGAACAATCATGGTTTGGCTATGTTGTAACCCTAGATTAAAAAATTAGAACATAATGAAATAAGAAAAAATTCTACTAATATTCATAAACATAGAGAAAAGAGAAGAAAAACTAGTTTTGAGGATGAAATTGAAGTTGGGAATCGTCTCCAAGTTTGATCTTCTTTTTCTCCTCTCCAAAAGCCTTCTCCTTTGCCTCCCACGTTCAGAAAACATCAAAAAACACTTCTAAAATCTCTAAAATATTCTATTTATACACTAGGGTTTGAAAATGGTAAATTTGGAATAAAAATCAGAAAACAAATATTAATCCCGCGCCAGCGTCGCGACGTTGGTGTTTTGTACTACCAGCGTGGTGACGCTGACCCTCCTGCCCAGCTATGTTCTTTTTGTGATTTTTTTGAATTTTTGACTTTCAAATCAATCCAAAAGTAATTGAATATCAAAACTACAAGATAAAAATAAAAATACACACACATATATATATATATATGTATGTATAAATCAATCAATAAATCTAAAAGAACTAACAAAAATAAGGTTAAAATCATCTAAAATATGAGTGTAAAATACACTCATCAAATATCTTCAAACTTAACTTTTTGCTAGTACTCGAGCAAAAAAAAAAAAATCAAACAAGAAAAACAATAAATACTAATTCTAAAAAGTTAAAGAAAGAGTGACGTAGTGTTTTTTACTAACTAAACTTACCTCAGAAATTCCAAAATAGCGATAACCCAAGAAAAACTTTTGAATTATGGTCATGTAAAGCTTTAACACAATTACCAACTTACATCACAACTTGAAAAGTCCTGAGTGTGTGTGTGTATCACCTTAAGTTGTCCAACCTCTTAAACCCATACGAGTTTGTGCAATCAAGTCTTGTAAAAGTAGATCTAATAATTTATAAATAGATTAGAACTCTATAGCCAATTTTTCATGCCACTCTCCACTAATGTAGGCAAACCACATCACTTAGGATCATTAGGACTTTCATAGGTTTGTAATGTATGGTTAGGGTTTAGGGTAGGATACAAGATATTATTTTGGCTCAATCTTTACCCATAGTCAAATATTCATTCTAGGAATTAACAAGCCTAACTTAACTCTTCTTACAACACCCCCAAACTTGTCATTCCACCTCTTGAAATATTCAACAATGCTCAACCATTTTTTTAATTTGATTTTCAAAAGCTTCTCTTTTCCTTAATGAGTTTTCAGCTAATAGCTCTAAAACCAGTCGGCCTTAGGTATTAGGTGTTAAGACACTCATTGGAGCTTAGTCACTCAAGTCTAAGAGGCTACGAAATCAAACTTATTCACATTTTTTAATATATCAAAACTTCTCCCATTCACCCAAATTGTCATATAGCTCTAAGCATTTTCCTAGAACATTCAAATACTATGAGTAAACAGGGTTAAAGAGGAGAAACGTTTTGAGGTTGGAAAGTTGTCATGGGTGATAATAAAAATGGTTATGTAAGCTCAATATGGATGATTCGGGAAACAATTATGCACAAGTTGGCTTAAAAAGCTCAAACGGTCTAAAGATGGCCTAAATCATGCCCTATATGAAGTGTAGCCTAGAATTTCACCAGAAACAACAATCAAATTGGTTCTAGAGTTCTTAGGAGATCATAATGATTTCTTAAGTCACATAAACCTTCTCTAAGTAAAAAAAAGATAATTAAATGCTCAAGGCTAGGTGCTCAATATGTTAGGATTCTCTAGTGTAATGCAAATAAATACTTGGTTCAAACACACACCGATACATAAATTTAACATTTTTTTTCCAAAGCTATCAATAATTCAAAACCAATCTCATCATAGGTGTTAGTGTTGTCAACAACAGAACGCCTAAAAAAATTTAAATTAAAGTCACCACCCCCAAACTAAAAACTTTCATTGTCCTCAATGAAAAGAAAATATGTAAAATGAGTAAGTAGAGAGGACTTCCCTGAATAATGATGAGTTATCATCCTCGTCAGTCTCTGCGTTATTCTTATTGTCTCTAACTGAGAGGAAAGTGGTGCATGAGCCAAATTCGTCCATAATTTTTTATAAAACCTGAAGAAAAACAATAATAAAATAAGCTAAAAAATTTAAAAACAAAACTAAAAAAATGAAATAACAGAAATATAATCGGGTTGCCAATGGGTAGCACTTGCTTTTATATCTTCACCAAGACATAATGATCATCCAGGCTTCACCCGATGTCCACTGACTTTAGAATTCCCTTTGTGTCAGAAATTGACCAGCCTAAGACCATTTGTTGCTCTCTCAAAACCCTCAGCAGCTTGTCTTCTTGTTCACCATTTAATGAAACAGAGATAATGACAGGAAAAATGGATGCTTCTACCATGAAGGTGTATCGAAGGCATAAGTATCCTCGTGTGTTTTACCCATCAAAGCACCTCCTACTGGTGCATCCACTAGCGTCCTTGTTGAATTCCCCAAACCATTATAAAAAGTTTGAACTTGCAACAATCCAAGTAGTCCATGATGTGGACATCCTCTCAACATCTCTTTAAACCTCTCCCATGCTTCATTAAGAATTCCATATCATGTTGGGCAAATTTGGTGATCTCATTCCTCATTTTCGTTGTTTTAGCTGGTGGAAAGAACTTTGCTAAAACTTTCTCAGAGAGACCATTCTAAGTAGTGATTGATCCAGCTGGTAGAGAGTTCAACCAACTCTTACCCTTATCTCGAAGTGAGAATGAGAATAATCTCAGCCTAATTGCATCAGATGAGACATTATTATGCTTGAATGTCTCACAAATTTTGAGAAAATTTATTGTATGGATCATCGTTAGGTAGACCACTGAACTGATTTGTTTGTACCATTTGAATGATAACTGGCTTTATCTCAAAATTATTGGCATTAATAGTAGGGTGTTGAATGGATGATGTAGCCTCATTGACAACTAGCATCGCATAATCTCGAATTGCCCAATTATTTTGGTTGTTCACGATTTCAGGATTTTCTCGAACGTCATCCATGATTTCATGAGGTCGTTTAGAAGCTTCTCTCCTTACTTTTTCTATTACGTCGACAAGTTCTCTCAATTTCCAAATTAAGGGAAGTCAAATTCTCGCTTCCAAATTTTCTCATACACCACAGAGAACACCTGAAAATTCAAAAAATAAATAAATAAACAACCACGAATAAAACAAATAAGACTCAAAGTAAAATTCAAGATATGTAACTCCAATATTAATAAACAAAATAAATCCCAGCAATGCTGCCAAAAACTTGTTGCGAATTTTCTATAGTGCAAGTGTACATTATTGTCGTCAAGTAATGAATTTCTATAAAAATAGAGTATCACCTGCAAGATTGATTGACACTAATAATTAAAATTACTGTACCTTAATTTTATTTGAGAATAATGAAAATTAGGATTTTTCATTAAACTAAAATTCTAATTAAACTAAAACGATAAAGATTTGACAAAGATAAAATTTGAATAGTTAAAAGCTCTAGAATTTTTGATTTCACCAAACCAAACATGCTCTAAATTCCAACTCGCAATCAATTAACATTTATTCAGAACATTGATAGTGAATTTCTCTAATATAATTATCAATCTTTCTCAAGCATTGATAATAATGAATCAAAAATACGAATCATACATCTTTGTCAAGATTCAATATAATGAAACTCATTAAGCACAAGAAATTATAGTTGCTACACTAGATTCATAATTATCTCTAACTTATAAAATTCTAAAGGTGTTATAAACAAAAAGCAGATTCAATCATCACTTCTCAGTCTCAGAAATAAATCTAAAATCATGCAATAGTTGGCCACACAATCACAAGCATTAAGAATGGATTATAACACTCAATAATACTGAATAAACATCGATTGAATTAAAAATCAAAATTTATGAACAATCATGGTTTGGCTATGTTGTAACCCTAGATTAAAAAATTAGAACATAATGAAATAAGAAAAAATTCTACTAATATTCATAAACATAGAGAAAAGAGAAGAAAAACTAGTTTTGAGGATGGAATTGAAGTTGGGAATCGTCTCCGAGTTCGATCTTCTTGTTCTCCTCTCCAAAAGCTTTCTCCTTTGCCTCCCACATTCAGAAAACATCAAAAGACACTTCTAAAACTCTTAGATATTCTATCTACACACTAGGGTTTGAAAGGGTAAAGTTGGAATAAAAATCAGAAAAAAATTAATCTCATGCCAGCGCCGCGGCCCTGGCATTCTATACTGCCATTTTTCTGAATTTTTGTGATTTTTTCGAATTTTTGACTTCCAAATCAATCCAAAAGCAATTGAATATCAACCTACAAGATAAAAATAAAAATATACATAAATCAATCAATAAATCTAAAAGAACTAACAAAAATAAGATTAAGATGATCTAAAATATAAGTCTAAAATACACTCATCGCATGCCCTTAGAGTAGTTCTTCTTTTCTTGTTATAGCGTAACATTTTCCTAATCCTACCAGACCACAGCTTCTAGATTGTTCCCAGGCAAGGAAGAGTCTTCTAGCCTTTGTCACTTAGCTCGAAGGCGAGACTTAACACTTAACATATAATCTCAAAATGGGCTCTTCACCTTTATAGGTCCAAGTGTGGCCCTTACAAAAATATTTGTTATTACCTTACTTTGACCTTATCATGTCACGTAGGCGCTATCCAATCCCATCCTAGAGTTCCACGTGTATATTGAGACATGTCATTCATGATGAGGTGGTCCACTATCCTAGATTAGCCCCCTGTACAAGTTCAAATGTGTAGCAGTTGAACTTGTACATAGTTCTTGCATGCGGTGTAGTCTTAATTGATGAGCCACATGTTCAACTATGATGGTCATCTTTGTTGTTGTAGTCCTTAGCTAGATGTGATGGTGTACCAATTGCTTTCATTTAACCTCCAGTAAGAGTGGAAAGAATTAGCTGGCTAGGCACGAAAGAATGACTAGCTGAAAAAACATATACACTAGCGAAGCACAACCTCAAGTTCATGTTATCACAAGATAATATACATGGTAATATATGTATCATACGCATATTCATAATACATGAGAGAGCCAAACAACACTTTTTAGCCTACATTATTCTCATATATGATAGATACAACTCAATGATGTGTTCATAATCATTTCTAGAAATAATTCATTAAAACTAAGGCAAAGTTCTTCAAGAAATGGCTCGGCGGCAGGTGCACATTCTAGAGTGCCGTCCATAGACGAATCGACTTGCGAAAGTGTATATGCGTAGGAACTTGCATGTTACTGTCTAAGAAGGCACACACATACATAAAAATATAATCATGATGCCTAAGGAGGCGTATGCATATTGGACTATCAGTAATGGTTATGCTTAAAGGGTTATATACCCATCCCTACTTCAAATTTTATCATGCATCAGTTCATACTTTGAATTTTCATCAAACATGCTCATTCATTCCTACTTCGAACTATCATCATGCATCCCTACTTCGCACATACGTCACTCTTACATACGACATTTAACATGAGTATTCATAATAAATATTTAAGTTAGATTTAATCTACACGATGACGGTCCTATTCTGTGGCAACATGCGAAGTAAGCAGTTAAAACAACTCGTGTATTTTGAACACGTTATGGCGGCCAAGTTCTGCTTTGAAGGGATTTGCAACGGCGGCTAAGTCCCGCCCGACCACCTTTACTAAAATGTATTTATTGCATTTCAAGGACAAACTTTACTGAAACGTCTTAAATGCATCCCAAGGATATACTTTGCTGAAACGTCTCAAACGTGTTCCAGGAACAAGCTTTGCTGAAAACGGCTTAAGTGCGTTTTAGGAACAAACTCTCCTAAAACATCTTAAGTGCGTTCCACGAACAATTTTTGTTGAAATGTCTTAAATGCGTTTTAGAAACAATATTTGCTGAAACGTCTTAAAGACATTCCTGGAACTAACTTTACTAAAATGTCTTAAACGTGCTTCAGGAACAACATTTATTGAAACGCCTTAAACGTGTTTCAGGAGCAACCTTTGTTAAAACGTCCTAAATGCGTTCCAGGAGCTAACTTTGTTGAAATGTCTTACACGCATTTCAGGAACAGGCTTTGCTAAAACATCTTAATTTCATTTCAAGATGACAGGCCCATTATAAGTTTTCGGGCTATTTTGACAATTATAACAATTGAAGTAAAAGTTACAATGCTAAACGTGATAGTTTTTTATGCCCTTAAAGTTGAACGTCGTCGATACGACTTGAAGCATTTGAGGGTCATCCCATCAGTAGTGTCTACTATCAACCATTGAGGTGGTCTCATGTGACCCTTCCTATTCGTACAAGCATGCACATAGACAAATAATTGTAATTTTCAAAATAGGCATTTTAAAAATAAACATGCGTATTGTGATTTTGAGTACATAATCTTTGGACCTTACAACACATGATTGATTTTGCACTTAACATACCCTTCCTCGGGTTTTGTAACCTATCAGCCACGATGGTCATGTAACGTCCGGTGGGAAAGGTTGGTTTCCCGCGACGTCTATGTTCGTGTTAATTATCTCCCCTTTTTAGAGCTTGTCATGGAAATCCGTCTCAAAGTTTTATAATCTTTGGTCGCATGAGTGGTGTCTCGATGGAAGCAGTAATACTGAGGTGATTCCATTTCTTCTCTAGTGGGTAAGTTTTCCACTGAATGTCTCTGCATGACCTTATCCTTGACCTAGTCATCCAACAACGCTTCCACCATATCCATGGAGCAGAGGAAAGGTAGTAGATCATCCATTTCGCTTCTATCCCATTTTGCATTCCGTCTTTGGGGTTGTTCCATGGCTAGTTACGGTGTGTATCTTGCAGGCTTCCATGCAAGCCCCCCGCCCTCACTCTGTTCCATAACCTTTAGCCTGAACACCAAAGTATCGGTGCGTTGAGCAGCTACATGGAGGCATGAGAAAATGGCGATGTCGAGGTTCTCCAAATACGCTTTGTACTTATTCATCATTCCGCTGATGTACATCTTCACCAAGTCTTCCTCCTTCCACTCCTGGAAATCCATTGCTTTGTCTTTGAACCGTCTGATGTAAGTCATCAGGTCTTTATCTTAATTTTGATGCTCACGCCCCAACTTGAGGATGCTCATCTTTTTCTCATACACAAAAAACTTTGTCGTGAAGGCAAAAAGCTAATCCGGGTACCAGATTGATGTACCATGTGTATGCTCATTCAGTCAATGATTTCCAAAACCCCCTCAGTCTCATGGACTCATCACATCCGTGTGGGCCCGATACTGGGATCGGTTGATTTTAAAATTAACTTAAAACAAGTTTGAACCACGAATGGCTCGTGGGTGAAATATCAATTTTTTTCTCAATTAACTTATTAATCGAATTAAATAATTTAAAATCAACAAATGTGCATATATGCATATATGATATTAAGCGAGAAGATAAGGTTAGAAACAATTTTGCACCTACACTTTATATCGGAGAATTTCTGAACTGGCGGAATTCCTTCGAGCGTTATTCGTGTTCTTCAAGATTCGGGATCTGAATTACGCACTTAAACTCTAAGAACGATTTACGAATTTTGTCCACCAACAATCACTTGTTAATTTCATAAATATATCTCACGAGAATTTTGTGTAGGAATTTGAGTTTGGGCTCTCAAAATGATTGAAGGAAAAAATCGAATATTTTCCCTTGTATGCTTTATTTTCGTGGCTTTCAATTCTTTTTCTCTATATCTGATAAGCTATCTCTATTTTTCTGCAATCAAATTGTTATTAGATATTTATAAAATTTAATTTTTAATATTTACAAATATACCCATATATTTTAAATTTATGAAAATCCACCCCTATATATTCAAATTGCCGAAAATCAGTATATCTCCACAGTGTTAGAGTTGTATTGAAATTTATCATTCCAATTGATAGATTTAATTGATCATTATCAATTAATTAATTAATTTTTATTTACTAATTATCTAATAATTGGGAAATAATAAACTAATTTCTTCAATACAAATAATCACACTTAACTAATTAAGTGATATCACCCATCACATATAGATGTAGGAAATATGTCTTGGCACCAAATTGCATTTTGATCCAATACTTCGTTTCTCTATTATGTTCTTACAAGCTATTTCTGAGACCGGATGGATCAACATGAACAAAGCTAAGGATTTAAATACCCGACGAATTTATTACCATAAATTCCCGACCTATTTAATCATGACATCGTACGACTCCACTATAGGTTCGATGCCGAGTCAACTCTTGATTCATGCGTGCTACTTTTCAGTTGATGTAAATAAACCCTTTTTATTTTTACGGTCCATAGAATATTATAACATTATACCCATCGTGAATATTAGTAACAAGAACGGAATATAAAATTACCATTTTATCCATCTTATTATTATTTTCTTAACTCCTTTATGGACTGTAAATAAGAAAGACATAATAGTGAGTCGTCTCGTACAATTCACAAGTCTTAATTAATGACTCAATTCATTGAATACCTGGCCAGGTTGATTTATTCGCACACTCATCAATAAAACATAAGGTGATATTGTTGCTTTCGTAATCTAAGTATAAATTTTCATATCTGTGAATCGTGTAACTCCAACTTAATTGAATTACAATCCTAACAGCCGAGGTATTACCTACCAATTCGAACTCACTCATTTGACATATCAAAGATTGCAACTAACTAAGTCAAGCTACGTATTCACCTCAGGATTAAGGTAATTATGAAAATACCTTTAAGGTGTAACAATTAGATTTGGAATTAGGTAAATGGTTTTTGAGCTCTAAACTAATTTGTTACCAGTCTATTCAACATGTCTAGGTTAACTGTTTGTATGTCCACTCTCATGCCTCAAGACTGACATCCATTGGTTCAACCTAATAGTCGTAATTGAATTCGATTGCTCAGTCGATCCTTAGACTACGGATATCATTTTAAACTTTTTCAGAAGAGTTCGTCTAGAGACGCCTCTGTCTTCACTCTTCATTCGTTGATGAAAGTTTCAGGACTTGAGTAGTTTGCAAACACATTTTAATTTAAAATAAAACTTTCAATTTATTCATAAAAATTCAATAATACTAATGTCTGAGAAATAACTAAATATAAATAACTAGTTATTACACGCTACTATATGGACATATTTCAACACCCAAGTCATCAATGAAATGTATAATGTGCTGCCTAGCACATCCGTGGTTATACTTCTAGAACTTTGGGGGTACATAGTCGGACGAGTATGACTTCATGGCTAGCTTGCATGGGTAAGGGGGCGAAAGTCTACTATCGTCTTGATTAGAGAGGCTTTGATACGCTCCATCTCCAACATCTTTTGTAGTGCTCCTTGATAACGAAAGGGCCAGTGTCGGTGCCATCGACCGGGACGTCATGTGCCAGTGTGGGACATAGTAAGGCTGTCGGGAAGGCTGTTGGTAAAATGATACACAGTTATGGGGTTGCTCGAGTGACCCACATTCTTATCAATGTTTGTTGTTCCTAACCTGGACGGTCCCCTAGGATTTATAGGTGGAATATGTCTATCGTCGGCAGCCTGGTTCGTCGTGTGATGTGGGATAACATGAACAACAGGCGGTGGTGGTGGAGAATTCTGGGCAGCTGCAAGTAGAGCGGTCAACGTACCCAATAAGTTATGGATTTCAGCGTTAAAGGCCTAGTGCTCTCTGATGACGTTAGTCTGCTCTGTCATCGTCATTGTAGCCGCAGCAACGGCGAGAAGGTTGGTTCTCTCCCTGGAAGTAGCCACTTCCAGGTCATGGTTCTCTATATTTAGGTTGACATTATCTCCTTCCAAATGAGATACAACAGCTTACTTGTCATGATTCTTCAATGTCCACCCATACTTAAGAACAAATGGATTTTAGATAGGTCACTCCATAGCGGGGTTGCCAAAATGTTTAGAGTGAAGTGTGATTTGAGTTACATAATCTACGACAAGTAAGCTGTGAATGTGATAGTTAGTTGTCGGAGGGTAAATGACAAGCAACCTTAGGCTGCCATCGGCAGGTGACAAATATCTTTTGAAACTCTAAGGTATGTGAGAACTTCGAGGAGAGAATATTCTCAATGTTTTATCCGGGATCAGTAAGAATTGAATTCCCCCATAATGACACCTAGGGTTCTTTATATAAACGGGGTTAGGTGAGGACCACAAGTGCGCCCCTACTATTGTCATTGCAATCACGTGATAATCACACCCGAACACGTGACCACGCTAAAAACGTGCTCACACTCTTAAAACGTCATGACATTCATGACCCGTGCTCACTTTTCATGCTCACAATTAGTCATGTGACATAGAGTAACGGGATAATAAACTCACTGACGTTAGATTTATAGTGTACATATATGATGAATCTCTAACACGTATTTTAACCCAAAGTTTTGAAACGCCAGGCAGGCAAATGTATTGCCAACTATTTCAGGCGTTCAGCCAAAGGATCGTCATCCTGTAGGTGTGGATCACCTACTATTGTTCGCATCGTCCCACCTAATGGTTGTGATGAACGCATGTTGCACTTTTTAAAAAACGTTGACTTGTAAAGTTAATTACCTTAATCTGGACAAATCTTTCAAAATTTATTAATTTAATTTTTACGTGATCATTGTTCAGTTATAGTCAAAATTAGATTGAAATTATTAATAAGTTTACAAATCAATGGAGCATTGTTTCATAAACACGTATCAACATGTTATTGAACATATTATTTTGATTTTGTGAGAAATAGCAAGTGAAATATTTTTTTCATTACCATATATAACACATTTAATCATGGTTGCCAAATCTTCAATATTACGTTCATGTCTAATCTATATGATTCGATTCATATGTAGATTCTTAAAATTAATACATGTCGCTGGTCATATATGGATGGCACAGATTAGCCGCAAAGAAGAAAGTAAAAAATATTTTTTGCATTTCAATAAGTAACACCAGATTTAGGTCGATGGTCTAAAATCTAGGAAATGCTATCCAACTAAATTTCACCCCAATCATAAAAACTACTTCTATCCCTAAAGGCTAAACGTCTCTCCAAAAAAACTGTCCCGAAGATTTAAATTTTTACCTATGTTTTTAATTTTTGAACCCACCTAAATTTAAAACATGACTCCGCTATCATTTTAAGTTATAATCCTTTTTATTTTATTTTAGTTGTAGGCTCATTTTATCTTCTATTTTAACCCTCTAATTAGAAACACTAACTTCACCATCTTCCTCCTCCTGTAGAAGCACATTCCAACACTTGTACACTTGGACACTTTCAAACCTTCTCCTCCAAACACACATCATCCTCTCGTCGTAGAGTCTCTTATTGCCGCGCCTCCAATGTCGTTGCTCATCCTCCTTCCGAGCAGTTGTGAATTCAGTCGAGCCCATCCCCTATATCTTCGTTCATCTCGAGTCCCGACAGTTTCTTCTGTTTGTCATAGTTGAATAGCGTGAGTGAAGAAGGCCAGGAGAATGAACACAACTAATATGAGTCATCAAACAAGTTCGAGTAGTATGAAAGCTCCATTCCACGTCTGAGATTATGGTGTTCAACGATTTCATCTAAAGAATCAAAATATTACTGACTTTTGTGCTGCACATTCAGTCCATATAGCATATATTTCATCTAAACAAGGTAAAATTCATAATTTTTATATTATTTTTTGTTCTAAAATGGAAAATTTGTAAGTTGTACATGATTGTTCAATGAATGGTTCTGTTCACATTCTGTTTTGTGTATGTGTGTTTATGTTCATTTGTTCAAATGTTTATGTTCGTAATGGATACTGTTGTCATGTAGCTTTATCAATGTGTTATGCCTTGTAATATGATTTCATAAATGAGTCAAAATAACATGGAAGGTGTTCGTGATTTTGGGAACACACAATTAATACTTAGGTGGTATGGCGGCCTTCCAGCAAACGTCCACTAGAATGTGAACAAGTCGGGATTTAGAGAACTAACAAGTGTTATGAAAAATAGCAATGCACCCGCATTTTATTACAAGGCCTAGAGAAAAGATGGTGGGATACTACACACATATTTCATCTAGATAAAGTAGGTGAGTCGACAATGATCTTTTTGTAACACTCCAAAGACCGACTGAGAATATTTCGATAATTTACTTAATGTCGCGTAACCTATGTCAAAACTTTTCTTTTAAAATCAATTTTTGATGTGCAGTATTTAATGAAGCAACGTATTTATTAGAGAAAAACTCAAAACACGTCTCTAAAATTTAAGATAAGAAATTCATACGAAATTTTCATTAAGCGTAAATAACATTTTGAATATTTTTTTATAAATAAAAAATTAAAATCAACTTTAAAATAGTAAATTACTCAACTAGTTAAACTTAATTTCTCGTCTCGTGTCATAAAACCTAACTAGACTCTTCACATTTATCATCATTATTCGTCTAAAACTTTAATATAAAATGGTGTAAGTATAAAATATACACAGTAAGTAAAATTTGATACATACATAACAAATACATGCGCATCCAATCCATTTAAATTATTAACATAAACTTGTCATACACTTTATAAATCATTATATCACATTAATTTTGTTGCATTAACGTTACATTTTTCATTACATTCTTTTCATGCATTCTTTTTATTACACTATTTCTTTACATTTAGATATCTTTACATTCTTCATTACATTATTCGTGAGCTCACTTGTGTAGTATTTAGCCAATCAAACTGTCACTATTACAAAAATTTGTTCGACTACCGGATCCTTGATAATATTGCTGGACAAGTCAAACAACCATTCATTAACATTACCATTAATTATTAAACATCATCGGCTCCGTCGGCCTCCCTCCTCCCTAGTATTTTAAGTCTTTATTTATTTGTTTTATTATATCTATTTTATGAATCATAATGTGAAAGCATTTATATGTGTAATTCTCATCCTTACCATAATAATGTACGAATCCTTAACAAATACGTTAACATACAATTAAACATCTAATCACATAAGTACATTACACATATAGGAGATTTACATACAAGGGCAGACATACAAGAGTACAAAGACATACATTTCACTTATCATAATTTTCATAGATGTCCAACCTTTAAGTATGCATAAAATTTTACTTAATTTGAGTCCAAAGTAGCTCAAAAAACTAACTCAAAAAATTTTAATTTTCGAAAGGTCCAATTAATGCAATTGATTCTAACTTATATCCATTTTGCTCTAACACCCATACAATGCCCAATGTCAGAGATATTCAAATCTAAATTTTAAAGTTGATAACATTTAATTATTATGATATCCAAATGAAGAAACTAATGTCGTACATAGAGTGAAAGTGACAAAGGGTGATAAGAAGAGTCGGTTGATGGTGGTGGCTGGCCGAAAAAGTCACTGGCCGACTGAAAACGCCACCAGCCAAAGCTTACTTTCTTTGTTACAGATTTGCTGGTGCTCAGATGGTCATGAAACTGATCTTGATAAAAGGTGACAATGAGAGCTTTCTATTGATACTAAGATTGTCATGATCGGACCACCAAAGAAAAAAGATATCACCGAGTGAAGTTTTTGACAATATTTTCTCTCTCTTCAGTCTATTCCCTTTCTCTCTTTTTTTTCAAAATCCTATGGCGCCTCTTTTCTTCTTCTTTTTTAACTAAAAGATCTTTATAATCAATTTACAATATTATCCTAATTGGTAACATCTTTGACTTGATGTATCTTTTTCATCTTAACTCTAATTTTTTAAATTCATTTCATCGAACTATTCGATTTGTGTATAATATTACATATAAAAAATCTTACATTCATAATAATCTTTGAGGATACCATAATCATTTCTCTATTTATAGACAATAAACTTAGATCTTAATGTTTAACCACATTAATTCGTACCCATCTGATAACAACTTAAAGTGTAATCTAATAAGAAACTCTCACATATTCCTAAAATAATAAGATAAGCATTAAATTTCACTAAAATCTTACCCTTCAAGTTTTAATACGGCTAATAAATATTCAGGATACTACACTTTTGGATTTTATCGTGATCAAAAGATTAGAGTCGCTAGAAGACATTTAGAATTTGATTTAGAAAATTTAAGGAAGAAATCTTCATTGCGTAAGTTAATTGATAACCCATTGTCTGAATGGTGATAAATAATGGTCAATTATGATTGTATTTTATCAAAATTATGACATATGAGTGTGACACTCTTGAGAATAAGAAAATTTTGACTCATGTTTTCATTTTGGTAGTTTTTGGAACTACTATCTTTTGCAACAAGAGCATTGAGATATATCTTGTGCTACCTTCCAAGTTTAGAGAAAATAAATGAGATACGGGAGTACAATTGAGGTGGTGCAACGTTGTCGGTCTTATACTACAATTGGATGTAGTATTGCATGTGAACATTGTTGGAATATGAGGTTTCTCGAGAGCCTGAAGGTGTGGGCTTATGAGTATTTGTCATGTTTGACACTGAACAAACCAGTAGGCGGTGCGAACACATTCCTAAGAGTAGTGTGCTAGTTAGATGTTGATGTTGGAGCATGGGACTTTGCTCATGACATCAAAGAATTTTGTGTGAAACTTCGATTTGTCAAGCTGAATGAGGTATATGTTTTATTTTATCTTTACTTATATTTATGCCCCTCAACTATGATCATTGGTTTAAGGTTTTAAAATATGCCTATAGGGATTTTAGATCAATTGGTATCCCCAGGAGGAAATAGGCGAGTTTGGTTGAATATTGTACTAACAATTTATATACAAATTTAAGAGGATATTGCTGCAAGGACCTGTTAGAAGATCATGGTACTTATGCAACAATGTAGCTGTGCAATTAACAACCTGCTTCAATAGTCAACCATTAACTTAAAAATGAATTCATTTTCTAGGAGGGAAGTTTTTTGTATCGAACCAAACCCAAAATGACTTGTTCGGTCAGTTTTTATATGTAGGTTCGGTTCGTCAAAATTTAAGAACTGAAGTTTCATTTTGGTTCGAAACTTCGGCCGTTTTTTAGCAAAACTGAATTGAAACTTTAATTTCTTATTTTTTATATATAATTTTATATCAATCCATGCCGAGCCGTAGTCGAAAGAAAATAAAACTTTAGTTTTATATTATTTTTTTCAAAGAATATCCTTTGAAAATGTTTATAAAAATTATTTTTATTATTAACGCTGAATCGAAGAACCGAAACTTCAGTTTAGTTCTTTTATTCATTATGGTTCGGTTCGACAATATTGTTGAACTGAAGTTTTCATTCGGTTCAATTTTTCATAAAATAACCAATCGAAACAAACCACGAATACTCAGCATACTAATCTCACTTTCAGACATTTTTAATTCTCTATAATTCACTAAAGGCAACAAGCACCTGATATACTATGACCAAATAGATGAATTATTTAAATGGTGGTACTATCTTACGTAGTTAAAAGTATCCATAGAATCCTATAAAATTATGTTGACTCGTAGAGTCTCATTTGTGATGAATCAAAATGATGAAACTATCTAACATGAACACATTTTCTCAAGATTGAGGGCATAATTTTTATACGTGATGTCTTAAGTAATAATTATAAATCTCAATGAGACTTGATCTTCCTGATATATTTCTCTATCTAAATATTAGAATCTTTAGTCTTTTTAAATCAGTCTACATAATAGAGTTAATAAGTTAAGTTTTCAAGTGAGAGCGTCAAACTTCACTAAGTTATGAAAAAAGAGTTTACAAGTCAGAAAAGAACTTTTAGTTTGTACCTTTTGACTATGAGTAAAGCACCATAACATGCCAAGTATTAAATGTTCATGTACTTTTTACTAATTAAGAATGCTCACCTACAATTAAGAATGTGGCATTTTGAGACTGTATCCCAGACTGGCGCATACCATATAGGGAGGCTTGGACTGGACTGGCACATACCATATAGGGCGGGTTGATCCAGACCATAAACTGTCATGGTTGCTCACTTCTGACTCAGGCCCGAGCAAGATCTGCTTAGTTTCCACCACTACATGTGGGTTGGGAAGAAAATAGTGATGCAAATGGAGATTTCAGGGGTAAGTTGTAGATAGAATCAAATATCTGATTTTATTCGACTATAAACTTGATTATAGAATCAAAACGAGTGAATATGAAATGTGAAATCATCTTTCCTTTTCGTGCCATATGCGCTTAGACTTTACTTATCCCCTTTTTTCCCGGTCCAATATTTATTCTCGAAAGTCTTCATTTCTATGTAGAAGCAAACTCTCCAAATTTATGACCAACCTTTCCTTCAGTGAGGCTTTACTTGACTGTCTATGGCTCCATTGCGTGTGCTCGGGGTAAAAGTTTTGTATAAATGTATCGCCATGCTCTTATGTATTTTGATTTAAGTGCTTTTCTTTCTAAGAGGTGGAATAAAATAACTCATTTGAAGCGTAATGATCATACGTCTGTAACGCATTGTATGTCCCATAATAGGTCACATTCTTCTACCCTTTCCTGGGAGTCGATGACTATTCATAGCTATTACTTTGACACCAAAGAAGAGTTCAACCCAATGTTTTATTTTTGTCCTAATTGATCCTGATTCGACATTATAAGTATATTGATTTTTCCCTAATAACCTAAGACTTTTATCTGTAAATACTGCATATTTGAACTTAAAACATGTTATTGGTCCCCTATGAAATTGTTGAAAGCATCAACAACTTAGATATATTTCTCTCAGAAAATAAGGACGAGTTGTGTGAATTAAAGAGAACTCAGGTAGCTTCACTCTTCGGTCCACTTCGGAGTGAATTCGTAATAGAACCGAGTTAAAGACCTGGGAAAAAGCAGCTTGGAGCAAGAATGTCTCACTAAAACTTAACATGTTTGCTTGGAAGCTGTTCTACCATGCATTACCTTTGGATGACAAGGAGAAAGTCAACCATGAGTGACACAAGGTAATAGGAAATCGGAATGTACCTCGCTTTCTTTCTTCCTCTGGTTAAGTCAATAAAGCTAGTTGCTGCTTTTAAACTATACTGATGTAGTTGGCGGTAGTTAGCAGCACAGTACGGGTAGAGGCAATCCCCAAGCATCATTTTAGAGCTCATCAGTCTTAATGTGAAACCCAAGAAAAAAGGAGTGCAACAGGTAGCACTATAGGGGCATGAACCCTCCATAAAAGACCTTCTTTTAGGCAAAATTCCACTTAGAGATAGGAAAAGGCCCATGCAAAATAAGTATATAGGAAAATGGGAGTCAACGGGGGCAGTTAGCCCGGTCGATAGATGTGGTGCTGAGGTCACACTTCTCTTTTTTTATTGGGTTGAGACTTAAGAAGGATAGTTTTTGCCCTTTTTTTACTTAAGATCTATTGAAGCTCAAATTTGGTAGAGAACACGGGTTCTGTTTTGTGTATAACTTTGTTTGGCTGAAAATCTCGGCCAATTTACTGGGTTGATAAACACTTAGACCGCGATGACAGTCCGAGCTATAAACCTACGTCCCTGATAAATTAGTGTGCGAGCGTGCCAAAATTTGATCGAAGAAACTGAATTTAAAAGATATCCAAATGTTTATCTAACTTCTAATCATAAAACGATTCTCAAGATTAGGAAACAAATCTCCTATAGGAGTCCTACTATTACTTGCAGTCAAAAACTAAGAACTGGAATCGAAATGCTAAGAAAAATGAACAAGAAACTCAAACTTTATATAACTATTTAGAAAAATGAACTAGTAATAAAAGAGCAACTCTAAGTAATTGAATCTAAAGTTTTCGAAGAGTAAACTTGAAAGTTGCTAAAGTAAAAGACTTACGAAAATAAAAGCGCACTGGTTTGTAAAACATTAAGTAGTAAAAACTCAAGAACAAAACTAGATTGACAAGTTGAAAGCTTAATTTTTTGGATGTTTTCGCCCTCCTCTCCATCTATCTATTTGGTCTCCTTTTACAGGAGTAGAGTATTCACGCGGATGGACTATCATTAGCTTAATCATATCTCCATTGCTGATTTGAATTTTGAAATTTGAAACTTGAGTTTATCTCTTTCGACATTTAGGTAACTTGAGTTTATCTCTTTCGACATTTAGGTAACTTGAGTTATCTACGAATTCTGAATATTTGATGAGATTCATGGCCTTGTCATCCGCAGTTACATCATATTATCAAAAATATCAAAAAATCATCTTTTACCAACTAAAGAAATCTTAGTCGAAATCGGGCAATATGAAACCTTAAAACAAAAAAAATCACCCAAGTCGTTGGTCATAATGAGACTTCGGTCTAGACATTGGACAAAATGAGATTTTGGCCTAGATGTTGGCCAAAAAGAGACTTCGGCTTAGATGTTGACCAAAATAAGATTTCGGCCAAGACGTTGGACAAAATGAGAACTCTGCCAAGACGTTGGCCAAAATAAGATCTCGGCCTAGACATTGACCAAAATGAGATGTCGGCCAAGACGTTGGCCGAAGTGAGATCTCGGCCTAGGCGTTGGCCAAAATGAGATCTCGGCCAAGACATTGGCCCAAATGAGATTTTTTTTTCATATATTTGATGTATGTACATATATATGGCACTTCGTTTGATTCACATACGATTAAAAAAAAATTCTTTCCTTAAGTTGAAAAATCAACCCATGTAGTTTCTGATCTTAAACTCGTAATTAATATTGTAAGCCGAATGTTATCAATTGACATATTATTGTTGGTCAAATTTCAGCCCAACTTAATCATTTCACTTCTGACTAATTGTCAAATTATAACTCAAACATTACCTCCAATGTTCTGTTAATATCAGTCTCTAGTCGATATTAATAGAGCATGTAATAATAAAAAAACAGTAGTGTGGAAACTTGACAGATATCTTAAAAGAAAATATAAATAATTGGCCTAAAAACAATTAGGAGCAATTTGCCGAGAAAAATAAATTGGCGGAGAAGGCCAATTGGCCGAGAAAACCAGTTGTTGGGACTAATTGGCCGAGAGACCAATTGCTAGGAGTAATTGGCCGAGAAGGCCAATTTTGATGCAAGCGCCTCTCGGCCAATTACACGTAAGTCAGTGGCAACGCCACTTGCTTCCTTCAAGCATATAATTTTTATTTATTTAATAAATCAATTTCTTTTCTAAAATCGACACTTATAAAAACAACATCCCGTTTCCTTCTTCCTTCATTTTCAACCCTCCATTGCTCACCTTAAACTTTGAAGAACACACTCAAAGAAAGCTACACAAAGGACAATCCTTTCTCAAGTAAGTTCTTTCTTTTGGAATCTTTATTATTGATTTTCTTCTTGATTTCCCTTCTAGATGCACATTACGGCTTCTTGATTTTCCTTGTAGTCTGTTTTTTAACCCTTTTTAAATGCCTACAAGGTGTTTGATGAAACTCCTCTCTGTTGAATCCTTCACTTTTTTTCTGCATTTCATCAAGTTTCTCCCCTACAATTACATGCTAAAACTCTTTGATTGAGGCCTATACTTTAGAATACCACTTAGTACGCACAAAGTGTTTGATAAAAAGCCTTTTAAAAGTCTCTTTCTTAAACGCTTCACATATATATCTTTAGTATTGATAAATGAATTGTGAGGCCAAGATTTTGGCCAACAAGTAGCCCCGGCCAAAATTTTGGCCAACAAGTAGTCTTGGTTTAAAATAAATTTGTGCTTTTCTTTTGATTGCTCCTTTTAACTCTATGGCTTTTTATGTGGGAATGACCTTGTAAACACATTGGAGATGGCTTTCAACCAGCTCTCGACAAAGTGGCCGAATGTATAGACCGAGGTGCATGATTCCTCACACGTCGAAAGAAGGTGAATACTTCTTGGGTCCAATCTTTAAAAATCGCATACCCATGGAGGTAAATAGCGTTTATTACTCTCACCCTAAAGAAATTCCCCATTTTTGTGATGTTGGCCTCGAATGGTCTTCTTGGAAAGCATCAAAACCTATGCGCTCTTAGTCGATCCCCTCTGAAGATTGGGTTAAATGGCTGAGAAGAGTAGAACCGGTCTTTGGTGATATGTGGAAAAAATTGGCATTCATAGTGCCATTCAACTTTCTTGTCATTATATTCCTTGTGAGAAGAATTTACGGCGGCCTCTAGCGTTTGGCATTCATAGTGCCATTCAACTTTCTTGTATTTAGGTTTGGAATGATGAGTCCAAATATTGCTAGATGTAAGTTCTTTAATAGGACTTTGACCTTATGGGTTGGAAATTAGTGTAGCACCTTTTCCTATTATACCTCAAACTTCTTTTGATGAAGTTGTAAAGACGAACAACACTCATGGGAAATACATCACAACACTTATGGGGACAAAGAGGTCTCCCAGTCTGAACACATAGCATTTATACTCCTTTTGGCTTTGCAAGTTTGTGGTTTATGTGAAATCTGTGAGGATTAATAAAGAATACACTCGAATAGCTGAACTGTTGGCCGAAGCTCACGCTCTTGCATTACGCCCACTTACACTCAATAACTTATATAGAGGCTAACATGAACTAACCCACAGTAATATGAAAGCCACAGTTGGTGGCCCTTTTTGGTTGTTACAATTATGTTATATTCTTATTTCTCAGAGTTAGGATTCAAGGATGAAATGGATGGTTCTCCACTAGCTTTTCAATTTGCCAAGGCTGACATTGCTAAGCATTCAGCTGAATCTTGCTTCAAATTCCTTTATGAATGCAAATCTTGATCGGCCGATCAATTTTCAACTTTGATTAACTCAATTGCTACTTCTCAAGTAGACCAACTTTTTGCGGTCGAATAACCCTGAAGAGTTGAAACGGATGTGGGCTAGTTTCCTTGTGTGTAAGGATCTTTCTTTTGGTGTTGCACTAGTGAAATCACAAAACTATGTATGTGGGGTAGAATGTTATTCCCAAACATGTTTGCACACCAATTTGGCCTAAGCCAAGCGTTACCGTGCCCCCTGGCCTTCGCCCGAGATCAATCTTCCGACTCCAGAATTTCTATTGAAACTATGGGAGAATTGAAGAAAGTCGTTAAGGCCTATAGGTCGACCCTTAATTCTTTTGAATTTTCTAGCCGAGTTCCCCATTACAATGTCAACCCAATTGTTGAAGCTTGGTGGGAGAGAGAAGCCGCCCAATTGTATATGGATTCTACTGATGAGGTTATTTAGCGGTTTTCTCTGACTTTTTTCCTTTTACCTCAGGTTGTCCAATCACATCTATGCCTCCTAGCGATGATGAACCACCTTTAGATATTTATCTTATATTTGCTATATATATATTTGCATGTGTATTTAAGAAATATCTCCGACTTTCCTTCTTTCTTTCAACAAAGATGATGATGTTGTTGCTCCACCTCCCAAAAAGATATAAGTACTCAAGAAACGAAAGAACAAGGTAATGATTCTATAATGTCTAACTTGTTAGAATATCTTCTTAGAAATCTAACTCCCATTTCTTTTTTTTTTTTTTGTTTTCAGCAGCCTACGGTGCTAGTTGTAGTAAGTTCAAAGTCTATTCCTACTTCATCCTCTCATCCTGATATAGTGAGTATCTAGAATATGAATTTATCTTTTATAACTCATACTCAAGTTCTTAACTCCAAACTTTCTCGAATAGTTTCCCAACCCGAAGAGGACCCCCCGTCCCAATGAGGACCCCCGTCCCAACTTTGGTTTCTCACGTGAGAAATACATTTATGCACCTTCCTTTGAGCCCCATGTTTGTTTTCTTTATTATGAAAAATAAACTTTCTCATATCACATAACCTTATGAGCACCTTCATTTCGATAACTTTGATTCTTTATTAATGTGTAGCATAACTCGACGGTCGAAGATGGTCATTCAGCCAATGTAAATGTATTTCCCATCCGTACACTATCTCCCGTCCTTGATATATGTTTTCCAGAACTTGTCGAGTTGGATGACTTTTTTGCTCAAATTGATGACATTTTCACACGTTCGAATGCTCAAGAAGCCCTAACCTCAAATGACCAATTGACAAAAAATCATGAAGACATAACAAAAGCAAAGGCCGTGTTACGACAGATTCTAGACCTCCCTTTTGATGGTGTTGCATCAGTCAGCCAACGAGAGGTGTTCCAGAGTAGCATTGAGACTCTTTTATAATGCTGATAATTATATCTCGGCCCAAAGTAACATTACATATGTGGTTGAGAATACCTCTTCTGTTGATCTAACTCGCGATGAGTTGAAGACTTTTTCTACTGAGTGATCATCAATAAAGCCAGAAATCCTTTCGACCAAGGAAGAAATTAAAGACATGGAAATGAAGTTGGCCAAAAAGAAATAAGATTTGGCTATAAAGATGCAACGAATATCAGTTGTTGGTCAGGAAGCTAAGATTGCAAAACAAAAGTATGACTTGGTTGTAAAGGATTTGGCCAAAACTAAAAGCAAATAAGGGGAAGCCGAAGCAACAATTAATCAATTGGAAGCCAAATGAGAGAATTTTAAGAAGGTTATATCTCCTTTGTTGTAACTTTAGCACTTAGTTATTTTTAGCCAACATGATGTCTTATGCTATAACTTTTTGTTAAGACATGCCAATGTTAAAATTTTGTATGTTGGCAAACTGGATTTCTATTTTGTAAAATATATGTTATGATAAAGAAAATATGATATTTGGCATAATGAACGACCAATTTTGATGCAATTGGCACAATTAGCCGAGAGACCAATTTCGATGCAATTGGCCTCTCGACCAATTATAAGGGAGTAAGTGGCAACGCCACTAATTTCATACAAACACTTTGGCTGAAATTTTGGCAAAATCTTTTAAACAAAAAATAGGCTGGCCTAGGGGAAAAAACATCATTTGTCAATCATGAGCTGAAGAAACCCCTAAGGAGTATCCTTTTATTAAAATAAAGTCGTATGTTTACAAGTGGTCTTAACAACTTACTATTTAAACTTTAAAGACTTATCATACATTTGACCTAAATTGAATTAACAAACAATGAAAATTACATCTGAATAGACTCTCGCATTGTTGGATAAATTATTTTCTAAAATCGGCCATTGATTTGGTTCTGGTGCAGCTGGTCGTCGATGTCCTTCACCATGTATGCTCATTTGCCCAAGTTTTTAGCTATTGTGAATGGTCCTCCCAATTATGAGACCACTTTACATACTTGGGATACTTAGATTCAATCGGCAAGATCGTTTTCCAAACCAAATCCTCTTCCCCAAAACCTTTGAACTTCACCCGTTTGTTATATGCCCTAGCAGCCATTTGCTTCTGCACTTGTATATGATCGAGTGCGGCTAATCTTACTTCATCTAACTATTTAAATTCTTACATCATGGCTTGATCATATTCCTCTGGAGTTAGTTTATTTTGGATTGCCACCCGTAAAGATTTGACTGTAATCTCCATTAGAAGTACGACATCATGGCCATAAGTCAAAACAAATGGGGTAATCTCAGTTCCTAATCTTTACGAGGTTCTATAATCCCGTAGTGTTTCTGACAATAATGTATGTCACTCTCTAGTGATCTCTTCAGTCATTTTTTGCAACATCCCATTAATTTGCTTATTGCTTGTTTCGGCCTAACCGTTAGCCTGAGCATAATAAGGTGTATAATGTTTTATCGAGAAATTGTACTCCTTACCAAAATCTTGAACTGCTTCCCCCGTAAATACTGTACCCCTATCGGCGGTGATACTTTTTGGTAAACAAAATCTATGAATAACTTCTTCCTTTAAGAATTTGATCACATCGGCTTGATTTACTGTTTTCATTAGCTTTGCTTTGACCCACTTTGTGAAATAGTCTGTGGCCACAATGATGAATACATGTTGCTTGGACGAGGGTGGATATATTTTTCCAATGAGATCCATGGCCTAACTCCTACATGGCCAAGGCTTAAAAATTGGATGAAGTTCGGCACTAGGAACGTGTTACACGGGCCCATGCTTTTGACACATTTGACACCCTTTAGCATAATTGATACAATCTTTTAAGATGGTTGGCCAATAGTATCCATGCCTTTTGATCAACCATCTCATCTTCACCCCATCTTGATGTCCTCCGTAAATACCCTCATGAACTTCAGCCATCACTATCATTTTTTCATGTTGGCCAATACATTTAAGCAAGACGTCGTCATGACCTCTCTTATATAATTCTTAATAAAAAAGAACGTACTTCTCTGCTTGAAGTTTTAATTTATGATCGGCCTGTATATTTGGATTCTTAAGATGGCGAATGATCAAGAATTGCCAATTTGTTTCTAGAACTTCTAAATAAAAAATGTCTCATGGCATTCTTCTTTCTTGCACAAGTGGATCCTCTTTTTGACATGAATAAGCTTGTGATTGACTCCTTCTAGGATTTGAATTCCTGAAGCAACTTGAGCCATCACATTAGCTTTTACCTTACGCTCTCTAGGTCATGCCTAAACACTACATCATCAAAATCTAAAAGCAATTGCTAAGCTGCGGCATAATATGGAGCTAGTGCCCAACTCGTACATTTATATTCTCCGCTTAATTGTTTCAACACCAAAAGAGAATCACCCATAACTTCGACCGTTGTGACTTTCAGTTCCTTAAGGATCTCTAAATCGATTATCAATACTTCATACTCGGTCTGATTATTTGAACCCTCAAAACTTAGTTGGAAAGAAAATTGAGTTTCCCAACCCTTTGGTGATTCAATGACAATGTCAGCCCCTGTCGAATTTTCTGTTCTAGGTCCATCAAAACTCAACCTTCAAGTAGCCAAGGCTATGGATGCAATCTTAATTGGATCTAATCCCCCCTCTACATCTAAACATGGGTGATCGACTAAGAGATCCGCCAACGCTTGCCCTTTAACTGACTTTTAGGGCACAAAATGAAAAGTAAATTCTGACAAAGTTATAATCCACTTGCCGATTCTCCCTCTAATAATCGGCCTGGAGAGCATGTATTTAACTAAATCATTTTTTGAAATAATGAATACCAATGTGGGTAACGTGTAATGCCTGAGATAAATGGCCGAAAAGAACAAAGCAAGACAACTTTTCAATTGGAGAATACTTCAACTCATTTGAATTCAAATCTCTACTTAAATACTAAATGTCTTGTTTCTTTTTAAACTCATTGTCTTGAGCCAAGAGACTACCTATCGATCTTTTCGAAGCCGATACATATCATTTTAGTGGCTGATTCTTTATAGGAGGCATAATGACTAGTGGTTTAGCCAAATACTTTTTAATCATGTCAAATGCCTCTTGATGTTGCTTCTCTCACCTAAACTCTTCTTCCTCTTTCAACTTTAGTAAAGCTAAAAAAGATTGGATCTTTCTAGCTGAATTTGAGATGAATCATCTCAAAAAGTTAATTCGGCCTATTAGACTTTATAACTCATTCTTGGTCTTTGGCAGTGGAGCCTCAATAATAGCCCGTGCCTTATTCTTATATATTTCAATCCCTCGTTGATGAATAAAAAAACCCAAAAAAATTTCCAGCTAGCACAGCGAAAGCACACTTTTGTTGGTTCATCTTCAACTTGTGAATTCAAGGCCTTTCTCAAATCAAGTAGATGCTCTTCTTTCCTGGTCAATTTATTTACTACATCATCAATATACACTTCCATAATTCGGCTAATCATGTTGTGGAATATAGCATTCATTTCTTGATGATACGTCACTCCAGCATTTTTTAGGCCGAAAGGCATGACTACCCATTCAAAGGTCCCAATAGCTCCCGCGCATTAAAATGTCATTTTTGAAACATCTTCCTCCATAATATAGATTTGATTGTAACCTGAATGACCATCCATGAAAGATAAAATTTCATGTTTGGCTGCTGCATCAATTAAAAGATCGGCCACTCGTATAGGATATTCATTTTTGGGAGTGGTTGCGTTCAAGTTCCTGAAATCAATGCAAACTCGAATCTTGTCATTTTTCTTTACTACCGGCACAATATTTGATAATCATTCTGCATATCTGGCCGTTCTGATAAACCACTCACAAAAGTTGGTCGAACATCATCTTTCGTCCCATGATTAATTTCTAGCAATGGATCTTGTACCTCAGCTTTTGAATCGTCTAACTTGGCTAGGGCTGGCCGAACCTCTTCAAAGTCATAATCTCTCATCTCTTAAGTCTCATCCTCTATGAAAAATTCAGCCTAATCAATGGCCATTTCATTCTCTATCTTCTTATAGGCCAAGTAAGCCGATGGTCTTTTCAGGGCCGCTTTCACCGCAACCAATTTCCCTTTTCTTTTATGAAGTCTATCAAGGAATTTCGTCAATGATCAGCCCAAAGTTGGCCGATACAGAACTTTGTAGGTCTCTTCAAACGCTTCGCAAAGATACTTATGTTCTTTTAGGGTCGTAATGCCAAGTGGCGACCTGGCTTAATACTTCCAAACAATTTGATTAAATTGATATTGTGCTTGTACCACGTTGGTTGTGGCAAAAAAAGGCCCGCTATCAACATAAACTACTTATATCTTCTCCTCGTTCCAGAAAAATAAATGTTGGTGAAGTGAAGATGGCACGTAAAGACTGGCGTGACTCCAATCTCTCTTAAGTAAAATGTTGTGATGTGACGTTGAATCTACCACGAAAACACTGTCATTAATGTTTTGCTTCCCACTGTAAGCTCAACCAGTAACACTCATTTTGTCTTTGTAACTCCACCTGAAAAATTAATAACAGTTAGCTCAGTTGGGATCAATTCTTGATCTTCCTTACATAATTTTTTATTCATGAATGTTGGAAGAATATTCAGGGTGGCTCCATCATCAACAAGAATCCTACGGATTGACCTGTCATCTAAATGTGCACATATATATAATGGTTTCAAATGTTGTGATGCACTTTCTGATGGCTTCTCAAAAGTTATCGTTTCCATCTAATCTTTCGTGTTACTTCCACTAGTCAATTGTTGGGCTGAAACTTCATATTCTTTGGCCGCCTTTACTTTACTTTCTCCTGTCTCTACCACATCACCCTCCATTACACAAGGGTGTCCGGTTTATGCTTCAAAGCATAAAGGAAGTACGACCACCATGTTGCAATGAGTTGGAGATAATGCTTCAAACTGAATGATAGGCTCATCCACTTCTTCAAAAACATCTTCTATTTTCTCATCTTCCAGTTCGAGAGACTTTGGAACATGCTCATTTTCATCATTTTTTTACCTAAAAGATTATCTCATTTTCCTTATGATAAATGAGCTTCTAACTGGTTTATCACGTCATCCTCCTCATTATTTTCTTCCTTAAGTTTCATATCTTCCTCCTCGGCTTTTAGCTCATTTTGGCACAAATACTTTTCTGCGGCTCTTTGCTTTTACAATATTCTCTTCTGTGTCCGGGTAAAATATGAGTAGAGATGAGATCTTTGACCAAACCTATGCCATTGGCTAACCTCAGTTATAGGTGGCCTCCATATCCTTCGTATATTAGTTGTTTGAGATACTTCACTAGGGCGGTCATTGTGAGGTACAATCACTTACAAACCAACATCTCCTGGTCTCCTATATTGGCCTTGTGGCCACGGCTGAACTTGCTGTTGTTGTTACTTTGGTGGGTGAGATCGCCCATATGAATCTTGTCGTCCTTGTTGAATTTATTCTCTTTCCTGAAACCTTCTTCCAGGTGGATGCTGGTATCCATGACGATACCACGTCATTCTTTGGAACATAGACTTTGGGGTGTGGGGACCATCATCCTTTGGGGGTATCTTCAAATTATGATTTTGTTTAATAACTGGATTTCTCAGCCGACCTACCTCATTCTTGCTTGAACTTTCTATCTTACATTTAGATTGACTACATAGTTGTTCATCTGACTTGGCAAATCCATCATTACTCTTCTCATCTTTCTTCTGACTTGAACCTTTTGATGTTTGACCAATCTCAACTTTGGGTCGTGGTTTAGCTACCTCGTCAATGTTCACAGAAACAACATTCACTTCTACATTTAGAAAATGATTGCTATCAACCCACATCGTCTCTTTTTCCAAAAACTTCAATGTCCCATTTTTCTGTCAAATCATGAATGGTGTTTCGAAAATCACACAATTAGAGGTTGAGTGGCTCCAAGCATCGTGCCACTTGCAATATGACTTATTCTTCATCTTTTCAGCCAATGGTAAAACCTGTCCTTTTGTTAACTTTATTATTTTGTCGGACAATAAGTGATAAAATATTTGATCAACTTTAGCGATATCAAAGGTGTAAGTGTGCTCCCCTTCATACTGATTATGCCTCACGTTATGGCCAACTGAGGCGCCTTCTGTGTCTTAGTCGATCTACTGAGAGCTTTATACACATATGGCTTATTAGCCACAACCTCGGCTACATCAACCTCTTCCTCCACAACTTGCTCTTCTATGTCAAAAGCATTAATTTTGACATTTGAATATCTATAGTATGTCCCTTTGGAAGCATTTTTCCTTTGAGATTTTTTTTTCAAGATTTTTTCATATCGGGTCACTCTTGACACTAACTCAAATAAGTCTCTAAATTTTATTCCTTCAAACTTCTTTCTTAGCTCTAAGTTCAAGCCATTTTGAGCCAATTTTACGAATTCATTTTCTGGAAGGATCACTCTACATCTATTCTTGGCCCTTTTAAAACGTGCAACGCACTCCTCGGCAATTTCTCCTTCTTTTTTACATAATCTAGCCAAATCGGCCATGGAAACTTCTGGCTCAGTTTTGTAAAATTACTCATGGAATAGATGCTCCATAACCTGCTAATTTGGGATTAAAGTGAAAGTCGTGCCAGTGAGAGAATTGGTAAATAATTTCAACTTCAAAAATTCATTGCCTCAAACCTCTCCACACCGGATCATGAATCAGCCAATATGCTCTGCGGTGGATTGATTATCGTCCCCAGAAAAAAAAACAAAAATCTAGACACTTATAGCCTCTTGAAAACTCCATGCGATCCACTATCTCTAGATACGACTTCCTATACATGAGTCGGTCAATTCTCCTTATCTCAGGCCCAAACACATCATGAATCATATTCTCAATGGCATCATGGTCTAAAGGCTGACCGTTATAACCTTGAGCTTGTCTTGGCCAAACCAACATATTGGCGGTCGGTGCATCATTTTGGCCAACCCTTCAATCTGACCATTATTGTCAGCATTTTGCCCCTAGATTGGTTGTTCCATCTTGCTAGCGGCGGCTGGTACGGAGCCGGTTACTTAACTCTCTCTTGTTGTGCTGGTTGCACATGTTGCTGAAACGCCTCTGACATCTCCAAAAGGCTTTGTTGAATCGCTTGCGTGGTTTGGTTCAGATTCTAAAAACTTTGATTCATAGTTTGAAATCTTTGTTGTATGTTTTCAGTCATAGTATGAGTACTATCTCGAACGGCCTCTCCGCCTTTAGCCATTTATCCCTCAATTGCCTTAGACCCAACACTCGCCAGAATCTTCTCTCAATTCTAAGTTCTGAGTCTTTGATCTAGTAGTGGGCATAAACTCCCATCAGTGTCCCACCGAGCATGCAAAAAAAGATATTTGGCTAAAAATCTCAGCCAACTTATAGGCCGATAAACACCTAGTGCGCGAGCGTGCCAAAATTCGGTCGAGGAAACTGAATTTAAAATATATTCAAATGTTTATCTAACTTATAATCATAAAACGATTGTGAGGAGTATTGAACAAATCCCTTCTGGAGTCCTACTATTACTTGCAATAAAAAATTAAGAACTTAGATTGGAATCAAAATGCTAGAAAAAATGAACAAAGAAAGTCAAACTTTATATAACTATTTAGAAAAACGAACAAGTAACAAAAGAATAACTGTAAGTAATTGAATCTAAAGTTTGTGAAGAGTAAACCTGAAAGCTGTTAAAGTAAAAGACTTACGAAAATAAAACCCCACTGATTTGTAAGAAACTAAGTAGTTAAAACTCAAGAACAAAACTAGATTGTCAAGTTGAAAGCTCAATCCACAATGTTTTTGCTCTCTTCCCCATCTGTCTATTTGGTCTCTTTTTATAGGAGTAGAGTCTTCACACGGATGGACTCTCATTAGCTTGATCACAAAATATGATATCCCTAGACTTTCATCAAAATGAGATCTCGGCCAAGACGTTGGCCAAAATGAGATCTCGGCCAAGACGTTGGCCTGAATGAGAATTCAGACAAGACGTTCGTCGAAGTGAGATCTCGGCCAAGACGTTGGTCGAAGTGGGATCTCGGCCTAGACGTTGGCTAAAATGAGATCTTGGCCAAAACGTTGGCTAAAATGATGGCCAAAAGTGTTCGGCCTAGACGTTGGCCAAAATAAGATCTCGGCCTAGACGTTGGCCAAAATGATATTTTATGTATGTACATATATATATGGCACTTCGTTTGATTCACAAGCGGTAAAAAACCCCTTTCCCTAAGTTGGGAAATCAACCCACATAGTTTCCGATCTTGAACTCGTTATCAATATTGTAGGCCGAACGTTATCAATTAACATATTAATGTTGGTTAAATTTTAGCCCAACTTAATCATTTCAACTCTGACTAATTATCAAATCATGAATGAAAGATAATCAAATTATGAATCAAACAAACTGATATGTAAAGGTGAATAATTAAAGAATTCATAGACAAGTATCACCCGTGGGTGGATACTTGTCAAAAAGTCTCCAGAGATTAAGTCATAATATTAGAGGAGATAAGAAATTATTAGTTTAAGGTCAAACTAATTGCATGAGGTATTTATAGGAGATATGTGAAGCTAGAGCACGACCTTGAGGCAAAGTGCTAGGTCTTACCATGACAAAGATCAATATGTGGAAGATTATGTAAAAGATATTAGCATGACAAAAATTGTAATGATGATTTGGATTAGTCATGCTTAAGAATTATTAATAAGTAATGTTTATAAATAAATCATATTTAAAAAATTCATCAAACATGGTTGCAATTATAAAAACATGATAAAAATTAACCACCGACACGCTTTTCAATAAAAATGAAAATACACGCGTCCAGATTTTTTCGGCACTCGCATGCAACTTGCTCTAAATTTTAATAATTTTTCCACCGCTATGTGATAAATATAATATATTATATATATTATATATTATGTAAAATTCGTTGAGATTATACTTAGAATTTGATGACGGGCGTGGAAAGCAATTTTGGTGCCGATCGTTTTTTTAGTATTAGGGTAGCTATTTTTATTTATGTTTTATCTAGGACTGTTTTTATTTTTATTTATGTTTTATCTAGGACTGTTTTTATAATTTTTTTTTTAAAAATAGCTTATTCATGTTGTTCCCCCAATTTAAATTAATCCAGTAAAATTCAACCGCGTGGAAGAGATTTAAAAAAACAATGGTGGCTGCTAATGACTGGTGACTGCTGTGTAAGTTTTTTTGACATCTAGATGTGAATGGCGTCGAGCTGTCTTAGATGAGATCAAGTCGAGTTCTTTGTAATAAGACCTTCCAGACTAACAAATTAAATATTTTAAAAGTTATTTGTGACTCGAGCTAGGTGGAAACGTCTCTCAAGCTTGACATATTTTATCCATAACAAGTTTCGAAATTTTCTTATTGCACTGAGCTCAAAATCTTCAAACCTTATAATTGATGAGGTCGGGCTGCCATGAACTATTTTATGTAGAAACTGTCTCTTGAGGAACGACCTTAGTTCAGCTGAAGATGAAGATTTTTTTTTTTTTGGAGCATGTAAAGATTTCCAGTTGGCTAAAACTATAGTTTTTTCCAGAATTATTTTGTGAAATATTCCATTTTTTGATAATAAAAAAATTTAAATTTATGATAGATGTAGCAAAAGCCCCAGCCTTTTGCGAATTTAGAACATGGAAAATTCTAAGGTACATAACCTATTTTTATATACTTTTAAACATAAAGTATGTATATACATGTACATAGTTTATGTTTAAATGTATAAAAAAAGCATGTACCATATAAGGCATGTACTTTACAAATAGTGAAAATAACATAAAGATTTTGAGTGGACATGTTATATAAATGTCCTTTTTTATTTACTAGCTACAATGCGCGTCCGTTGCACGTGTATTATTATAAATATTTATAAAAAATTTACTACAAATAATTAGAGTAAGTATTTGTGAATTTAATTATATAAGCATATGTAAGCACATGTTTTTAATTTATTTGTTAAAAGATAATGTATAATTAAATTTAAATGAAAATTTATATATGATACCTAATAAGTAAAATTAAATAGAAAAACATATACTTTTGATATTAGTTGCTTGTATTTAGATTTGTTATTACTAAAAATTTTAATGTAAAACACCTATTGTATAAATACTCATATTTTGAAAATGATTACCTAAGTGTAAATAGTATTCATTACTCTTATGAATAAGTAATAAAATACTTAAATGTCATCTCATTAATAACGTTTTCTGCGAATCAAAGTTTATCAAGAACTCTAAAAAATACAAAACTATATGTATGTTAATATTTTGTACCAATACTTTATTAATGTTAACATGTAATACATACATATATATATAATTTTATGGAAATTTTTTAAACAATGAGGAGAAATTTTCAATTACCATCTTATAAAATTAATTATATTACTTTTACTAACTAATAACTTTTACCTGATTATTTTGTAAGTAAAAGTGTAATACAATAATGAATATGGATGTTATAACGAGGAAGAATCTGCGGTGAGTACTTTTAGTGCATAGTTTAGGATTAATAGGAAAAACATTATTTGTTCAAAATTGTTTAATGTATATTTCTCCAAGTTTTCTTCTAATTGCGTATCTATGTAAGTGTTTGTATGTATAATTCTATGTATGTACTATAGGTTTCTAATAAGCTAAAACATAACTTATGATTCTATTTTCTTTATTACTTTACAAAGCAATAATGGAAAAAGTATTATTTTTTAGGTCATTACACACTTGCTTGCATGATCAATATTTATTTAGTAAACAATTAGTGTACCTACTACTTGTAGCATATTAGACGTGTAACTATTAACCTCATAGAAGTTACCGAAGACATAATGAAGGAATTTGGATCTAGAAAAAGTAGAATTTGAGGCGAGGCACCATTATCCAAGTGTGTGAGACTTCAGATTAGTTGTAAACGATCACAATTAATTCCCTGTAGCTTCTAAATGTAATAAATTGCTCCAATAAATTATATTTCATTGATATGAGCTCGATGACTTCAAAGATTAATAAAGATTGGAAGTTGAACTACTCTGCTCAAAATGACATCCATTTATCTAATATTATAGGATTCAGAAACCATCTTTAAAAATTAGGATGTTCTCCTACGATTCATAAGTGTATGTCATATGCGATGCGTCGGACTCAACAAACGAAGCAAACGATTCATCATTTGTTATTCACATCACTTGCATGTTCTTGGCTTTTGCTAAAAGAGATGTGCACCTGCTAAAAAAATTTGAGTCAAGAGCTAAAACAAAAATGAAAGCACAAAATTGAGAGATAATAAGAATAAAGTATCTTTTAATTAAACAGATTAAGCAAACACCCTTAGACACGCAGAGAACTCATATTAAAATAACATTGATTTTTAAAGTACAAACATAATATCTACAACAAAGCTTTTTCGAATAAAGTTACCTTTAAATGGCAAAGCAAGTTTTGCCCCAAGCATTGCTCTTTATACATAAAAAAAATGGGTGGTTCTGAAGAAGTATTTTTTCCTGGCAATTTAATTCTCAATAAATGTATATTGGAGTTATTGAGATCAATTGAATGAAACACTTCTTTAAAGAGCCTTTTATTTTACCAAAGTGATCAATTAAATGAATACAACATATATGAGTGTTTACAAAATGATTAGGATACAATGCATGAAAGAAACCTAATGCATATGAATTGGAAACGTTTTGTCTATTCCAAGCTTCAAAAAAATATTGATGTATCTATCTGTGAAAGAACTACTCAACGTATTTAAATACATTATTGTTAATATTTTTTTATATGCTTATAATAGAAAAAAGATAATGAATCACGTTCTGCCTTGTAGAAATAAATTTTTGTAAATAAGAAAAAAATGGGGAAGAAAAAAATAAAGGGGGTCTGTGATTATATAACTTAATGAAAACTAATTATATATTTAAATTTATTGAATAATTCTTTTACCAGATTTAAAAAGAATAAGAAAAAATAAATAAATAAGCTTGCTGGTAAGATCCTTGTTCTCAATAAACTCCAAATTCCTATAGGCTTTTGGATCGGTCCCAATACTCCATAAACTCCAAATTATTTCAAAGTTAATAATAATTTTAGTTTGCATTTTCATTCCAACGATTTCCGATTAATGATTCCTATGAGTTAGGATTTTCTGTTTGATTTTTCGGTTTGTGACTATTGCTCTCTTGTTCAAGCGATTTCAATTCACAATCGTGATTCTTTTGATGTAATAAGTGGTAACTAAATTTATAATGTATTGTAAATACATTATTAATGCACTGGAAGTAGAATTTACAACTTATATAACAAGAAGTGTAGTCTACTACAATAGAAAATATATTTCCTACATTAAGTAATCAACAAGATAAAAAATTTAATTCTTATATGCATCACGTACATATTTACTTTGTGGTATTTATTAACCTGATGTAAAAATATTGTTTACGTAGCTAATGGCGTTGATCGCTTCTCATGAGAGGTTTGGTGTTCTCGACCATCGTCGCATGAATGTCCTTTTGTGTGTACGTGTGGCTGTGTAAGAGCCAATAGGAAAAATTTATACAACAAATCAGATGTTAACATAGTATTTCTGCATTTCCCTATTTCAAGTATTGCAAATTCCCAGGTAAGTAAATTGGGAGAAGTCAGTCTTAGATTGAAAATCATTTTTCTTATAAACCATATCTCAATAAACCCTTAAAATCTCATGTTGAACATACTAAAAATCAAATCAATATAGAGTGAAAGTGTAAATAAATACATGACGATAGATCGTTGTTTAGAGCCGAACGATTGACCTTTCAGATATAGACGATTCTCTATCTGAGAGTCTCCTTTTTTAAGTCTATCAGTTTTCTCTCTAACGATAGAATATTAGAGAGAGTAGAATATTTTCTCGTTATCGTGTGACATGTGAATCATAACCACTTATAGATAATTCATCTTTTAGTATTTCTATTTTAACCCATCATAAAAATAAAAATTACTCTAAAATCTCTACACATTAAAGGGTCAACAACCTATCAGATACATTAAAATCTCAATTATCAAAAACCTTATTGGACCATTTTTAATTGAGTTTAACTTTATTTGACAGTCTGTAACACATAATTATTTACATATAAGTCCAATGTTGGATTAAGATCCAACAATCTCCCACTTGGACTATATGTGAAACATTATAATTATATTTTGTAAAAATAACTGAACGCGTTCAACTTTGCTGTCATTACCGTAATGTATCTATAACCAATATTGTTCATCAATCACACCGACATAGGATCAAAGCGGCATTCATTACATCAATCGTAATTCAACCCATCAATGACCACGTATACAATACAACTGAATGACATGGATTAAGATGCAGATGTGTAGCATGAAAATTTCATGTAATGTGATTTTAATATGTCTATTTCCAACTGGTCCTCCTTAAACTTTACTGAAATCAAACCATACCTAAATCAGAGTGTGAATACCAAAGACTTTATTTATATAGAAAATAACCTTAAAATATCCATAAAATGAAATAACTGAAAATATGTCTATAAAGAAGAGCATCCAAAATCACAAACTCCCACTAAAACTGAATATCATCAATCGATATGACACTTATAAGAGCAGTGTACTCATGAAACTGTTTGGGGGACAATCCCTTAGTAAGCAGATCCGCAATCATGAAATTTGTTTCGACGTGCTCTATAGACAATTGTCCACTGTGAACTTTTTTCTTTAACAACCAGGAACTTGAAGTTTATGTACCTCGACTTTGTCGAGCTCTAGTTGTTATTAGAAAAAAGGACTCAGACTCATTGTCACAAAATAACTTGAGTGTCTCTCAATACCGTCCACTATCCGCAGCTTTATAACAATATTTCACAATCATATTCCGTGATTAGATGCCTCATAACATGCTATCTTGGCATGCAGAAAAATCAGAGTCAATATATCAGACGAACTCAATCTAATCTAATCTCTGATACATGAGCATGTAGTCTTTTGTTTTCTGTAAATATGGCAAGACCTGTTTAGCTGTTTTTCAACGGTTTATGCCTGAATTGCTTAAATACCTGTCGAACATCCCAGTCACGTACGCAATATCCAGACGTGTATAAACCTGAGCATACATCAGACTCCCTACTACTGAGGCATAGGGAATTTTCTGCATTTTTTTTCTTCTCAAAATCATTCTTAGGACACTGATTGAGACTAAACATGTCTCCGTTAGCCATCGGGCTATCACCTAGTTTACAATCTTGCATGCAATATCTTTTAAAAACTTTTTCAATATAGCTCTTTTATGATAATCCAAGAATACTCCGAAGATGATATCGGTGTATTTGGATCCTTAATACTAAAGAGGCGTCACCAAGATCTTTCATCTTAAAATTCTTAACTAGAAATCTCTTGGTGTCGAGCAATAAGTCTATATCGTTAATGGCAAGCAAACTATCATCCACATATAAAACCAGAAAAATATGTCTGCTCCCACAGAACTTATGGTATATACAATCATCGACCAAATTTTGAAACCGAATGAGATGATCACCTGATTAAACTTAAAATACCATTGTCGAGATGCCGGCTTGAGTCCATAGATGGATTTTTTAAATTTGCAAACTATATTCTTTGCGTCTCCCGACACAAAGTTTTTTGATTACACCATATAGATTGTCTCTTCAATGTTACCATTGAGAAATGTAGACGTTGCATCCATATTATACAGCTCAAGATTGAAATACGCTACAAATGTCACTATAAATCATGAAAGAGTCTTTCGTAGATACCGGAGAGAAAATCTCTTTATAGTTGATGCATTCTTTCTGTGTAAAGCCCTTTGCAACAAACGAGTCATGTATCTTTTCACACTTCCTTTTAAATCCCTTTTGGTACTAAAAATTCATTTGCAACCAATGGGTTCTGCACCTTTCGGTAAGGGAACCAGGTCCCACACGTCATTGTCCTTCATGGACTTAATCTTCTCATTCATGGCATCCGATCCACTTTTGAGAGTTAGAACTTTTCATGGCTTGACATAAATTGATCGGATCATCTTCCATCACACCAATGTCAACCTCATGTTCTTAGAGAAATACAATGTAATCATCTGGCACTGCACTTCTCCTCTCTCTAGTGGATCTCCTTAATGGTATAGGTTCTTGAGGTGCTAGAGTTTGTTCTTCCGGAACAATCTTAAATGGGAGGTTCTCCGATATTGTCTTGTGTTGTGTCATGAACAAGGTCTAGAACACAGTCCTGATCAATGCTAATTACACCTGTGAGAATATCAACATATTCCTCCTGAAGGATAAAATCCCTAACCGTATCTCTCTCTGCAAACTCGGTATCCTCAAAGAACCGGGCACTCCCTATCTCAAAAAATGACCTAGTTATGGGATCATAAAACTTGTACCTCTTGGATCTTTTAGAGTATCCAACAAAATAACAACTCAACGTCCGTAAGTCTAATTTCTTTTCATTTGGCCTGTAAGGCCTTGCCTCAGCTGGACATCCCCAAATGTGCAAATACCTTAGACTAGGTTTCTAGCCGGTCCAAAGCTCATATGGGGTTTTGGCAGTCGCTTTAGTTGAAACTCTATTAAGAATATATGTCGTAGACTTAAGTGCTTCATCCCAGAGTGATTCTGGTAAGGTTGAATGACAAATCATACTCCTGACCATGTTCTTAAGCGTTCTATTTCATCTTTCAGCGACACCATTCATAGTGAACAAACCCGGCATAGTGTATTGTAGGACGATACCACATTCGTCTAGAAATTTAGCAAACGGTCATCAACGTTTTTCATCTTAACCATCATATCTATCATAGTACTCACCACCACATTTGTTGAGTTGATTCTCGACTTCAGCCTTAAAATTTTTGAACACATCCAATGACTGTGACTTTTCATTAATGAGATATATGTAACCATATCTAGAATAATCATCTATGAAGGTTATAATGTATTGTTGACGCTTCCAAACGACCGAAGGGAATGGTCCACAAATATCTGTATCAATAAGTTCTAAGGCGTTCTGAGTCCTGTTGGCTTTAAATCTCCTTTTACGGTTTGTTTACCCTTTATGCAATTAATACAAACATCAAAATTTATGAAATCTAAGGGACCGAGGATTTTGTCTGATACAAGTCTTTCTTTTCTCCTTATGGAGATATGACCTAATATCTTGTACCATAACGCACCAAATTCTCACTGGTTATTTTTCTTTTAGTTCCTCTTATACTTACTAGCAATGATTCTTTAATTGAAACAACTATATCAAGTAAATAAAGATTATCATAACCTGACAAATAATTGAAACCAACCAAATTTGAATCACGAAACAAACCATAGTTTTCATCTCCAAATGAACAACCATAGCCAACTTTGTCCAAAATAGAGACAAAACTCAAATTCCATCTCAAAGACGGTACAATAAATGTTTCATTATGATTCAAATAAAATCCATTTTTAACAATAATCTAAATTTTCTTATCGCCTCAATTTCAACCATATTGCCATTGCCCACATAGATGCATCTTTCAACATCAGTTGGCTTTCGAAAAATGAAGCAACCCTGTATAGACACATTGATGTAAGTTGTTGCACTAGAATCTATCCACCACGTGTGTCTAGCAACTGAACTTAAATTAACCTCAGATCAAACCAAATTAAGAAGCACACATTTCTTAGCATGCCAAGCGTGATAATCGGTGTATTGCTTCTTCATATGCCCTTCATCTCCACAGAAGTAATAACTATTACTTTCTGAGTAAACCGGTTTCTTTTATTGTTTCTTGTGTGGTGTTGTATATGTATCTACCTTATCCTTTTTTCTTTTCTTTCCCTTGCCCTTATCCTTAAAGGTGGAGGCCAGGTAAGCATTATTTACTCTTCATGAACATAATGTGAGATTAGCTCATTCATAGATCAAGTCTCTTTCTTACAATTGTAGCTCACCTTAAATTGGCTGAATTGTGTTGGAAGGGATATCATAACCGGATGCACAAGCAAGTCCTCAGAAAGTATGAGCCTAAGTGCTTTCAACCTTGAAACTAGATGAGACATTCCCATGATGTACTCCATGATGTTGTTGTTACCATTATACCTCATCGAAATTAGATCTGCAAAGATCGTACCATTTCCTGCCCTTTCGTTCTTGACAAACCTCTTTTCAATAATCGCAAGAAAATCTTTAGCCTTAGTAATCTTTTCAGATATAGTGCCCATGAATGTTTCTGGAATGACTTTCTTCATGATCAGCACACACATGCGATTTGATTTCTTCCACTTTTCCATATCCCTCCTTTCATCAGATGTACTTTTATCTGTAAGAGATGAAGGAGAATCAATCTTCAATGCAAGATCAAGATCCATAACTATAATAACTATCAATAGATTATTTTTCTAAGACTTGAAGTTTGAGCCATTTAATACTTTATTTTTACTTGATGTTAGCATTAGCTTGAGTAATAACTTAATAGAGAATAATTAACCAATCTACAAGCTCACATGAATCTCAAATAACAACAATAAATTCAAACAAAAGTAAATCCCGTCTCAGGACACCGAGCACTCCATTAATATTTTGACTTTGGCCAAAATTATTAACTTGTAAATGATACCTTGGTGTAGTAGTCAAACACTGACGATAAAAAAATATCGAATAAGAAACCTTCCGTTGGGCCAATTTATTATTCACATGTAAAACTGAATAAGCATCATGTATTTATTACCAAAGAAGCGCATGTAATTCTTGTTGGTCATCGCGGTGCGTGCGTGGCGGAAGCGTGGAGGCACATTGCCTTTTAAAAAATTAAACTTTTAATAAAAATCAAATTTTATAATAAAACAAAACTTGTGCATCACCACGATACGAAATAATTTTTTTTATTGAAAACTCTTTTTCAATCAGGAATGATGCATTATATATTTATAAGTTAAATCTATAACATACAAGGTTAAGAATCATATACCTCTTGTAGTCTATATCAAGTGCTCTTGTAGTCTATATCAAGTGCTCTTGTAGTCTATATCAAGTGCTCTTGTAAAAATTGATCGATCCTCCGTTCCCACGAAATTGTTCCAACGATCAGTAGACTCAAAGATCCACACCAAGATCTTCCAAGTCAATCCTTAATGCACTAGGACGTGTGTGGGTATGTAGAATATTACAAGACACTTTTTCTGTCTCTAGATCTTCTCAACACATGAGATCTAAAGATTTACTGAGAAAGATTTTAGTGAGACGATTCTCTAAAAGAACGTGATAATTATTCTTTTAAAAATTTGATTAACGTTTAATCACAGAAGAAAATCTTTCTGACATAAATTGTGTTCTCAATTCAACTTTTAATTGACGAATTGATGATATGATAAATTGATTCTCTCCATTCTTTCAACAACTTAGGCCATTAGAATAATATATGTATATATTCTAGATAATGGTGTATTAAGTTTTTAGAGATAAACTGAAATAATATTTAATTGTAAAATTACCAACTGTAGTGGTACCCACTATAATTGTGCACAACTGCAGTGCCATGTGGCACTACAGTGTTGGACACTTACTACTGTAGTGTCACAGTAGTCCATGTCAATTTATGATATCCTATCAGTGATTCACACGCGACAATTACTACGAATTACATATTTTTTAATCCGATAATTATCTAAATATCAATTAATTCAAAATTAACATATCTGATTATCCATATCAACTAACTTATATGTTATTTCCCAAATAACATATTTAGTGGATTTAAATGATTATCTAATAATAATTTAATTATCTAATATCATAAATTAGATATTCTGTTTACTTATTGATAATTAAAAAAATGATAATTACATATATATAATTTTTGAAAATTATATTTAAATATATAAATAATTTAATTTATTAATCACACATAATTATCTCATAATTATGTACTTACCTCAGAATAAAAATTCATTTTGCAAGTCAGTCATTTTCTCATGTCCTGAAATACTTACACACTAAACAAGGTAGTATAGAGGTGACTTGTGGACCATGGACCTTTAATTCTAAGCTTCAATAAACCAGATTATTAGTTAAACTCTTTAATTAAATAATCTTATTATTAATTCTATTATTACTCAACTATAAATATGGAATTGCACTCTTAGAGAATATAGAATGTACTTACAGAGTAGTCTCATGTAGTCCACTGACATAATCATTTCATGTAATTCTGTCCTCCAATTTTGGGTTAATATAAATTAGAACTGGTCAAAATTATCATTTTACCCTTCTAATTATCTCTTGATCCTTAAGTACCATTAATCCACTAGTGAATGACCAATTTATAATCTTATTATAAATTTGAGCTCAATAACCATTCAGTCTAGAATTAACACTTAAGGGACCTAATATATGATCCGTTAAGAAAACTTAGATTCTAAATCTTGTAAGATCTGTCTCTAGCCATCCACATCACTGAATTTTTAAAACTAAAGTCACTAGCTTGATTAACAAAAAGACCTTAACGAGTGAATCAAAAGATTCAGTAGACATGCATAGAAGTTCATGACTACTCAGGATTCATACTGATCTACATATGATCATCGAATTGATGTGTATTAAATATTTATGATAGACGGTACATTAATAAATATATTAACTCACATCAATCTTGTCATATATAATTTTATTATATAAAGTGCGTTCACTAAGAAATCTATCCACATCAATGATCCAGATCTAGATCACACGCATTCATAATACTTAGTGAACCGTACTAACAACTATTCATTAAAGCTTACACAATTTAAAATGTTGCTGATTAATCTTAATCATCTCATATTAATATAAGATTATAGTCTCATTAATGAATATGATTTTTTCAAATATTTATATAAATTATTCAACAATAATTTAAAAGAATATCTATAAGAAAAATGTAATCCTCTTTAAATTTTATATCAAAATATCAACACACATGTTTTAAGGGCATAATCCCCAATAATTCTGTTAAATAATTACCTTTCTTTGAGCCGATAAATATTCACATAAGTTATACGCACACATAACCTTTTATATTTCAACATGAATTAATTTCAACAATAGATGGTCACTTTGACGACATGTTGCTATAGCTAATTCATCTTAAAATATATAACGTACTAATGTTCGAATTTAAAATTGTACTAAATTTAAACCTTAAATTAATTGATAAAAAATTAATTTTACGATCCTTAGAAAAAATTATTTTGAAATTATTTTAACCAAAAATCCGTAGAAAATTCAAAAAATTTTATTTGATAATCCTAAAAAATTGATTTGAAATTATTTTAACCAAAAATCTAAAAAATAATCAAAACAAATTATTAAAAATCCTTAAATTAAAATTAATTTTACGTTCCTTAAAATTAATTTAAAAAATTTAATTTAATAAATGATCCATAAAATTAATTAATTATTAAATAATAAAAACAAATTTTTTCTTTTTTATTTTAAAAATAAGGGGCTGCGGTTTTCCCCATCCATTGCTTAATGGCTCTGCCTTCCTTAATTTTTTTTAATGAACTTTCAGCTGTGGGTCGACCCGTCAACATGTAAATCCTAGGGTTTCTTCTCCAAAGGGGTTGGCGGCCCGCCGCGGCTCTGACAAACAATCATGGACAGGTCACGGCTTCCCCTGACAGTCTTGGCCCTGGCCATGACTCTTCCTGACAGTGGCAGACTTGGCTGCGACTCTTCCTAACAGTCGCGGTCGGACGTTCGCGGCTTCGCCTTGCCGGCGTGAACAGCCACCAGTTCACCTTGCCGGCTCGAACAACCGCGGTCAGACTACCGCGGCTTCACCACTATCAGCCACAACGTTGGTCAGCGGTCCAAATCTGAACAAATATGTACAGAAAAAGACCGTAGAAAAAATTTTGTTCACAAATCTAATAAATTGTCATAAAATTATCAAATTCAAGAACTCTAAAACACAAACATTTAAACACATATAATAATAGATCTAGAACTTAATTCCGATTCTTAATGATTCAACATAAGTTGCTCTGATATCACTTGTTAGATTAAAAATCTCTTTCGATATAAATCATATCTTAATAAAACTCCAAGATCTCATGTTGAGCACACAAAGAATCCAATCAACATAGATAGGAAACTTACCTGAATCTATGATGATAGATCGTTGTTTAGAGCCAATCAGTTGGCCTTCTAGATCTACACGTTTTTCTATCTGAGAGTCCCATTTTTTAAGCATCTTAGTTCTCTCTCTAACGATGTGATATTATGTAGAATAGAATGATTTCATGTTATCGTGTGACATGTGGACCATAACCACTTATATATAATTCATCTTTTAGTATTTCTATTTTAGCTCATCATAAAAATAAAAATTATTCTAAACTCTCTACACATTAAATGGTTCACAACCTATCAGATATATTAAAACTCTAATTATTCAAAATCTTATTTGATCACTTTTAATTGAGTTTAATTTTATTTGATATTTTATAACACATAATTATTTATATATAAGTTCAATGTTGAATTAAGTATCCAAGAGCGAAGCAGGATTGAAAGCTCTCAAAGATAGGCTGATGACAAAGAATGTTATACGTTTTCTTGTCTGTAGTGTGTTTATATCCTAGTATCAAATTTATACTTTTTCGTTTATTGGGAAGATGGGTTTTATCAAATTTTGTTCATAGGCTGAGCAGATAGCTGAGTCCAGGTTACTTGTTTTTCCTACCTGAGTCATTACCTCTCCTCCAATCCTAGTTATCGCCATTTTGCTTCAATCGTATGTTGCCGACAAATAACTTGATTAGAAATAATTAATAACTGCAGAGAGCCATGTGAAGTAGTTCTCTAATAGCAAGATAAAGAATTTCATGAAAAACTTAGCTTTTGTGATTAGCAACTCGACGTCTTACTTTCATATGAGTTCATTGCATAAATGAATATCACAAGGTTATGTGCCCCTCCCAACCCACCCACCCACCAAATGTTATAATTTTTCATCATCGTTAAACAAAGAGCATTAGAATCAGAATTATCTTTTAATTTTATAGATAGTGAAATGTTGAAGAAGACTAGATTTGAATACTTCAGAGATCCGAATGACGGAAGAATTTCGCAGAGCTTAACGATATGCACCTGAATCTTGTTCCTTTACAACAGAATTTTGGTCCAAAACTGCTATAGATTTTCGCCCCTCCTGCGCAAGTTGGTCCTCTTACGACAGCTCCTGAATTCTTATAGTGCTTTGCTCAATGTTCCAGGTCAAAACAAAAAGAGAGAAGGGTGCTCCCTCTTCTTGCTTCGCCGCTGGTTATGGTTGTGAATTTCGTTCCGTTTTTGACTATCATTCAAGAGATTGGGAGCGCGGGAGCTGTCTTTTGACATTGGAAAACGATATTTTTTAGTTTTTTTTCTTTTATTACTTTATTTTAGCGGAAACTTCTACGATGCCCGGAATTTAGTTCCGGTAATCATGTTGGGCCACTGTAACCCTTGAATTGCTTATAGAACAATTCGGTCATACAAGGCCCAGCCAGTTACTTGTACAAAATTTTATATTTTTTTAACGTTCATTAAATATGTACTGAGATTTATCAGATACGTATAAATTAATAATTATTGGAGAGTTTCACCAAATATGTATTGAAATTCATCAAGTATGTACACGAGTTCACCAAATATGTACAAAGTCAATTTTGTACATATTTGGTGAACTTCAATACACATTTGGTGAACTTTTATACATGTTTGGTGGACCCCAATATATATTTGATGAACTTCTCCGAGAATTATTAATTTTGTACGTATTTGGTGAACCCCACTACATATTTGATAAACCTTAGACATATTTAGTGAACCTCAATATATTTTTGGTGAATCCTTTAAAAAGTTATTAACTTTTGTACGTATTTGATGAACTCTACTACATATTTGGTGAACTCCTAATGTAGTGAGGTTCACGAAAAACGTACAAATTAATAATTCTTGAAAGGGTTCACTAAATATGTACTGGGGTTCACTAAATATGCACTGGGGTTCACTAAATATGCACTGAGGTTCACCAAATATGTACTGAGGTTCACCAAATATGTACTGAGCTCACCAAATATGTACCGGGGCTCACCAAATATGTACAAAATCAATTTTGGTGAACCCATGTACATATTTGGTGAACTCATGTACATATTTGGTGAACCGTGAATCCCTCCAAAAATGATTAATTTGTACATATTTGATGAACTCTACTACATATTTGGTGAACCCTAGTACATATTTGGTGAAGCCTAGTACATATTTGGTGGAACACAGTACATATTTGGTGAATACCTCCAAAAATTATTAATTTTGTACGTATTTGGTGAGCCCCACTACATATTTGGTGAACCCCGATATATTTTTTGTGAACCCCTCCAAGAATTATTAATTTTGTACATATTTAGTGAACTCTACTACATATTTGATGAACCCCGGTAGATTTTTTGTGACCCCTATACATTTTTTATGGCTTTATACCGACGATTTTAGAACCTTTTACCAGCGTTTTTTATGCTCCATCCCGGCGGTTTCTCTACCCTATAGCGGCAGTTTCTGCATCCTATATTGACAGTTCCTGGCGGGTTTTTCAATTTTTGGTGGGTTTTTTTTTCAACGGTTAATATAATGATTTTAAGACCTTTTTACGGCGGTTATTCAACAAATTTAATTTTTTTTTAAATTGATGAGGGTATACTCATTGAACCGCAAACAAAATTATCAAGATTCTTGATTTTTCAATGCGAACATTAAGTACATTCACTTATATTTTAAATTAGTTTTGAATTAAGTAATAAATTTTTAAAACAATTGAACACTTATTCATAAATGTTAATGAACGTATTCTTGATTATATTGTTGTGATTTTATGACAAGTATCAAGTAAAATAATTTTTTACCATTTAGCGAACATGTGTGACCCTAAATCCCGGTTCATGTATAGAATCGAAATCAATAAGTATGTAGTACAATTATATATGGATCTAAATTCAAGATCCGTTTCTCTCTTTCATACAATTATGTCTTACATTTATCATTTTACACACTACTATATCTTACATTTATCGATTCATAATTTTTCACTATTTAACGAATATGTATAACCCCAAAGGTTGGAGGTGAACACTTTTAGAATTATTCTGAACCCCACTATATCTTAGAAGAACAACTCAAAGAAAATTAATTTTTAAAATTTAGTGAACATCTCAAGCATTTATTATACCTTATAAATTCATTAAATTCCTAAAATTACAATCGCCAATCATCATACTTATAACCCCATAAAATTTAAAAAACAACCCAATTTATGTTTTAATTTTATAAGCATATAAATATATTTTTTAAATCTAACATTATTTTATTGTCAAAATTAACCCCAATTTTTTTTTTAAAAAAACTATTCCTCATATTTGTATATGGTGATTGCCGTAAATATATGGTGAATCGCCATATGGTTATGGCTAATCACCATACGTCTATGGCCGATCACCATATTTTTATGGCAAAACGCTATGTTTGCATGGCGACTCGTCATGAGTAAAAAGCGTTTAAGACCTACCGATATTGATTAGGGTCTAATAGCCATGTTTTCAGTTGGATCTATATCAGCGGTTTTGTATCTTTACAGGCGGGTTTTAATATCAATTGTGGTGGTTTTGTCATATTTGCCAGCGGTTTCATGTCTATACTAGCGTTTTCGGGATCTATACCGGTGGTTTTGAGTTCTATACTAGCGGTTTTGGTTTTACACTTTGCCATTTTTAGCTACATACACTTAGTAATTTTTTAACCCTAATATTTAGGGGCTCCCCTACAAAGTATAAGGTTTACCTAAATGTATAAAATTAATATTTCTTAGAGGGCTCACCTAAAATGTAAAAGGGTTCACTAAAAATGTATAAGGAGTCCACCTGGAATGTAGAGGGGTTCACCAAAATGTACAAACTTAATCATTCTTGGAGGTGTTCACCTAAAATGTAGTAGGGTTCACAAAAAATATATAGGGGTTCGCCTGGAACGTAGAGAGGTTCGCCAAAATGTACAAAATTAATAATTCTTGAAGTGTTCACTTAAAATATAGTGGGGTTCACCAAAAATATATTGGGGTTCGCTCAAAATATAGAGGAGTTCACCAAAATGTATAAAATTAATATTTTTTGAAGAGTATGCAGGGTTCTAAACTATGGTAGAAGCATCCCTTGCCAGGATGACGGACATGAAAAACCGAAGCATTGAGGCTTTTCAAACTGCATTGTAAACAATTCAGGAGCAAACGTTGCTCTATATAATGCGAGGTAATAGAAAACCAAACTGAGGTAAGCGAATATCTTCGTGCAGTTGAACAAGAGAGTGGAGGAATCCAGTGGACGAACAAGAAAACCAAGGAGATTTAGCCATTTAGCGGATGAACTTGAATGCGAGCTGAAATCAACCACACTAAGATGGCGAAGAAAGGCACGTTCAATATGAACGTGCAGAAGCAAAAACGGCTAGAGAAAACATAGCGAAGGATTTCTTGACTGAGCAGGGTCTTGAGAAAATGCTAGAGAAAAAATGGTCGAAATTAGGAAGCTGGAAACCGTTGCAGTGGCTGGCCTAGTTTTTCCTTAACTAGGTCGCTGCTAAGCCAACCTCCACTATAAAAAAAAATTGTTTCTCCAAAGTTATGTTACGTCATAAAAAGGATCATGCTGACCATCTACGTCACCTTTAGATAAGAGATGGCCTTGTATCAGTATGAAAGTGAGCTCATGTGTAGAATGATCCCCACTAGTGGACTGTCAATTAAATCATGTTGGCTATCAAAGGTAACCCGTGGCTGAAGAGGCCGCCACTACTCAGGAAGGAACCTTTAGAAAACAGAGAAATATTGTTCGTTCCTTAAAAGCAACAGAAATACGACCAAAGACTTGTACCAACTTACAGATTACATAGAAGAATCAATTAGCAAATGGTAATTGAAACAATATTTAACCAAATCTGAGTCAAAGTAGGAAAGTGACTAATCAAAATGAAATAAAGCTGTAGAGCCACTACGGACCGTGGATACAATCATAGCCCTGACAAAGGTAGAAGGAACATCAAGGAAAGAATGAAATGTTTATTGCAAGAAAGCACAAACAATTAACAGCATGACACAAAAAGATAACCCTGACAACCCTGACAACACCCCAATCATGTTTCATGATCTAGATGCTGATAAACTTGGAAGGGAATGCAATGATGCTTTGATAATTACCATTCAAATTAAAAACTGCTTACTTAGAAGATAATCATTCATATCATGTCACTCAACCCTTGAAAAGATAGCAATGGACTCTACGAAGCTGCGAAACCCATGCCAAAAATTTCAATGTAAAATCACCTATCATGAAGGTATTCTTTTTCTACCCATATATGTTGAATTGTAATTATCTAACAAAATTTATAAACACGTTGTCACCGTATAATGTCATCTTTTGGAAAGATCATGGATTCATAAGATGAAAGTTGTCTCATCCATGCATATCACCAAACATTAAAGTATCCAACACCAGAATACGTCAAAACTATAAGGGGTGACCAAGTGGCAGCACGACACTGTATCATCACAATCATGGAAGCTGCGAGAAAAGCTGCCAGCATCAAAGGAAAATAACCAATAGACCAAGAGCGATAGTAATTGACAGATGAAAGCCACACCCCAGAATCCCTATAGTAGTATTTTGTTACCAAAAATCTCAATAGTGAGGTGTTATACAATCTCCTCTCCATGTAGGGGTCCTCTCGGGCGCGAACCCGCACAACACAGACAAAGAACTCTACGACTAAGAGAATTGGGGGTGGTTTCCTTGCCAAAGAGCCTCCCATGCCTAAGTCAGTATTTAATCGATATTTTGGCATAATTTTCTTAGGAGATAAAAGGCATCTCTCTCCTCTCAGTAGATAAGGATCTTTATACCTATAAACCTATGGAGAGAGTGTGTTGAGGAATTCTTGAGAGCATGCTGGGGAAGCATTCTAGGACATGGGATATGTCCCTAATTGGACCAGAAGGAGGCGACCTTTGACATAAAGCGATAAACATTAAATGTTGGCATGCCTTCAAAGTGACCTATCAGAGGCTGATTTGACATCCTGTCATGGCGATTAGACTTGTTGGGTGCTCAGGCATGTAAGAAGGTGCCATCTGGGATGTTACTTTGAGTGGGTGATGATGATCTTGATATTCGAGGCTAACTGAGCTCTCTTCGTGGATCCCATTTATGTTCTCGCATCTGCTCAAGTTTATGCGACTCGAGCTCCCTTGGGATTTACCAGTCTGAGGTTGGTTCTTCTCCTTTCCTTTCTCCCTTGACACTTTCCTCATCATTGGCTCTCTGTTGCAGTGTGACATGTCTCGCCTTGTCATTGGTGCTCGAAAAAACAACTATAACAGTTGCTCCCCTTAGTCGAGGACTTGGGTGGCTTCATTCTCCTATGTTTGAAGACTTCTTATTCAAGCTCCTCGTCCAATCTACCTTTGAGTGGTGATAAGCTAAGACACTTGTCTATCCCTGGCACTTCATACTTGTGCTTGAAGTTTGCGTGGTTGGATGGCCCATACTGAATGAGATTAATTACCTGACCATTATTGTTGCGACTCATCCATCATGCACATGCCGTTTCACATTTTCCATGTTTCATGGCCATAAATCTCTTAAGAATGGAGGCATTTATGGTGCATGGGTGCACGTAAAGGATTTTTTCTCCTCGATGTGTTATTTCATTCCTGATGCATTGTTTGAACGTCGTTTGGTCTTCTGAGATGTCCTCATCGATTCGAGAAATGGCCGTTCATTAGGCGTAATATGGGTTCAAAGATTACCATTGTGTCCTTCCTTAATGCTAATTATATGAGTGATTTCCTTCTCTAAGCCTATAAATAGGCGTTCGCCTTCTCATTTTCTTCACTTTACCTTCTTGAAAGAGTTGAAACCTTTGTCAACCCTTATTCTTCCCCCCGTTACTCTTTCCTCCTCAGAAGAACGATGTCCCTTCCCCTTCTAGGGCATCTTTTTCCGAGGATGTTTTCTCTCGATTTCCTTTCCATGGTTGTTGTTTCCTTCTCTGTTGTCTTTTAAATATCATACCTCAAAATTATTGACATTCCTTACATGACGATTTTCCTGCCCTTCGATAAACCTATGTGGTGAACCCTTTGTCTGCGTTAGTTTATGACTTAAAGTTGCAAAGTCCCTTCAGTTGCCAAATATTACCCTTAGGAGACGTCTCCAACTTAGCCGGGGTTCCTGTCCTTGGATTTACAACGAGGCTACTTCCTCGGCTACATCCCACCTCTTTTTACACCTCTACCCTTCTAGACCTTCGACTGCTTACTACAACACGCATCGGGAATGAACCGAGCATAACCCTTGCAGTCATATCCTTTGGGATAATCTCAAACTCGAGCATGGTGGCCTCTTTCCTTTCTCACCTTAAGTCAGAGAGATTGAGGCCTTTCATCCTTAGCTCAAAAATTATTTACTGCCTGTGATTTTAATCCAATTTTATCCTGACTTGAAGTGGGCATTGGACCAAGTAATCGTGATCCTTAGTCGAGAGGCGATCAGAGCCTTCCCATCCTTAGAAAGGTTCACGAAAGTTGTGAAAATCCTATGACCATCAACCCAGGCGTAGGGGGTCTTAGCCTAGGGGGAGCATGTCCTCCTAATCGAGGATATTTTTGTAGTCACTTGTACTTGTAGTCCTCTGTTTATTAATGAAAATAAACTTTCTTCACATATGGATCCTTTTTACATTTGCTTTTATTCATCTCATTGGTCGCATGAACTGTAGTGAACGTACCTCAAGTAGATAAAGCTAACTTTTTTACCTTGGTCGAGCTTTATCCTAGTCCGGATGAGAACCTTATCCTAAGATGTGAACTTGTTTGACTATGATGTTGGGCGTTGTATCCCTACTAACTTTTATTGACCCGAGCTTGTGATCCCATGCTGGAGTAGGCCTTAAAAGGCCTTCATCCTTTTTGATCCCCTCTACGAGCATGAGAGCTCGGTAGACATATTTTCTTGATGTCTAGCCAGGCGTGCCTAATCTGGCTAGACCATTGATCCCGTCTGCGAGCATAAGTGCTCAGCAGACATATTTCATTGATGTCTAGCTAGACGTGCCTGCTCTGGCTAGACCTTTGATCCCGTGTGCTAGCATAAGTGCTCGACATACATCTTTCCTTGATGTCTAGCCAGGCGTGCTTGCTCTGGCTAGACCCTTGACCCTATTTACGAGCATGAGTGCTCGACAAATATCACTTTTTAATCCTGACTTGTGGGCTGGAGCACCAGACCGATCATCAATTTTTAATCCCGACTTGTGGGCTGGAGCACCAGACCAATCATCAATTTTTAATCCCAACTCGTGGGCTGGAACACAACGCCAATCATAATTTTTTAATCCCGACTAGGAGGCTGAAACACCACGCCACTCATCATTTTTAATCCCAACTAGCGGGTTAGAGCACTACGACAATCATCACTTTTTAATCTCGACTGGTGGGTTGGAGCACTAAAAAAGTCATCACTTTTTAATCCCAACTGTTGGGTTGGAGCATCACACCAGTCATCAATATTTAATCCTGACTGGCGGGCTGGAGAACCACGTTAGTCACAACTTTTTATTCGTGATTGGCGGGATGGAGCATCGCGCCAATCATCACTTTTTAATCATCCATTGTACTTTGTAGAAGAGTCGACCATTTCCTTTTATTTGATGAATGTTGTTGAGTACATGATCTTTGTCATCCTTTACACCGAGGTGGAAGGCTGAAGAAAGTTGAGCGTTTGTTTCCTGAGCTTCTGCCTTCATATTTTTATTGAAGCGTCTCTCTTTTTGTGCTTCATCTTTACCTTATCAGTAAGACACCTTGAGCTTCACACTCTGCTCGTGAGTGAGTGCTGACTTGTCCCGATCCTTCAAGTTCTTCTTTGGGCCGCTCTCCAAGTGGTTTACAGTTCATAGGGTCCTTCCGGTGGTTTTTACCTGCCTCGTGTGAGATCTTTGAGGGAACAAATGGGAGATTTGGGGGAATAAATTGGTGTTGGTCCCAGTTTCCCCGAGAGGTGGTACTCTCTCTGAGTTGGGAGGTCATCCTGCCCTTCCCTAGGTAGTCTGTTCCTGAGGTTCTGTGAGTGTGTGGTGACTCCGTCACTGAGCCTTTGAATTGCTGGAGATGACCATTTCTGTGCAAGAGACCATTATGACTTGAGCGGTGATTGGCACGACATTCCTTCTTTTCCCAATCACCTTAGGGGATGTAACCACCGCATCCTTATTTCTTCATCGCATAATCGGCATGGCGGGCGATAGTTCTCCTTCCATAGGGAGAAAGGGTAAATTCTTCTTCTCATCCTGCACTTCTTCGATGTAGAATGTCGGGCCCATTTTCTCCTTGCGGGAGAAGAAAAGATTCCAAATGCTTTGGCATGTATGACTTTACAGTCGTCTCCACAGAAGGCATCAACTGTTGTTATCAAAAATCTCAACAGTGAGGTGGCATGCAATCTCCTCTCCACGTAGGGGTCCTCTCGGGTGGGAATCCGCACAACACAGACAAAGAACTCTACGATGGAGAGAACTTGGGGTGGTTTCTTCGTCAAAGAGCCTTTGATGCCTAAGTCAGTATTTAGTTGATATTTTGGCATAATTTTCTTAGGGGAGAGAAGATATCCCTCTTCTCTCAATAGATGGGAACCATTATACCTGGAGTCCTATGGAGAAAGTGTGTTGAGGAAGTCTTGGAAGCGTTACTAGGGAAGCCTCCCAGGACATGAGATATGTCCCTGATTGGAGAGGAAGGAGGCGACCTTTAACATAAAATGATGGACATTAAATGTCGACATGCATTTGAAGTGACCTATCGGAGGCTAATTTGACATCCTGCTACGGCTTTAGATCTATTGGTGCTCGTGCGTGTAGGAATGTGCCATCTGGGAGTTACTTTTGACGGGTAATGATGACCTCGATATTTAAGGTTAAACGAGCTCTCTTCATGAATCTCATTTATGTTCTCACATCTGCTCAAGTCTATACGACCTGAGCTCCTTAAGATTGATCAGCTTGAGGCCGGTTCCTTTCTTGTCCTTTCTCCTTTGAGACTTTCCCTCATCATTGGCTCTATGCTGCAGTGTGACATGTGTTGCCTTATCCTTGGTGCTTAGGAAAACACCTATCACATAGTATAATATTGTAGAAGAAAAAGAGTTGGTTCCACTTGACAGAGATAAGAAAACAACAAAAATGGGGGTAAACCTATCCAAAATGGATTGGGAAGAAGTAATATGTGTTTTGAAGGAAAATGAAGATTTATTCACATGGATAATGAAGGACAAGCACGGATTGCTGAGCTTTTCATCCAAGCAGAAAGTTAAACAATATTGTTGAAATAAAGGGAAACATGTTTATTTCAGCACGTGACATCCTACATAGATAGAGACGACTACAGATGAAGTAAATGACCAAGGACAAATGTTGAAAGACTAAGTCGAATTAGTTGGCCTAACCGCTTTAACCCTTTATCCAAAGAATCTACCAAAAATCTTTTAGATAATTAATGATCCTACAAATAGATGTGATGCAATTGTAATTGGTGAAAGGTCAATTACTCAACTTTGATACTTGTACTCTCTTAACTCTTTATTCCGATTCATCGTTGTGAGTAATAACTTCTCAACAAGGACAATTGCTAGACCGGTAAAAGCTAGCTATTCTCTACAGTTACCCCATCGATTGATAGGGCGTAATATCTCAGGGCCAAATCTTTCCACTTACTAGTTAACAGACCGTGCCATGCACCAATTGTGTAGAGTTAAGATACATATTTAAACATTATAAAAGAAAACATATAAAAACAAAGGAATATATACAAAACTAGCATCTTCAATTTATGAAACAAATTGCGCCTACTTAAGATAGATTATAATTTTTTCATCACTAAAAAATCAATGCATTTTCATTAAAACAAATTCAAAAATGATGAAAGAAAACATATGTATCTCCTCATTTGCCATGACAGTTATGACTAAGTTGGAAATGAAAAGTGTGTTAAGTATATGAGAAAATTTGGGCTAAGTGTTATGGTCGTAATTGACTAGGCCCAAACCTCAGCTCATTAACTCAAAAGCCAATAGATTAGTCTCGGGCCCAATCCAGACTCTTGGGCCTACCATGGAAAGCCCACGGCTTCTCCCTATAAATATAAGGTGCATAGTTCATTCATAATATTTTTCATTATCTAGCTCTCTAGTCTCATGCTGTCAAAATTATTACTGACTTGAGCATCCGGGTCTAATTGGTCAGGCACCAGACCGGTGTCAAGTCAATACTTTTATGTTCATTTTTAGTCTTATTCTCAGGTTCATAATCCAGTTACCTGACGATGCATGACAACATCTCTGACAGTAGATTTCTAGCATCTACAGTTTGACGCCATCTGTGGGAAACGCATTTGTTTTCCAAACTTGAAATTTTGTCATGCTCTATTGTAATGGTGAACACATGAAACAATGATGAGGAAAGTTTAGTGCATAATGCACCAATACCGTATGCCCTATCATGATAGCTCAATCAATTGACACTCTGTTGGATTTGGTTCCATCAACCTTGGCTCCATTAGCTTAGCTACATCTACGATGCTATGTCAACCTTGGTTTTGTTAGCTTAACTCCAACTGCTTTTCTTCCCAGCTTGAACAAGCCCTTTAAGTTTATGGGTCCTGCCAATGATCTAAGCTAAACTCTTGAGCCAAAACCAATCATTCTCTATAGGTGGTACTTCACAAGCCAAACAGGTTAGATAGATTGATGAAGTGGACAATCGAGCATGAAGAATTCGATATTTCTTACCAACTTCAAACAATTATCAAGGACAAGCACTTATAGACTTTGTATGGAAATGGAATTTTCCACCAACCTAATCCTCTGTTGACTTCATATATTTGGGTTGAACTTAGAACGCAAAATGAGGGTATCAAATTTCATATTATGCATTGATTCGCAGTAGTTGAGATTCACAGTAGCCGAGATGGATAAAAAAGTCTTATCCTTTACCTACACTTCGTGCCTCGCTTCATCTCAAAACAAAAGTCTTTAAGTGTTCACTTAAGGCAGGAAGTCCTTTGGTCTTTTACCATGGCAAAAGTCAATTGGTTTTCCCCTCCTTTGGTTTTCACCAAGGAAAAAGTCCTTGAGTTTTCACTTAAGGCCCAAGTCCTTGAGTTTTCACCGAGGCAAAACTCCTAAATTTTTCACTTAATGCCGTAAAACTTCCTATTTTTACTCAAGGGAAATGTACTGAAGTTTTCATTCGAAGCCACAAGTCCTCATACTATCTACGCGATGAGGTATCAACATAGGAATTCTCAGGCATATAAATTCTCGTGGTCCAACTACCGAACATATAAACTTAGTTTTCAATGAAGCGCATGTTAGAAATCGAGGTGCGCAGTTGTGGTTTATCTAAAAATTTTATTGATTGAAAAAATAATCGCGTCACCACAAGTTCCAAAAAATAATAATATGTTTAACGAAACATATTTTTTCTCATCAGATCCATTATATATCTATACATTAAATATAAGACATACAAAGATATGAATTATACCCCATGTAGTCTATCAAGCATCCTTGCCAACAACGAACTGGAGATTCCACGAACAACGGACTTTTAGATCTACACCAAGATCTCTCCAACCAATCGTCAAACACACTAGGATGTGTGTGGGCACGTAAAAATAATTCAAAAAAACTTTTATGTCTCTAGATGTACTCAACACATGAGATCTAGAGATAATGACTTTTGTGACAAAAACTTTAAAAAAATTAGAGTATTCATAGAGTCTTTGATTAACTTTTAATCACAGTGAATGCTTCAATCACTTAATCACACCCTTAATTAGGCCAATATAATAATATCTATATATATATATATTCTAGGATAAAGTTTCTTAGATTTAGGGTGTACATAAAATAACCAATTGGTACAACACTGCAGTGCCACACGACACTGCAGTGTGCCGCGTAGAGTGGTAGTGCCTCACGACACTACTGACTCACGGCACCACTGTAGTACCGTGAGACACTATAGTGTGCCACATGTCACTGTAGTGTCATGTGGCACTACAATAATTCACGTCAATCTCTCATTCAAAAATCAGTGATTGACATGTGGCAGTCCAACATGTCACGTGATAATTTTTCTAAATTTATTATTTATTTTAATCAGATAAATATCTAGATATAAGTTAATTCAAAATTAACTTATCTGCTCACTCATTTCAACTAACTTATCTATTAGTTCACAAATAACAGATTTAGTTGATTCAAATTTGAATTATTATCTCATAATAATTTAATACTATTTAATTTCATAAATTGAATATGTTGTCTCACTTATCGATTAACAAAAAAATTAATCGATATAATTATTTAATTGTAATTGCCAAAAATTACAATAAATAATTTAATTAATTAATTTTTAGTTAAATAATTACATATAATTATCTCATAATTATATACTTGCTCGATAAATATAATTCTTCTCACAAGTGAGTCCTTTTCCCATCTCCTAAAATATTCACACTCTAGACTGTGTAGTATAGAGGTGACTCGGAGATCATGTACTTATAATTCTAAGATCCAATAAACTAGATTATTAATTAAACTATTTAATTAATAATCTTGTTTATTAATTCTATTATTACATTACTATAAATATGAAATTACACTCTTAGTAATTACAGAATGTATTTACATAGTATTCACATGTAATCCATTGATATAATCACTTCGTGTAGTTTCTGTCCTCCAATTACTGGTTCGTAAGTTAGAGCTGCTCAAAATTATCATTTTACTCTTCTAATTACTTCTTGATCCTTAAATATCATTAATTCACAAGTGAATGGTCAATTTATAATGGTATTATAAATTTGAGCTTAATAACCATTTAGTTCCAGAATTGACACTTAAGGGAACCAATATATGATCCCTTAGGAAAGCTTGGATTCCAAATCTTGTAAAATCATGTTTCCAACCATTCATATCACTGAATCTTCAAACAAAAGTCACTAGTCTATTTTACAAACAAACCTTAACAAGTGAATCAAAAGATCCAATAGACATGCATAGAAGTTCATGAGTACTCATGATTCAGACTGATCTACATATGATCATCAGATTTGATGTGTATTAAATCTTTATGATAAACTGTAAGTTAATAAATATATCAATCCAAATCAGTCAAGTATTATATGATCTGATTATATAAAGTACATTCACTGAGATGTGTATCCACATCAATGATCTGGATCTAGATCACATGCATTAAAAAATGCTTACTGAACCATACTAGCAACCATTCATTAAAGATTTCATACTTTAATATGTTACAAACTATTTTATTCATTATCTATGATCTTAATTCTCTCGTACTTATACAAGATCATAGTCTCATTAATGAATATAAAACTTTCAGTATTTATATAAATTATTCAATAATAATTTAAAAGAACAATTATAAGAAAAATATAATTTCAATTAAAAATATCTAAACACATGATTTGAGGGCACTATGCCCAACCGCACAAGCATAGAGAGTAGTTCTCAGACTCATAAGTTCTTAAAGTTTAACTACCAAGTGTTTAAACTTAGTCTGCACTAGGCATATCCTGAGAGCAATTCGAAGGTACATAAGTTTTTGTGGCCTGATCGTTAAGTACTTGAACTTGGTCCGCAACGAATGCAAGTCATGAGGACAACCTTCAGGCACCAAATCCCTTGACGCATGATTTCCAAGCATCCAAACTTCGTATGAAACAAGGTGCAATCTTGAAAATGATTCTAATGAATCTAAGTCCTTATATTTTGGTCTGCCACAGTTCTACACTTGTCCTGAAGGTGTTAAATCCCCACGTTTTTTCTGTCAAGCTTTGTCCTTGACCTGAAATGGGGCCATACCAGTCTACTACAACTCTGCCAAAGTTCTGAAGGACCTTCTTAATGCTTCGCCAGTCGGACAAGCACCCTCCTACTCTACCGGTCGGACGAACTTCCTTATGCTCCACCATCCAGACGAGCATCCTTATGCTCCGGTGACCTGACAAGCATTCTCATGCTCCACCGTCCAGACGAGCATCATCACGCTCCTCGACAGGAAGAATATACTCATGCTCCACCAACTGGATGAACATCCTCATGCTCCGCCACTCTGATGAGTACGTCATGTCGACTTCATGCTTGCTTTTGACATAACAAAATTCTGATTTATGCCTTCTGTGTGAAATACAAAGTTATTGGTATTTGTGTTATATTTTTGGTAGGTTTTTGAATCGACACAATCAGATATGTGGGTACAAAATTATGATAAGATAACTATGAGGGCATCAATGATTCGAACCTCAAAAACTGAATCCCATCGCAAACCAGTCAGGTCATATTTGTACTTGCTTTTGACACAACAAACTTACGATTTCATCTTCTGTGTGTAATCAATTGTTTTTGGGTTTTGTGTTATCTTTTCGGTGGTTTTTGAATCGTTGCAATTGGATTCAGGGATGAAAAGTTACGATAAACATAGTTATAGGGCACCAAAATTTGATCTTCAAAAACCTTATCTATCTGGAACTTGTTTTTGACCTAACAAACGTCCGAATTACATCTTTTTTGTGCATTGAAAATTTGTTGGGCTATTTGTTATATTTTCATTGGTTTCTAAATCAACACAATTGGAATTCGGGATTAAAAGTTATGATAAAATTAGTATAACTTCTCAATTTAATCAAAACAGAAGGTAAGGTGATCAGATAGAATATTCTCCAAGCATATCTTATCGTAAAAGAAGACTCCAACTACAATTTGAATTACTCAAGTGTATCTCACTATCAAGATTGTTATACTCGTATGGACCGAATCAGTGTTGGGGTTCGGTTGGTTGAATGCACGACAATCAGGACAATGATAACCTTATCCAAATTCCCAATCATGTAAAAATAAAAAAAGTGGCACATAATGGTCAGAATTATGATTCAAGATTTTAATTTCACCATAATGACTCGTGTTGATTCAGTAACAGATTTGAATTGTATGTCGGAGGGACTTGTTCCTACCAAGTACTTCAAGAAGACGAGAGAATTTTTGTCTCCTGGAAATGGTACTCGGATGCATATTCATTACGAAACCCCTAAAGTTCACATTTTCAAGACAATGTATGTTTCAAAACATCATTTGTCCTAATAAAAAATATGACTGATAAAATTATTTTAGGTTTACTATTCATTTTTTTTGTTGTATCATTTTTACAACAGAGCATGATGAGATAATTACTTATCACATAGATGAATTTGTTAAATTCAAACTTACTTCTTTTCCCACAATGAGAAATTAAAAACTTTGAACAAAATCCTATTTTCAAGTCCATAAACTTAATTTCTTATAAGAACAAAATGACTATGTTTTCTGCAAGTCAAAATTGAAGAGCATGCTTTTCAAAATGAAGTTAAAATCATTGAACGGAGAATTCCTCATTTAGTGATCAATTACAAGCTCCTTAACAATATTTTAGGATTGATAAGATATCCAATACCAAACAAAATGGACTTAATCAATAGATTAGGAAATGTTATTGTGTTCTCTGAATTTGAATTCTGGAAAATCCAGATTGACAAGTACAAGATTACATTTGGTACTAAATATGGAAAATAATACCATTTGATCTTAAAAATGCTCCTAGAACAATAAATGGAATTTTCAACCGATTTGCTGATTTCTAAATTATCTGCATATACTGGTTGAATTCTAAATTTTTTCCATTAGTAATATTATTATTTATGTATATGTTAAATAATACTGGAAATACTTTAAATTATTTGCCAAGATAATAAAATAAAATTGTTTAATTATCTCTGCAAAAAGAATCAAGTTGTTACAGGATTGAAATTTTATTATTCCATTATTAAAACAATTGATCAAATGATACAATTTGTTTTAATTAATTATGAATCTGCAAAACATGTTTTGAGAGTAATTCCACACAAAGTTTTGACAGGTAACAATCCATTTTTAATAATTTTGGTTTCAATATTTAATTTATCCAATGTATTGATAATTAAATTCTTAACTCTCTTACTTGTAATCTTTTGTAGGAAATCATTCCAAGACTCTGCAATGGAGGAATTTGACCTCTTGGAATACGGAAAGGTAGAACCTAGATTACTCAACAAAAAGTCTTTTAAAATAAAAAAGCTCAAAGGAAGGGCAGCCGCCTTTTGCTAAAAAATTTCATTCATTAATTATGGACATAATGGATTTGAATATCCAAAAAATGACTGGATTAATGAATTTGATAAAATTTGGGAAGAAATTGGATTGGGACATGATTTCAATACAACCTTTATTCAATGGTATGAAAAAGGTGAAAAAATAGATTTTCACAAGGATAATGAAATCTTTTAGGATAACAACAAAATTTTAACTATGAACTAATTAGGACAAGCAATTTTCAAAACAATAAAACAATTTTTGATGCAAGAAGGGACTTTCTTTATCATGCCAGATGGATTTCAAAAAAGTCATATGCATGTTTTGGATTCCTTAACTAAAAGAATCAGCATCACTTTTAGAAATTATGTAAGAATGATGGATGGATCAGTAATAGAAGAGTTTTCCACTAAACAATTGGCCCTGAAGGCCCAAATCAATGAGCAGTCTTTCCACTACAAACTAAGCTCAATCAATAATACTTGGGTCCATTGGACTCAATCACCAATCAACCATTATCAACCAATTTGACCCACTCTCGATATCCTTTGATGCCCAATCATTTTCAAAATACAAGAATCATCATTTGATTTTTAAAAATGCCCAGCGAAAATCTCTTTCATATTGAATCTCCATTTGCTCATATGAAGGATCCTACTGAAATTAAAAAACTCATTTCATTCCTAAATTTCATTATGTCCCTGGTAACAATAACAAAAATCTTAATTTTTACAGAGACATTCTCATAGAAATAGAATCCATAGAAATTAGTACAATAAAAATTTTTGAGGAAAGAATATTTTACCATCCTTTCTCTATCCTCACGATCATAACTATGGAAGATTGAAAAATTCATCCTTCTAGTTTCAAAGTACTTTTAAATAAAAAGTAATACAATTATTTTGACTATATTGATGCACAGCACAAGCTTCAAAATGGTAATTTTTCTCACATTTGGTTTTTAAATTTTGATAACAATTTCAAAATTGATTTTTCAAATTGTTATTAAAATGGTGGTCCATTCATGGTCTTACCTTAAAAAAAATTTCAATTGATTTACAACAATGTTTTAATTTATTTTTAAAAGTTTACAAGCCCTCGACAATTGAGGTTTTCTTTCCCCAAATACTTTATTTTTCAATAAAATACAAAATACATTGTATTTTGAAATGACAATACTCGGTTGAAAATGGAATTCTCAGAAAAGAGTATTATGTTAAATGGTGGGATAAGTTGAATACCCAAAAAATAATCGCATTCATCAATTGTGAATTTGCAAGTGTCCATCCCGTTATGAGACTAACAAATCCTTTTATCAAAGCTCCATTAAAAATTAATAAGTTCATTCACCCAGATCCACAAATCAGATCATTCAGTCCAAATCCACCCAAATCTGAATCCATAACCAAAGCAAAATCTTTTTCAAATGGTAAATCAAATGCCACAAAGCCAAAATCTAAATTGGAGAAAAAATTAATCCAAAAAATACTTCTCCATTTAGAAGACAATAATGAATCTGAATCTGAATTATCTGTAGAGTCAAGTCACCAAATTAAATCAATCATCCAGAAATGTTACTCCTCAACAATTGAAAGACGCATTCAATAATATTGATCCTCATTGGTAAGTGAATAAAATAATTTGTCCTTGGGAATGTGCCAAAGTTTGAATAAGATTAAAATCAAATAATTAATGTGAGGACATCTCAGTACAATGCAATTGTCATAATGATCTTCAAGACAGTCAATTATCAATAACAACAATGACTTTCTTCTCAGTTTCGCAGGTCGGTCTGATGGGCGCTTACTCCGCTGTTCGTGGTGGAGTAAGGGCTTAGGAGTAGTAGGGGTAAAGGCATGCCGATCAATAGTCAAGACACATCATCTAAGATAATAATTATCAAAGGATGGCAGTGATGGATTCTCCACAATCAACCAAGATAGCAATTATCAAGGACCACAATATACAGTTACAATGATAGAGCAATAATGAAGATATAAAGACCGAGATAACAATTATCAAGGGAATCTTTGTAATGTGTCACATTCTGTAATTATTGTACTAGTTGTCAAATAATTAGGCAACTATTTATACTTTTTAAAATTAATGGTCAAAAGAAGACAAAATTAGAAATGTAAAATGTTTTTACTTTTGTAGAATATAATAGTTCAGGTAAGTGATGAGTTTCTGGTGAACTCCATTTTCTTTAATTATAAATAGGTAGCCCTCTCCCATTTGTTCCTCAGAACTTGTTTTCAACTCTTAACTATTTGAGAGAAAAACTGGTTTTTGAGAACAAAACTTTCTTCCTCCCTCTTTTGTAAATCTTTCTTTTTACTCTTCTCTTTCCTCCAACGTTAAATAGTGAGCGTGGGCACTATGTAATTGTTTCCAATAAACGTTATTTGTGTAAGTTTTTAATCTTACACCTTAATACAGTTTTACTATTTTTGTGTTCTTGCATCATAATACACCCTGTTTAATTTTTTAAAATACACTTAATTCTGCATCTTTTGGTATTAAAACCAAACTTGCTGGGTGATATTTATTGTTCTCTACAATTATTTAATGTATTAAAATACACTTAATTCTAAATGATTCATCAATATTATGAATGTTTGAAGATTCATTAATTGTGGAAGATCCATGGATTGATTCTAACCTATGAATATCTAACCTTAACAGATAATTTAATTTCTAAATCTTTAGATGACTGCTTAATGTTATTTGAAAATTCATGGGATTCTGACCTATGATTTTCTTCAATATTAGTGTTGGAAGTTTCATGAATTGTGGATGACTCATAGGTAGATATCCTATCGCTATCTGACTTGTCTCTTAAAATTTTTAACTTTTTGAGTATTTTTTCATCAAGAGTTTTCTGATAATGAATTTGGAAGAATTCAATGAATTCTTTTTTAGGTTGAAATTTTTTATGATAAATGAGTTTTTTTCATGTGGTGGATGACTAGCAGTCACCAAACTAAAGTCTTTCTTGACCCATTTAGATTTAGAAATTACTTTAATATTTTTCTCGTAAATATCCTCGATATAATAAAAAAAATATATCAACTATAAATTCTTGCAGTAATGTCTTCCATTCAGCAAGTATGATTCTTCTTTGGTCTATATTATATTTTTCTCTGAACCTATTACATCTATCAAGATTGTCTGGGTCATCATTGTATTGGGTTAGACCTTCCCAATCTTATTTATATTCTTGACTCAGGGTACCTATATTTAGAACTAAGAGTTGAGGATTAACAGGCTGAAGGTTTCCGTAGAAATCCGATTGAGTGAGTGCTTCAACTTTGTCAGGTTGTTCAGACTTGTTATAAAAGACTGGCCGACTAACTTGAGAACTTGTGGCTATGCCTTTAAGTCTTAAATTTTTAATTTTTTAGTTTTTTAATTCTTGTTCTAATTGTTGAATCTTAAGATTTTGATCATTATTAATAGATGATCTAGAAAAGAAATTTCAAGGGGTACTAGACTGGGTATACTCCCTAATTTGTGAACTAGAACTAGAAGTTTGGAAATTAATCCTAACAGTACCATCCACGTACTACTGGATGTAATCTACATTTTTAATTGATATTTGAATTGGAGTAGGTTGGCTTTCATTGGTTAAAAGCCAATTTGAGGGTAAAGTAATATCATACCACCTAATTGTTTTAGGAACTCTAATATTAGTATTACTTTGACTAGATTGGATCAATAGGATTTGATTATTTGGACTCCTATTGATGGCTTGGAAATTCATATTTATTTTAGTGACTTTGTAATGTATTCAAAAATTAAAGCTAGAGATTAGGTACTTTCTAGGACTTGGTAACAACTAATTTTAATATTCAAAGTTAAAAATTTTGGAATATGAGGGTCTGCTAAGTTAACAGACAAATCTCAATCAAAATGGATTAGACCATTACAAAGTGATGATTCAATTAATCCTAAAATACTATCATTAAAGTTTGTAAATCTTACATCTCGCAAGGCTAACAAGACAGGCGTATCTAGTTCTCTCCTTGTGAATGGTTTGACTCCAATCTGAACTAAACCAAAGTGGAGGAAATTATATCCTTCCTCAATGTGATGTTTAATCGCCTTAGGGGAACGTAATTGACAAGTTTCATGCTCTTTCCCAAGAGCATATATTTTTTCAATTGTTTTAACATGATGTTGAGACTTGAAAGAAGTAACAGACTATATTGATTTGTAAATATTTTTATTAGAGATTTTGGGTATATTTCATACCCTATGATCTACTTGATCATATGCTAATTCAAAATGTTCTTCGTTTATTATGTCAGGTATTGAAATTATTGTAGACCTATTATTACTAGAGAATTACTTCTAAATAATCTACTCATGGATCAAATAACTAAATTATTCTTATGATTGAAAATTTTATATTGTATTATGGTTACTAATCTGTTGTGACTTCTACGACCTCCTACCATGTTCTCTCTTCGCCATTTTTCCCCTACAACCACTCTAATCTCATGATTTGGTGCCTGAAGCTAATCAAATAGAAAATGATACATTAGCCTCTGTCAAAACAGATTCACAGATCAGATAAACAAATATTACAGAAAAATATTCAAGCATAAAAATAACCAGTCACTTATGCGGAGAGTGAGATTAAATAAAAACATTTATTCAAGTAAGCAATTAAGCAATAATAATAACAATAATCAGCCATAACATGCGATGAACATATTAATTATGCAGATATTTGTAGAAAATAGTTGTTATAAAAAAAAGAAATGTATCTTTGTCAACTTTGAACTATTAATGAAAATTGAGTTTTGTCTATTAAGACTGAACGACGTGAACGAACTGAGATTATTATTTGTTCTACGAACAAAATGCTAATTTATCTTGTCTGGACTATTCATATTTTTCTTTTACTAAAAGACTAAACCGAGTACAATGATTATAGATAATGGTTAATTCAGCGATGAATGTGATGGATCGTCTCTGATATCGGTACCTCATTTGCATTAGCAAAAAAGTATCGTAAATGCAACAAAACAAATGCTAAAAAATCTTACTAATTAAGTAAAAGTAAATGCAAAAACCTTAACTACAGATGAAACACGCAATGATAAAGACTACATACCTAAGATACCTTACCAATTAATCAAGACTGGGTCTTCTAAATATGACATGAATTACAAGTTGACCATTCTATAATCTGTAGGAATGTTCATGTCTTCTAGTATTTCAATGCAAATAGTGTATTGCATTATAAAAGTAAATAATAATAATAATAATAATAATAATAATAATAATAATAATAATAATAATAATAATAATAATAATACAACAATTCTATAAATAAATTAGTTACAACATGACGAAATGTAAATTATATATTTACCGATTCAAAACAATATAGATAAAGTAACGAAATAATAAGATATCAAAAAGAGTCTTGTTTGTATTCCTTAAAACAGTTACGTCCCCTCACTTTAGATTGGTACTAAGGTTGATAACACCGTCTGTATTCAAAGATAAAATGGTCTGAGTTAGTTGAAGAGTACTCAACTTCACCACCTTGATCGAATTAACTTGTTAGAATTCAACCACTAGAGTAACGACGCAAAAACAAGACTTGAACCTGAAGACGAAACCGTCGACGGAATCGAAAAGAAACTAAACCGGACCGACTGAAATCGAACTGGACCGAGTCAAAAACTGAACTGGACCGAACCAAAAAAACTTGAAGAAAAATAAGCAAAAACGTTGAGAACAAATATTGAGAGTAAAAAAGAGCTTGAAAGCTTCTTTTGTCTATAAAATAAGGAGGGGAATGCCTCATTTTATACTACTCATAGGGGATGTGTGTAATAAAGGGTATTTAAACATTAAAATATCATTTAATCAAAAAATTAAGTCCAAAACATTTTTTATTTAATTTTCAAAAATAAAAAATATTTTTGGGCCTTAATTTACAATAATATTCCATATTCCATTACTTTCGGGCTTCTTATGACAAGACAAAATAAATCTTGAGAAAAACACGGCCCATTGACTCATTTAGAGGTGGTCCATATAGAGATAACATATAGTCTTATCAGGATACCACCATTGATACTAACATCTCAATATATACCACTCGCCTTCTCTCCCTTGCCAATGTGGTATTTCTACAATTCCCTCATATTTTTCTATTCTCATTTAGCTCACTTTGAGAGATAATTTTTCATTCATCCCAAAGCCTATTTTGACAAATTAATAGTCGATTTTAATGTACTCGTGGAGAAGAACTCAAATATCTAAAGATCTTATAGTTTTAGGTTAGGGTCTCACCTAAAATTTTGTCCAAAATTGGTCTATTAAAATGGTGTACAAAATACCTAATTTTCCAACAATTTTCCACATGAATGAAAATTGACGACTAATGACACGAAAGACATGGTGATAGAATTCTACGTTCTGAAACCTGCATAGGATATGTAGTTTTTACCCTTTGAACCTTGCCTTGTGTAAATATGTTTACTTTAGTAACTGGTCAGTAAACACGATGTCTTTGAACTTTTCAGTCTTTTATGTAAACGATGACATACTACATGCATGAGTCATCCCTGACACAATTCAGTTCTCATGATTATTTTCATCTTGGCCATGAACATTCTCCTGGTTCTACAAGAGTTTCTAAGGAATTGCGCCTTTACAATTCCTATAGAAGCGACCCACTTCACTCTCATATAGGTGATCTCTTAATTTAAGAGTAAACTTACATTACTTTGCTCAGATCTCATAATTTCTGATTCATGAGAATCATTAAAAGCTCAGCTTAACCTAAGCTCCAACGGGTATCACTGTTTTCATCATAGGAATAGACAGAAATAATCCTCACAATGATCTAACTAAGTTTATACAATTAGGTTGTCCCTTTGAACCTAGATCTTAGGATCTCCAGTCAACTAGGTTGGGTTTCCTTTGTATCAACTTATTTTTACATGGGCTTTAGTCATATTCTCATCGATGACTTCTCAACTAACTCTCAATTTAACCTTTTGGTTAATGGATCCGCAAAGTTATTTTTTGACTTCACATAGTCGTTAGTGATAACCCATGTCAAAAGTAGTTGTTTAATGATATTATGTCTTAGACGAATGTGTCTAGACTTACCATTATACATATTGCTTTGTGTTCTTTCAATAACACTTTGACTATCACAATGTATGCATGTTGGTGGCTCAGGATTTGTCCATTTAAAAATATCATCTAGGAAGTGGTGTGGCCACTCAACCTCCTCATATTTGTCTAAAACTATAAACTCATATTCCATAATGGATATAACTATAACTGTCTGTTTTGAGGATTCCATGCTACGACAACTTCTCCTTATGTGAAAATATACTCACTAGTAGACTTCGTATCTTTCTTATCAGATATCTAATTTGCATAAGTATATCATTTTAGGACCGCTGGATGTCTTGAATAGTGTAGTCCATAACTCCGAGTATATCGTAAGTACCTCAGCACTCTCACAATGGCTTTCCAATGTTCAGCTCAAGGATTACTCGTGAATCTTCTTAATTTACTCACTATATAGGCTATATCAGGCCTTGCACAACTCATCAAGTACATTAGACTACCTATCACTCTAGAGTATTCTACTTGAGAGATACTCTCACCTTTATTTTTGAACAAATGTACACTTGTATCCATCAGTGTGGTTGATTCACTGGTGTCATCTTTGGTAAATTTTTCAAGAATAGAGTCTAAGTAATGAGATTGACTTGAAATAAGTCTATCTCATGTTCTTTTAATTTTTATTCTCAATATAACATCACTAAGTCACATGTTTTTCATATCAAATCTATATTTTAACATATCTTCGTAGATTTGATCATCTTATTATTACTCACAACGATAAGCATATCATCAACATACAAACACAAAATGTCATATCCATTATTTGTATCTTTAACATAGATACATTTATCACATTCATTTATTTTGAATCCAATTGATATCATGTGACTGTCGAATTTCACATGCCATTGTTTTGATGCATGTTTCAAATCATATAATGATTTGACTAATTTACAGACTTTTTTCCTTACACGGGAGTGAAAAACCCTTCCGGTTGTTCAATGTAGATTTTTTCCCTCCAAATCTCCATTTAGAAAGGCTGTTTTCACATCCATTTAGTGTAATTCAAGATTTCACAAAGTTGCGATTGCAAGTACCATCCTAATGGAGTTTATTCTTGACACCAGAGAATATGTATCAAAATAATCAAGACATTCGTTCTGTCTGTAGCCTTTCATTACAAGCCTAGCCTTGTATTTATTAATTAATCCATCAACTTGGAACCCAAAGGTTTACAACCAGGTGGAAGATCTACTAATTTCCAAGTATAATTATGCAAAATTGAATCAATTTCACTCTTAATGGACTCTTTTAAAAAAGGATCTTCATTAGAGTTCACAGTTTCATTTAAAGTTTTTGGTTCACTTTCAATCATAAAAGTCAGAAAATCAGGACCAACAAATTTTTTTATCCTAACTCTTTTACTCATTCTAAGTTCTATCTCGACTTCTTCATCTTGGTCCAGACTATCTTCCTCATTAATAGTCTCAATAAGTCTTTTTTAAGAGCTTGGCTCTTCCTTGGATTTGTAAGAAAATATATGTTTAAATAATTATGTATTCCTAGACTCTATTATCATATTCTTGTGAATCTCAAGATTGCTAGATTCGCACACAAGGAACTGATACACACTACTGTTATTGGCCTAACCAATAAAAATGAAATCAACAGTTTTTGTCCTATTTTTACCTTTTTGGGTGTAGGTACCATCACCTTAGTGAGGCATCCCCACATTCATAAGTATTTGTATGAAGGTTTTCTATCTTTCCATAACTCATATGGGGTCCTATCCTCTTTCTTTTTCGGTATCTTATTCATAAGATAGTTAGCCGTCAAAACAGTTTCTCCCCACATGTTCTGAGGTAATCCAGAACTAATCAACAATGCATTCATCATTTCTTTCAGTGTACGGTTTTTAAATTCAGTAACACTATTAGATTGAGGTGAATAAGGTGTTTTGGTTTCATGTATATTCCATTGTTAAACATAAATCTCAACAAATGTTGATTCATACCCTTATCACTTCTTAGCACCTTAATTTTTTTATTGAGTTGATTCTCAACTTCATTTTTAAAGAGAATAAAGTTATCTACAGCTTCATCATTACTCTTTAGCAAATATACATAACATTATTTTGTGTTATCATCAATAAAAGTAATAAAATACATATTCCCACCTCTTGTTTGTAAAATTTTTAAATAACATATATCACTGTGAATTACATCAAGTGGTTTGGTGTTCATTTCAATATTTTGGAATGATGACCTTGCTAATTTTGCCTCTACAAAAGTTCCACACTTGTGATTGGAATCAATGTGAAATGTTGTTATATGATTCAACTTAATTAATTTACATAAAGTATCTTAATTAACATGACCTAGTCTACCATGCCATAAATTGGAAGAGTCAAGCAAGTAAGCAAAAGAACTAGCTTTATTAATAATGGGTTTGACCAAAGTCATTACTTGAGTTTGAACATTCTATCACTCATATGACCTTACCAACATACATTCCGCTCTTAGACAAAATAATTTTGTTTGACTTAAATACCATACAAAATCCATGGTTATTCAACAGTGAACAAGACCCAAGGTTCTTCCATATTTCAGGTACATACAATACATTGTTCAGAGCCAATTCCTTCCTAGAAGTCATCTTCAACAACACTTTTCCTTGGCCTTTGATCTCAGCAGTGGCCGAGTTCCCCATGAATAAGTTTTCTCCATGCTCGATAGCTTCAAAGGTAGAGAACATCTCACGGTCAGAACACACATGGTGGGTAGCTCTAGTCTCAATCCACCATTCCTTTGGATTTGATCCAACCATGTTGATCTAGAAAGTGGGCGATGATAAATTTTTTTGCGCCTGCATCATCAGTCTTGTACTTTCGTTCAAGAGATTTTCATAACTCATTTGATGTTTTCTTATCAGAATAAACATTATACAATGAATCAACAAGACCATTCATTATGTACTTTCTACATAAATAATCAAAATGTTTCCAAACATCAATAGCACTGATCATTTGGAAATCCTGCTCATCATCATTGAGCTTTGGAGCTTCTTCAGTCAAGCATTTTGCCAGATTTAGCGTTGTTAGGTAGAGATCATCTTTTGTTGCCACCTTTTGAAATTCTAACCATTAAATTTTTCAGGTTTCTCTCCATGAGAAATAGGTATAGGCATTGATGCCATACGGGCTACAGGGTTCTGCATACCCAGATTTGCCATTTGAGTCCCAACAGTAGGGTTCGACCCTTGGTTTTCACCAGCATAGTTCGCTGCAACATTGTTGTTGGTTTCAGTTGTCGTATTTCCTTATCTGAAATATAAACCAGAAGTGTATCAATACTTTGAAAATTATGGTATTTTCTTGAAGACGAAAATATGCTAATTTTTTAAATATTTTTCAAAACAAACCAAATAGCACTTTTACAGATAACTGTTAAGGCGAACTCATGGGGTTCTTAGACCCAATCTAGGACCAGCCCTCTAGCAGTATTCAGTTTCTCCGATAATTGGAGGGACGAGTCTAGTTAAATTCCAATTTCCTAGACATAACTTCTTTGTATAGTTACTTCTAGTTCGAAATTTTAGAAAATATTTAAAATAAAAATTTTAGGATGAAAAAACCCAAATCAATTTCTAAAATAATTTTTATTTTTAGACAATTTTTGAAAACTAAATTAATTTCCAAAATTAATCCCATAATGCAATAAAAATGAATAGAAGTAACTATTTTAAGATTGTTGGAATAGTGTATTGCATTATAAGATTAAATGAAAATAATAATAATAATACAATTCAGTAAATAATATTTTTACGATAAGTAAGTATTATAAATACGAAAAGTAATGTAATATAATAGTTACGAAATGTAACTAAAGTGCTTACCAACGTTAAAATAATAGGGACAGAGTAAGGAAATAATAAGAAATCAAACCAAGTCATGTTTGCACGATTTCTTTAAAACAATACTCCCCCTTACTAGTGGTACTAAGGTCGATAACGACTTATGTTTTTCAAGATAAATCAGTTTGAGACAGCTGAAGGGCACCCAACTTCACCACTTTGATCGAAATGATTTGTCAGAAATCTACCATCAGAGTAACGATGCAAAAATAAGACTTGAACAGGAAAACGAACCGTCGACGGAATCAAAAATAAATCGAACCGGAACAAACCAAAAACCGAGCTGGACTGAACTAAAAAAATGAACTAAGAAAACTTGAAGAAAATAAGCAAAAATGTGGGGAGAACAAATATTGAGAGTAAAAGAGAGCTTGAAAGGTTTTTTGAGTGTAAAAGAGAGCTTGAAAACTTTTTTAATGTGTAAAATGGGGAGAAGAATGTCTCATTTTATACTACTCATGGGGAATGTGGGTAATAAAAAGGTATTTAACTATTAAAATGTCATTTAATCAAAAAATTAAGTCCAAAATATTTTTTATTTAATTTGTAAAAATAAAAATTGTTTTCAAGCCTTAATCTATAAGAATATTCCAAATTTCATGACCTTTGGACTTCTTATGTGATTTAATTTTTGAAAAATAAATAAATTTGGGCCTTATTTTACAAGAATATTTCATATTTCATGACTTTTGGACTTCTTATGAGGAAAAATAAATTTGGAGCAAAACACAGTTCATTGACCCATTTAGATGTGGTTTATATAGAGAGAGCATCTAGCCTTATCAAATTATCACTTTTGATACTAGCATCTTCATATATACCACTCTAACGTTTCCTCAATTTTTAATGTGTGATTTCTACAATTCCCTCTTATTTTTTTCATTATCATTTAGCTCACTTTGAGAGATAATTTTTCATTCATCCCAAAATCAATTTTGACAAATTAATATCCAAAGACCTTACACTTTTATTTAATGAGTCCCACCTAAAAATCTGTCCAAAATTGATCTACGAAAATTGTGTATGTACAAAATATCAAATATTTGAACACATTTGACATAACCGATTATGTTTTTATTTTTCATTCGGAATGTCTCTCATTTAAGTTGCGGCTTCTTAAATTTTAAAGGGTCTATAAGATTTGTTTTGATATTTGCCATAATTTCTATGGATTCTAGCTTAGTGCTAGAGGGACAAGAAGATATATGAAATAGATGGTAAATCCAGATTAAGTTATTTCTCAAACATGTACAATGATAAATATTAACTAAGCACAATCTAAATTTGTCTTAAAAAAAATAATTTTGTAACAATATGGTGATGCTGATCGTGTTCAAAATTAAAAGCAATACCTTATCCTAATACTTGATATAAATGATTTCGGACTTTGTACACATACAACAACATTACCATATCCCTCGAACCTCCCGTCCGAGGAAGAGTGTAAATATTGTTTCAACTCCCTGAAAGTACTTAAATTAAAAGTATTTTTATTTTTATAGATTCACATAATTCTTTCATGTTTACATTTATATTATTATACTTTTGTATTCGTTATTGATAGATCATTAAAATAATTTTCAAGAGCGGCATATAATTTCATCGTCCAATGACTCCAATTCAAGAAAAAAAAAATTCCCTTGAACAAAATTTACATTAATTTGTGTCACCAAAGGAATAGTTGCATTAATAGCGTGTCCCTTAGTTACATGTCCCCTTTGTATAGATGGCTAAATAACTAGTACAACTTCATCAATTGTTCATAGTAAAAAAATAAAAATAAAAACATCACTATTAGATATATTCTGAGTTTCAGTTTCCTCTGATAATTCAACTTCCAATCCCATCTCCATGCTATCATTTGAAACAAAGTACCCTTCTCATAATTTATCCAGAAAACCAAACAGAAAAAAGAGAACATAATAAATGCAATTCTCAGTTCTCCGTATCATCTAACGGGTTGAAGTGGACAAACAGGAACGCTCATGAGGGGATTGGCCATGGGCAAACCCAAACCCGACCCCATTTCCATATTAAGCAATTTACCTTTTTGTCCCTCAACCTCCCAATCAAAGTTTGAACCATGGAAGCAATGACGGTGGTAATGGTATTGAAAGCCAAATAGAGCCAGGCCAATGTATGGCTGGTAATGATATTGAAAGACATGAATGAGTTAGAGGCTAAATTTGCAATGTATAGAAGAAGATGGATTTTGACTATGAGTTTTATGATCTTTTTATGGATTTGGTTTCTTATCATGTAACAATTTTTTTACAAAAGTTAACGGAAAGTGAGAGTACGAAAATTTTCATCTAGGCTAAAAGTGAGTAAGAAAAAACTACCTAACATGATTTATTTTTAACTTCTATTAACGTCGTTAAAGGAAGGTTGGCACGTGCGTGGCGTGTGCCTTTTTCTGGTTTGTTTTGACGGAAATTCTAACGGAAGGGTATACTTTGCAGTTTAGTCAAAGTGTAGGGGTATAAAAATATTAAAACAAATATAGGGGGTGTATAGTTTACAGTTTCGTCAAAATGCTTGACTTTGCACTTTTTGTGTTTGAAGTTCTCAGGAATGTCATAGCCGTTGACTTTACACTTCTTGTGTTTGAAGTCCTTATAGAACATGAAAAGCATTACGACAACTGCTACGAAAGCATCATTTGACCAAACTAAGGCTCATTTTGTTGAAGCCACCTTTTATGTTGAGTTGCCCTTGGAGGGTGCGACCATTCCAAGAAAGGTCACGGGGACTGCTTTGCCACAATGAGAGGTTTTCAAAGGAAATGAGATACCGCTACTACAATTTAGGGATATAATGACAGCCACATAAACATTATAATGACAACTCTATAAATTATATCAAAGGAAAAGAGGTAGATTTTAACTTTTGAGATAATATGACAGGTTTTAAATGCAGTGTCATTAATATATGACTTATTATGACAACTATTTTTTTATATGTCATAATAACCTCTCACATTTTTATTTTTTTTATTGATACATTTCTATAATTTTTCTTTATTTACAAAAATGTTATGCCTTTTAACCCTAATCCCTAATCTATCTTAAATCATTTACTTCAGATTTGACGAACAACACTCCTTGGAGATTAGGGTTTCTCTTTACCTATTTTGTTCACAATTCATATCTGGAAACTCTCTCTCTCTCTCTCTCTCTCTCTCTCACTCACTCACTCTCTCTCCGTCCATTTCTTCTCAGCCGCGCGACTGAGAAGCCCCAGCCTCGTGATTGTGAAGGCTCGCGACAGGGAAATCAAAACCCCCAGAGGGTGCGACTAAGAAGCTACCGTCATCAAACCCTGCAATGGAGAAATCAAAACCGTGAGAGGGAAGTGACTAGCCTCTCACCGACTTAGGGTTCTTGTTCAAATTAAGCTTACTTTCATTGTATATTCAATTTCTGATCAAAATTTTAGATTTCATATAGATACTTGCTAAATTAAAGCTAAGTCCCACTGTCTCGTATCATGTCCAAGAAGTGATAGACAAGATAATTGATGAGGCAAGGACTAGAGAGATTGGTGAACAGTCTTTTTATTAAATTGATAAAATGTGATTTGTAGGTTAGTCAGCTTTGAGAAGCAACTCAAAAATATCATACTGCTATGCAAAATGTATCATCCAACTTATCTTCTCCAGATTTGTAAACTAATTGTAATGTGTATGTTCTTTCCTTATGTATTTATTTAATTTTGAAGAAAGTATATATCTATCATGCATTCTTTTCTTTCTCTTTTAAGATAGAATTGTGGTTGGTCAATTGGTCCAATATACCACTCTGCAATTATGTAAGTATCTCGAATGTCAAAGATTTTTTTTTCTCACTATGTGCTTTTTTAATATAAAGTTTAAATACTTATCCATGTTTGACAAAAAATATATATATATGTTGTGATGAGAAATGATAATGAGCAAGTGGCTGCCGTTTGTAATAACTTTTTAATTGGTACAAGTTTTGAAATAGAGTCCCATAAGGGTTAATTCTTAGGGCAAAAACCCAGATCTATGCCTTAAAAAAACAATTAAATAAAAGTAACCCTCAGAAATTAGGAGCTACATAAAGCTTAACAATAGGTTCAATTGTGAACTTCACTTTATTCTAATATGACTTCTAATTTCTGCCAACTAAATTACATGTCCAGAGTCAAAGGACATCCATTTGCAACTAAATGATGCTTTTACTGTTAATAAGGAAGATATGCCTAGCACAGAAACTCATTCCCCCTTCCCCTCTCCATAGAGGGTGCATATTCTTAGCACATAACACCCACGACAAATGTATTGGAGTACTTAGAATAAACTATACATAGATACATCCACAATCACTAAAACATAACTTTTGGAAGCCAACAATAGATAAACGGAAAAACACAGTTGAGAGTATGGGGTTTGGGAACTTTATTTTGAATGAAGCATGGTTAAGGTAAAATTCTGATTTAGGTTTGTGGCATCTGCTCGCCAATTGGCAAAGGCCTTAGAAGTCCCGTTAGTAAATGATCTAGAATACACCAAGAGATATGTATGGTGCCTTCAGGTAATTTCGTTTATAAACTTGTAATCAATGAGTTATCATGATGTTTCTTATTCACCTTTCAATTGAAGTTGAAGCCTATTTAGTTTTTGTTCTAACTAATTTGCATGGGGTAATTTTGGTAGACGATATAATAATACTTAAAGATAATTTTGCCGAAATGTTTATTCAGGATGAATTTCTTTTCATGTTCAAAGCCATCACTTTTAGCGATTGCTCATTGCTCATCTAACATATATCCATTAGCAATCTCTTACATTTGTTTTTAATTGGGATTTGCATATTTGAAAAGCCATGAAAGATTTGTTTTCTTATTCATTTCCTAAATTTACACTCATATCTATCACATGTGCTTAAATTTTAAAACAAATGTTAAGGTGACTTTTGTAGCGTATATTTTAATATTCATTGATGATCTTGTACTTCATCAATAGGCCTTTAGTTAGACTTCTTTATGTTATTTGAGTTGAAATTTTTTAGTTTAAACGTAACTTTGAAATTACTAAATGCTGTCATTTATTTGTGTTGTACTTATGTCTGATATAAACAAACTACATTAGGAAAATACATGTGTTTCTTGTAGTTACTTTCTTCAAGGTCGTCTATTACTGAATTTATTATCCATTAATCAATTCTTTAAGTTTTTATTTAAAACTTATGAACTTGGGCTGTGTTAACTTTTGTTGATTTTTGAAGACGCTCTGCCATGAAAATATCATCAGTACTAACTTAGTACTTTGGTGGAATGAGCCATAAGGGCATGAATCCGATGGAATGCTTTTAGCAGATAGGATCCTTGTCATGAATCCAATGAAATGTGTTTTTGGGTTCTTTGGCTTGAAAGAAATGGAAGATTTTTTTTAGAATTATTCATTGTCAAATTTATTAACGAAAATGATTTTTTTCCTTGGCAGGTGAGAATTGCTAGAATACTTAACACACACGGACCCAGAATGTGCATTGACGATGGGCGTGTGTTGTCAGTAATTTTATGGCACATGTAAGAAATTTGTATAGAATGATCAGATTTATTTTGTCAAAATGTGGATTTATTGTAGTGTAAATAGGGTATTAATTATGATTAGTGGGGATAATGTAGGTGTTGAGAAAGGAACCTTTAACTATTTATGGTGATGGGAAGTAGACAAGAAGTTTCCAATATGTTTCTGATTTGGTGAGTAATTGCACTGTGAATTAGTTATGCTTTGTTAGAATAAAGTTAGTCACTTTTGTATCTTTTTATTTATGTAAACGTTTATAGGATTTAACTATGTCATGTACAAATTAACTTGAAGTGTTTTCTTTTGGGGTGTTTGCGTTGATGTACAAATTTTTAGTTGTGTTTTAGATGCCATTTTTCTATTGTCCTCATGAAATTGTTTTTATAAAGATAATTGTTGTTGTTCTTGTAAATGAATATCTAGCTTATGGATATTCTTCAAATAATTTTTACAGATGAAGATGGAGTGAAAATGGAAGTACAACTGATTAATATTGAATTGAAACGTTCCATGTGTCTCATCATATCTAGAGATAGCATATGGTAGTGATTATATTCTTATGGAAGTTCTGTTGGACTTTAGGTAACTTATTAAGTAAAGATTTAAAGAGGATCTAATTAATATTTCCATGTATATTTCTTTCACATGCTTTGTACTATTAAAAAATATTACTTTTACATGCTTTGTACTAAATCTGAGTTATTTCCCCACTCTTGTGTTTATGTTTTCTTGTATCCATTTTCATGATCTTTCGCTCAAGTATTTAATCTGTTTGGTTCACCATATATTTGTTTTCATTTTTTTCATGGTTTTCCAAAATACATGTAAAATATTGAAAGGTTGTCATGGAAAGGCAATGTCTTTCCATGATAGTTTTATAAAATCAATCTATCGTGGGAAGGTTTTTTAATGAAAAAAGTTGCCATGGATTGTCTTTCCATGACAGCCTGATAAATGACAGGCGGTCAACCATCATCATAGGATTATAATGACGGGTTTTCACCGTCATCTAAGGCCAAAATTGTAGTAGTGTACAAAAAATTGAAGCAATTGTGAGGCTAAAGACATTTAGTGTAGGTGACTTAGACTTGAAGGCAGCTAATCATATCATGCGAGGGACACGTGCCCAAAAGTTTTCGCCAAAATGTGAAGGACCTTATGAGGGACGCATGCTCAAAAGTTTGCGCCAAAATGTGAAGGACCTTATAAGATACAGTCCAAGACGGAGAGTGGCTTTTCGACTTATTGATCCCCGAACGTGCCAACCGTTTCCCATGCTAATCAACTTCAAGTTTGTAAAAAAAATATTATATCTTATACAAAAGGATTTGTCTCCTTCTTCAGAGTTTTACATTTTATACTTTTCATGTTTAATCAAAGACTGACAACTAGGTGTTCTACGACCAGTTTGCTTTGGTCCGCACCCTTTAAAAATCACGCTTCACTGAATCGTTAGAATGATGTCTAGTTTATTCGGGGTCTTTATAATCTATAAGGTATTTCAGAATTGTTGTCTTCTTTTATTAAGGTACATGTATATATAAATCGCCACTAAATGCACCCATGAGAATGAAAATGTTGCCAAGGCGAGTGACTTAGACATGCATGCAACCAAATCGCCGTTAAGTTCACCCAAGGCAATGATAAAATTGCCAAGACGGGTGACTTAGGTATGTAAAGAAACAAATCATCGCTAAGTGCACTTATGGAAATGATAAAATTACCAAGGAGGGTGACTTAGGTATGTAAATAATCAAATCATTGCTAAATGCACCCTCAACAATGGAAAAATTGCCAAGGCATGTGACTTAAGTAAGTAAAGAACCAAATCATCGCTAAGTGCACCGACAACAATGACAAAATTGTCAAGGCGGGGGACTTAGGTATGTAAAGAACCAAATCGCCGCTAAGTGCACCCACGACGATGACAAAACTGTCAAAGCGGATAATTTAGGTATGTGTGCAGCAAAATCACCGCGGGGTGCACCCACGACAATGACAAAATTTCCAACGTGGGTGACCCAAGCGTATAAGTAATTCAAATCGATACTTAATGAATCTATGACAATGATACAATTTTAGAATGAGTAGCCTACTTATGTAAGTAATGAAATTCGCCATGATGTTTTGAGTGATAATTCACCGCGATGAATGGTCTAATTGTGTAAGTAGCGAAATCCGTCATGACGATATAAAGTTGTTGTGATGGAAACTTTGATAATATATATATATATATATATATATAACTGATTGTATCATAATGACATGATGTAACAACAAACTCGATTGAATTACTTGAATATTTATAGTATTAGTCATGTGCAAAATCCAAAACATTCTTCTCATGATAAGAATTGTCCATTTGATGATTCCATCAAAAGAGACAAAAGTGTGCATTCTCTAATAATAAAAGAGGGGAAACGTGATGCTTCCCATATCTCCAAAAAACACCCATATGTAATTAGTTCGTCCTTAATATAAAAATTTCTTAGTTGTTCCAAAATTATGACTTAATCTCTGGAGTTTTTTTATAAGGATCCACTCCACTGATGATACTTGTATTTCAGTTCTTTGTTTGCTCATCATTATAAGTTCTCCATAGAAACAGAGATGTCTATTCTCCATTATAGATGCTTGAAATCTACCATCAGATCAAATTGTCACACGTCACCCCATGAACTCAATAATTTGCAAGACAATGAAACAACGGAGGATTATCTCAACACCGGTGTGGTGTCCGATCTAATACACTCTGACGCTCAAGTAAAAAATATGTATTTGAAATTGTATTATTGAGGGTTAACAGAATGTATACCATCTTTGTGATGGGTCACCATCTATTTATACTGGATGAAAGAGAGCATTTGAAGAATATTCTGCTCAGATCAGTTGCTTTTCAATTATTATCTTATCACTTCAAACAACTTTAAGATTATTTCAGGTTGTTGAGATCGTGTTTGTGTTACGTCAGAAGGGATGACCCATCGGACATGATGAGCCATCAGTCATCTTGTTGACATCATACATCATGAGCCATCGGTCATCCTGGTGACCTCAGACACGATGAGCCCTTGTTCATCTTGGTGACCTTGGGCCCTAAAAAGCCCTTGGGTTGGAGGCTTATGGGTCTTACAATATATGCCTTATCTGAAGTAGGCCGTAGACCATATGTTTTTTTATCCCCCCACTTCTCAAGTCTAGAGTGTAGCGTTAAAGATGGGAAACAAGTGTCGGTGGGAGTGATGAGCTTTATCTCAGTTTCCAAGTTAACTCGTGTCACTGGTTGTGAGTCTTTTATTCGTAGTGTATGTTAGGTCGTTAAGTGCATGCCTTTGTATTCAAGCGTCCAGTGCACTAAGCTGAATGTCGGAAAGAGCTTGAATATTTGGACATTGATACGTCAGATCTGGCCGAGCGCACTCTACTTTACAGACTGGCCGGACACTCATTGGGCTTGGTCTTGGAAGGTATGCCTGGGTACCTATCGGGCCTGGCCTTATTGGGCCTGGCCGAGCACTCAAGTGCTCGGCCTTAAAGGCTTAGTCTAATGCTCAGCGCGCTCGGCCTTAAGCGTTTGGCCTTGCGGACCTTGGTCGAGCGTTGAGCGCTCAGCCTTGTTCACCCCCTTTGTCCATATATATCATTTAATCCTTCATCCAAAATTACTCATCTCCTTCATCATTTCTTAATGTCTCATCATTCTTCTCATATCTTGCCTCTTTTCATATTTCATGATGGTGGAGCTTGCTTACCAACTTTGTGGAGGAATTCCCTTGGCCTACAAGTTTCTCCTTTATTCATGGAGGTTAATGTTCTTCACCATTCCCTTAGTGCCTTAGGTTTCCATTTATCTTCAAATTCTATTTTTCCTGTGAACTTCAGGTGTATAGAACACTCTCTTTGATTTGGTTTTTACATCACTTTCATAGAGTTTGCATTTCCTAAAGACGGTCCCAAACTGTAGATGCTCGAAATATACCGTTAGATCAAATTGTCACGCGTCACCCGATGAACTCAATAATCTGCAAGACAATGAAACGATAAAGGATTATCTCGACACCGGTGTGGTTCCCAGCCTAATACACTCTGATGCTCAAGTTAGTAAGATGTATTTGAAATTGTATTATTGAGGGTTGAGAGAATGCATACCTTCTTTGTGAGGGGTCACCATCTATTTATATTGGATGAAGGGGAGCATTTGAAGTGTATTCTCCTCAAATCAGTTGCTTTTCAGTTATTATCTTATCATTTCAAACAACTTTGAGATTATTTTGGGTTTTTGAGATTGTGTTTCTATTACGTCAGAGAGGATGATCCATTGGACATGATGAGCCATCAGACATGATGAGCCATCGGTCAACCTGATGACCTCAGACATCATGAGTTCTCGGTCATCCTGGTTACCTCGGACATGATGAGCCCTCGTTCATTTTGGTGACCTCGAACAAGATGAGCCTTTGGTCATCTTGGTGACCTTGGGCCCTAAACAATTGGTCCGTCGCTTAAAGCCCTTGGGCTGGGGCTTATGGGTCTTCCATTATAAGATAAGTGTTAGGCCTTATCCTAAATCTCCATCTGAAGTGAGTTGTAGACCATGTGTTTTTTTATCCCTCAAGTTTAGCCCCACTTCTCAAGTCTAGAGTGCAGCGCTAGAGTTGGAAAATAAGTGGTGGTGGGAGTGATGAGCTTCCTCTTAGTTCCCAAGCTAACTTGTGTCACTGGTTATGAGTCTTTTATTCGTAGTGTACGTTAGGTCGGTAGTGCACGCTGAGTGCTCGATCTTACAGGCCTTGGCCAAGCGTTGAGCTCTCGGCCTTGTTCATATCAATTTTTTGACTAAGTGCGATTTTTAGGAAAAATCCAATTTTGCCACCCATTTGAATTACCAATTTTTTTAGATTTCCCTCTAATTTTTCCCTCTCTCTTCTCCAAAATTCCATTCTCTTTGTCCATAAATACCATTCAATTCTTCATCCAAAATCACTCATCTCTTTCAATATTTCTCAATCTATCATCATTCTTCTCAAATCTTGCCTCTTTTCATATTTCATGGTGGTGGAGCTTGCTTACCAACTTTGTGGAGGAAATCCCTTGGCCTACAAGTTTCTCCTTTATTCATGGAGGTTAGCGTTCTTCTTTGTTCTCTTATTGCCTTAGGGATCCATTTATCTCCAAATTCCATTTTTCTGATGAACTTCTGGTGAATAGCACACTCTTTTTTATTCAGTTTTTACATCGTTTTCATAGAGTTTTCATTTCATACCCATCGAACAAGTCTAATTTTAACATAGCCTAAGCGTTTGATGTTGAGAGGGTAGTTAATGATGATGTTGTACCATTGGGGATAAGTGTGAGAGCCGATGGATTGGTTATTATTGGGCAAGTTGATGAGGATAAGTTCCTGAGAGGTGTGGATAGGGAGATAGAGGATGGAGCCAAGGTTATAAGTGAGGGTGGAGCCGAGGGTATGAGTAAGGAAGAGGTCGGGGGTGCTGAGGATGATGTTGAATGTGATCGGGTGCGGTCATTCCAATACGTGAGGCCTAGACCGATAATGTTCCATGCCTCTACAATAATGGAGCTTCACCTAGAGATTTATTGAGTAAAATATGGTTTCCCCACATCCATTGAGATGAAGCTCCAAAGTGAGTTTGAACAACGTAACTCTTCCCTGCCGGATGGTTGGGTATGTTTTTATGAATTTACCTTCAGATTTGGCCTTAAACTCCCTCTGTCAAGATTTATAAGTGTGGTGCTGAAGTTTTACAACCTTGCTCCCACTAAGTTATTACCCAACGCTTGGAGGACTCTTCTTTTCCTTTTAGTGCTAGGACATAAGACCGAAGTTGAAATAAACCTTACACTGAGGAGTTTATATTTGGTCGAGCATGTGAGTATTAGTCATTATCACTTGAACGCTAAATCAGGAACTTCATTTATTACTAATAAGCCAACTAGCAATAAGTATTGGAAGGAGAAATATTTATTTATCCAAGGCGAGTGGAATTATCCTTCAGATGAGGTTTCTCCTGAGGTTATTAACGTACGAACTAATTAGGGCATTCCAGGTAGAATAAAGTATTTTTCATTCTAGATATTGCTTGTTCATTGCATACCGATGCATGCTAGCTTTTTTATACACTTATAGGTCTCGTGGTCTCATTGATTTAACTAAGATGGCAAATAGAGTGTTTAAGCGTCTGTGTGGCTATCCCAATAGGCATATTGACGAGGTTTTGATGAAGAAGAATCTAAAGGATGCGGGTTTATGGGAGCATGCAGTCGAATTTCCCCGAGGTATCCCCTTATGTCACCCTGGCACATTACCTTTCTTCGTTTTTATTAGGTATACAACTTTTTGCTTATATGGGACTGAACTCAAGCTGATTGTTTCCAACCCACTGACCACGTTAGAGCAAAATATTGATTGATGACATCGGCAAGGGCCAAGATTTCTTACGAAGAAGTGAAGAGGTTGGAGAGGGATTCAAGAACAAGAAAAAGACAAAAGGTTCCCTAGAAGAGAAAGACTTACACGAATGGTCTTAACAACAGAATCATAAACTTAAGATTGGTTTGGTTAGCAATTTTGATGTTGATGTTCCTTTGTTATCTTTTCAGTCTCTCCAAACGTTGACAATGTTCGTGAAGAAAGTCAGCCGCTTGAGGAAAAAATACAGTCATCAATCTGAAGAATTGGAGAATGCAAGGAAAGAGAACCATCCCTTCGAGTATCTGTGGAAAGTTTTAAAGAGAGGGCAACCGTGTCTAAGGCTAATTTCCTTGCACTGGAAAAGGAGATGAGGCAATTACTCATGAACGAAACAAGCTGAAAACTCAATCCAAATCATCAGAGACTGCTCATCGGGAGGCGTTGTAGGCTGCGAAAGATGAGCTTGAGGCAGTAAAAAAGGAGCTTTCCTCAGCCCACTAGGAGGTGTTGATGGAGTAAAGCGTTGGCTACATGGTTTGTAAGAGGGACATGAAGAAAGATATCATGAAGGGCAAGACCGATTGGAGCCCTTTATACTCCTCGTTAGATGAAGGAGATGACATGAAACTGTGGTGGCCGACAATGGGGGGACGACTCTAGTTGAAAGTGGTCTCACTTCCAGAAATCTCTCGGACCCTCATCTTAAAATCCAGATACCATTTGATCTATCTCCTTGCTCGGGGGTCGATCCTCATTACTTGGCTCAAAGTCATGCTCCTCCAGAAGCCAGCTTCTTTGAAGGACTCGAGCTCTGAACTTTTACCTAGTTTGATCCTATTTGGCAGTGTGTGGGCTTGGCTCCTTTTGAGGGGTTGAGATCAGACTCTTTTAATTGCGCAACTCTTTTTTCCTTGTGTGGCCTTTATCATGTGACTTTGTTTTTTTCGTCTTTTCCACTATGTAGGGTCTCACTCCAGTTCTCCCGGCCTGATAAGATTGCATCATCTAGCTAAGGTCTTTTTGTACGAGGGCTTTACGACCTCAGGTGCCACGAAATGTTTGTACGGGCCTTTATTACTTTGAATGATAAGGATGTCTCATTAGCCATGGTCTTGATAGAGGACTTTCATCCGAGGGGTCCATGACCCCAGATTCCGTTGGATATTTGCGTGGTCTTTTTTCCCTATGCACACTACAAGAAATATGACTTTAAGTGACGAAATTTTTCATCGCGAAAGGTATAAAATTTGGTCGGTAAAATTTTTTCTAAGGAAAAAAGTTTCATCACGAGGGACGTCGCTAAAATTGCGTGGCGGTAGCCTTTCTCAACGAATTTTATATTTCGTCGGTAAATCTTTTAGCGACAAATGATTTGTTCATCGCTGTAGGTCTCGATGAATTTTATATTTCGTCGGTAAAACTTTTAGCGACGAAATATTTGTTCATCGTTGTAGATTTGCCGATAAAACTTGTTTTTGTCGTTGTTGTTGACGGCGACAAAAAATATTTTTGTCGCAAAAAGTGTTGTCGCTGAATCTTTCTCTCTTGTCTAGGGCGACGAATATTATTTTCATCGTTAAAAGTATTTCCTCGCTGTAGATTCTGATGACAAATATTCTTTTGGTCACTAAAAATCATAAACTAATTTAATTTTTTTTACATTTTCATATATTTTGGTAAGTGAAAATCTTAAACCAATTACAACTTTAGTCACAATTTTTCAAGACCAAAATTTAGATTAAAAAAACAAGAAGAGACTAACATACATAGATAAATAAGTACATATTATCATTATCATGTTTGGATTATGCATAAACTTCACATTAATTACCCCCAAAAAAGCTTCTAAACATAATCAAACTTTCAAGAAGCTTCAAAAAAAGATTTCAAAATATGATTTTTGAAGTTTCTCATAGTTAAAGTTGTTCAAGAGAAACTTCAAAAACCATATTTTGAAATCTTTTTTATTTGAAGCTTCAGTTAAAGTTGTTCAAGAGAAACTTCAAAAACCATAATTGTTCAAGTAGATGAGTTGTCGTGAGGAGGAGGAGTAAAACCGTTACTAAGTGCCCATTCCAATAAGTTGCCTAGTGTTCTCCGAATGGTGGACAATTCTTCTTGAAAACTTTTCTCCTTGCTTTTAGAATTCTTTGAGGATGACGATGTAGGTGACGCTTCATGTCTAAGACCCCTATTTCTCCCAAGGATCTCCTCCGCTATTTCTTCATCAGTGCGAGGCTGGGTACCCTCAACGACATGCTCATCCCATAATGATACATACGCTCATGTAAAATAGTTGTTAGCTATATATATAAATTGTGTAAACTTGGATAAACTGTAAATCATCAGAAGAGAAAAGAAAGACCCATAACAGGTATGACAGAAATATGAAAAGCCCAATTTCTAACTCCTTCCATTTTCTTCCTGCTCATCCATTAATTAAAAAATATTATCATCCATGAGTTCTAGCTAAGCATAGTTAGGGCAAATAAAAAATCCAATATCAAGTAAATGGATAACAAGGCATTGAGCACTTAAAACTTCATAAAAAATATAAAGGAAATTGATCCTAATAATGCACCAAAAATGAACAAACCTACTCTTTCTAATTCTATTAGATGCAATTGAAAAAAAAACCTATAATTCTGTGCAGTCAATAGGGCAAACAACTAGAGATGATTTCAAATGAAAATAACAACTACTACAAGTGAATAGAGAGAAAGAGAGATGAGTTTCAGGCTAAAGATTTCTCCAGGAAAAAAGAATCAACAAGGAAGGTCTATCACTGCACAATTTGAAGCAATATTTCTTCATCAGGAGAAAATATTTTCAAATTATTAACACTACACAATTCTCATATTAGAACAAGTGAACATATATCAAAAGCAATATCCATATAAAAAAGTTTTAATGACATAATCAAAATATTAAATTACCTTTCCAATATTGATACAATCCAAGTAACCAAACATTGTGATACCAATTTGATACGATTTTCCTGCAAGAGAACTCTTATCTATCACAACAGCAGCCCAAATATTGATAAACAATGACAAACACCCAATTTTTCATACTTCAATCTATGTTTCATCCAGGAAATTCATCCAATTAGGTGTTAAGGGAGGGACCACCTCAAGGAATATCACCAGAAAACCCACATATTTAGTATAATCAGAGAAAAAAAAATTCTCAATATTATGGAACTTAACTTCATTATAATGGAAACTCACTTGAAAAATATTCATTGCAGTACTGATTTCATCTAATAACCAGTTAGACAAAGTCAGAACATATAATAATGACACAAATTCATAGCATATAAGAAATTCAGAACATATTAGTCTAATCACTTACATATCTTTTCCGAGCTTCATCATTCTACTAACCTTTACAAGTCGTGAAGTGCATGTCATAAGATATTTGACACGACTAGGTGCTTCCCCATTTGCAACTTCCTATCCAAATGCAGTAAGATTTGAGACATTAGTCATAATATTATACATTATTAAACCAAAGTAAAAACAAAATTTTCTATCACCTGACAATATTGGTAGTAGAGGAACGATAGATTTCCTCCATTATGATTATATGGAAGCTTTTTACGGTTTTTAACATTGGTGATAGAGCGCGCCTATAATTTATGAGTTTAAGAATTTAAATAATCAAATAAGTTCTTAGCATCACATAAGTTCTTAGCATCAGAATAACCATAAACTTTTCATCCTCCCAAAATGTGCACAACTAATCCCAATCATCTTGGGATGTCCCCTCAAATGGATTTCATCGTGCTATCACATGATCGTTCAATTACAATAAATGTGCATGCAATGCGTATTTTTTATCTCTATATGCTCTTGCTGCTTTGGACTTAATCCATTTATACAGTGTTTTATCGATCATGTCGAAGAAAAGAAGACCTACAAACAAAACAAGTTTTAACTATAAATATGAGCGATGCTCCTAGTGTGTGTGTGGAGCAAAAAGAGGCAAACAAAGTGTGCGATTAGTAAGTGTGTGTGAGTAGTGTGATAGTGTGTATGAGTGAGGTGTCATTGTTGGAGTCTTTACTATACTTCTCTCAAGTGTCATTTTGTCATCTTGCCAACTCATGGTGTAGCTATGTTAACAATATTTTATAGTTTTATTATTAAACTCCATTTAATTATTTTATACTTGTCTGAAAACACTCCCCCTTGATGGAAAAGGATATAATAATGATAAAATAACACATCAAATTTAAGAGGAGTTAAATTAGTTTATATAAAAATAAAAAGGGGAATAAAAAGAAAAGATCATGATGAGTGTATGATGCTAGAAATGGACAATAGAGATTCAATTGTTGCTTTTAGGGATGTTATGGGACCCTTAAGCATTAATCCTTCATTTGCTAATTTCAAGACCATTTTTTGTACCTAATTCGCCACCAAAAGGGCAAATGGTCCCTGCTTCGCATATTTATCAATCCCACCAACTCAGTATCCTAGAAGCCTTTCTAGTTTAGCCTTTTGACCAATGGGAAAAGAATTCATTTCTTTAAGAGTTTTATGTATTCATGTAAAATCTAATTACAACAGTGATTTAGATGCTGCATTAACAACTAAAATCATGTAAATCATTAAGATTAAGTTTGGGAGTACTTAACAGAATTTTCATGCACTCAAAAGTAGTATTTTAACTGACATCTATTTACATGTTATAACTGTTTAGTTTGACATGTCTTTTGATAGTTAAAACAAATTTCCATAACTTTGTAAGAAAAAAAAATAGAGGAAAGAATGTTAATAAGATGTGTTATATGTTTAATATCTAATTAACAAAGTTTCCCCATTATGTTTTCGGCTCTTCCACATTTGAAGTAGCACCATTAAACTAAATCCATTGTTGTACTTAGATGAAAATCTAAAATTTTATACTAGTTCACCAAAGTCAATGATTAAAAAGAGTATATCTTAAGAGAATGAAAAGATATTTTTACCATAAAAGATGACAACGTATCGTGATTCAAGTAGCAAAGAACAACAAAAAATATATGTTTCAAAAGTATTAAAATCTGCATTCACCAAACAGTTTGCATAAATCATCAGCACTTCATAAACTTTACGATTCACATACAGACTCCCTAAAAATAAAATTGACAAATAAAATTGTTATTCTAAGCGCATCTTAATGCCTCAATTCATGAACACAAAATCATAACTTTGACAAGAGTCCAAAGGAAGCAGTGAGAAAAGAAGAATAAGAATAATAATAATAATAATAATAATAATAATAATAATAATAATAATAATAATAATAATAATAAGAAGAAGAAGAAGAAGAAGAAGAAGAAGAAGAAGAAGAGGAGGGAAGAAGAAGAAGAAGAGGGAAGAAGAAGAAGAAGAGGGAAGAAGAAGAAGAAGAGGCCATAATTAGGAAAGAAAGAGATTTAACCTTGAAACCAGCAGGTCCTCCACCGTATGAATCGTACTGAATGAGGGAGGAGGAACGGCTTTCTGTCAAACGAGGGAGGAGGAACAGCTCTGTCACGGGGTGAGGATTTGTAGGAATGAAAGGGTCATCTTTCCTCTTTTTGTTTATGAGTTGGATACCTTGTTAAAATTATGTCGTTTTAACAAGGTAAAACAACTTTTAGTGATGAAAAAAATATTTGTAACCTCACTCTTCCCCGACGAAATAAAACTTTTACTGACGAAATTAAAATTTCATCGACAAAAGCCCTCAATACTTTGGCGCGGATACCATTTTTTGGCGGGTTAGTCTTTTAGCAATGAGAGTAACTCGTGTCGCCAAAAACATGACTTTTGACCACCAAATTATAATTTTGTCGCTAAAAGCATCTTTTGGGGACCAAAATTTTTTTGTCGCCAAAATTTTCGTCGTTAAAGATGACTTTTCTTGTAGGGCAGAGTCTTTTTCCTAATCATCTTTGGTGAAAAGGATGTCTCACCCATTCGTGGTGAGGGATTCCATCCGAGGGTTCCATGACCTCGGGCGCCCTATACATGATCTTTATCCAAATCATCTTAAGTGACATGGAGGCTTCATCTATCCATAGTCTTGGGTGAGGTCTTTCGTCCAAGGGTTCCATGACCTCAGGTGTCGCGAGATATTTGTGCTGACATTTTACCCAATGTAGGGTCTTTCTCCTAGTCATTTTAAGTGATAGGGAGACCTCATCTGCATATGGCCTTGATGAGGTTTTCCATCCGAGGTTTCCAAGACCTTGAGTTACTTTGTGTTTGCCTTAGAACAAGACTCGTCATTTGATAAACTATATAATACTTATCAAAACTCATATTTGTTACGAATATAACTTATTGAAATAAATTGCTAAACAAAATTGAAATAAAGCACCTAATGGTTGTAAAACCTCAAACTAGTAGCGCTTCAACTATTACCGATCGTTCTTCCTTCTTAGTCCTGGCGAACGTATGGCCCTGGTCTGGTGATGCCTGTTATGATGTAAAGACCTTCCTAATATTGGCCAAGTTTATCCACTCCAAGCTCTTGGGTAATCTAATACACTTTTCGAAGCACATAGTCCCCTACTATAAATCTGCAGATGTTGACACATTTGTTAAAGTATTGGGATGTTTTCGGCGTGTATGCCTCCAGCCTGATCAACGCCAACTCCCTTTTTTCCTCTAAGGCATCTAGTGCCTGGGTCATGGCTTCTTTATTGCTATCTATGTCTGTGACTTATGCCATTACATTAGGCATTCCAACCTCAACCAGAATCACGACCTCAGCTCCATAAACCATAGAGAAAGGAATCTCTCTTGTGGGAGTCCTCTTCATGATCCTATATGCCCATAACACGGCTAGGAGCTCCTCGACCCATCTTCCCTTATCTTGACAGAGCCTCTTCTTGAGCGTGCTCAAGATTGTTTTGTTAGAGGCTTTGGCTTGCCCATTCACCTTCGGGTGTCTATGTGCTGAATATCAAAGCTAAATGCCCAACTCCTCACAAAACTCCTTCACGATTCTCCCTGTAAACTGAAGCCCGTTGTCTGCGATTGTGGCCTTAGGTATCCCAAATCTACACACAATGTTCTTCCACATGATGCCATTGACCTCTTTTTCTTTGATGTTTGCAAAAGATTTTGCTTCTACCCACTTTGAAAAATAGTCATTGACCATGAGTAGAAATCTTTTCTTACCAGGGGCAAGTGGTATTTAGCCCACTATGTCCATCCCCAATTGCATGAAAAACCATGGAATGATTGTGGGGGTTAGTTTTCTAGGTGGTTGTTTGGGTATCGGTGCACACCTCTGACACTTATCATATTTCGCTATATACTAGGCCAAAAGTATCCCATCATGCGGGCTTTCCTGCTCAATAATCTCCCTCCTGAGTGGTTGCCACATTGTTCTTCTTATAGTTCGGCCATCACATACTGAGCTTCCACTAGGTGGAGACATCTTAAATATGGTTCAGTGTACGATCTTCTATATAAGACTCCATTCAAGACTGAATACCTTATAGCTCGGTCGAACCATATTTAAGATAGGGTCCATCCAGTTTAGCTCGGTCGTCTGAGGTACCCTTGGATGAGGGCCCACGTTGTTGACGATAGCCACTGATCGATCTATGGTCGGTTCTGCTCTTGATCTGAGGGGTGCATGAGTATCTTATTGAACCCAGAAAAAGCATCCATAAGGCTGAGCATCTTGTGTCCCACTGTCGGATCCACCAACTGATCGATTTTCAGCAGAGGGAAGTTGTCCTTTGGGCATACTTTATTTAGGTCAGTGAAGTGTGTACAGACGCTCGACTTCCCATTCTTTTTCTTGACCACCACCACATTGGCCAGCCAGTCAGGGTAGTGTACCTCCCTGATAAAACCTGCATCCAATAGCCTTTTCACCTCCTCGTTGATGACTTTGTTCATGTATGAGGTGAACTTTCTCCTCTTCTATCTGGCTGGCTAGTGTGATTTGGATCTACTCCCAATTTATGTGAAATCATAAATGGATCAATTACGGGCATGTCGGATATATTCCAAGCAAAAGTTTACCAATTTTCTTTGAGGGAAGTGACAAGCTCACTTCTTATCGGATCTCTAAGGTCCGCGTATATGCTCACGACCCTCTCGGGGTCTGATGGATGAATTGATACCTTCATCGTTTCTTCAATGAGTGGTGCATCTGAGGTCTGACCCCATCCCTTTAGTTTCTATTGCTCTGTCTTTTGTTTGAAGCTAGTAATGTAACAGCTCATAGCCATTTCTTGGTCTCCGCACATTTCCATTATTCCCTCCTGGGTCAGGAATTTTACCTTCTGATGGATGGATGATGGTTTTACCTTCATTGCATGCACTCCCGATCTTCCTAAAATTATGTTATAGGCGGATTCTTCATCTACTACAAGGAACTTTGTCATCAGATTGACGAGTTTTTCTTTCACCAACAAAAAAATGCTCCCAATTGCTCTGGTAACTGAACGTTGAAGCCGACGAGCTCCAGGTCGCATATGATCATCTGCGACTCATCTATTTCCATCTTCTTTAGGGCTGACAGGAAGACTATATCAGCTTAGCTCCCCGGATCCATTAGTATCGCTTGACTAAACAATTTGCCATGTCCAATGAGATCACCAGTGCATCATCGTGGGGGTAATGCATTCTGACCATATCCGCATCAGTAAACTCAATCTTATGGTTATGCTCATCATTTTTTACTAATGAGAATACAAGAAGATAAGAAGCTCTCAGGTACCCATTCCTTGCTGAGGTACTTGCTCATCCACTTAACTTTCCTCCATGGATCACATGTATGACTGTCTTTCAGGATTTTCTTCTCGAGGTTTGTCCTCATCCTCTAACCTCAGCCTCTTGCTGGCCTGCTTCAAGAGACATTCTTTCAAAAAGCCTCACTCAATCAGAGATTCGATCTCCCGTTTAAGCTTCCGGTAATCATTTGTCGTATGCCCGTAGTCTCTATGGAAATCACAGTATTGATTCTGATTCTTCCTTTTTCCCATCTTTGTTCTCAATGTCGGAGGTTGTGGGAGGAGGTCCTTGCCTTGGACTTGGTGAACTAGCTCATTCAGACTCACTTTCAATGGAGGAAGGTTGATTTATGGGATGACTTGGTCCCAACCTATCCTTGAAGAGTGTCTACTCACTTTCTGTTCGTTATTCGGTCTAACCATTTAGTTCGATCTATGTCTTAACTTCTTATGCGAAAGGGTTCTCTCACGTACTCCTCTTGCATCTCTTCTTTTCCATCTCTTCATCTAGCAAGACGAATTCGTTGGCCTTGCTAAGACATTTTGATAGGGTTTTGGGTCTTTTTCGGTATAAATATTTGAACACGTATGTGCCTTCCACCAGACTATTTCTGAACGTGGTCGCGGCCGCAACCTCATCGTATCTGATAATGCCAATCTTCTCACTATTTAACCTCTAGAGGTATTCCCTTATGGGCTCATCCTTCTTCTGGACTACGGTAAAAAGGTCGTGTGCTTCTTTAATCATTCTTTTGCTACTCTCAAACTACTCTATGAAGAGTGTCACCAAGTGAGACAATGAGTGTATGGAACAAGGTTCTAGGCTTCCGAACAATGTGATGGCGGCTCCTTTCAGACTTGAGGTGAATTGTATGCATAACATTCCCTCTAGCTTGTCCTCTGGAATCCATGCTCCTGACATCACCTACTTATAAAGTAAAATATGATCAGTAGGATCAGAAGTACCATCATATATTGGATTTCGGAGTGGTGAACCTCTTTCGTGGTGTCATCGATGTCATTTCCACCACAAAAGGCGATGTGTCAGACACCGTACTACTGCGACTGAGGCTCTGCTCTTCCCTTTTTCCTTTGTGTCCAAGCGAGTGACTCTCAAATGTAAATCTTTGATTTGCTCAGCAATCTCATCTGCATCTCGATCGCATTCATGCTCTTCCCCATTATACTTTGACATTCAGCTCTCAGCTTCATCATGAACCCTTTTAGCCTGACGGGAATGATGTGAGTGATGACGTGAGCAATGAAAGTCCTCCTTGACCTCACCGCGTGGCTCCTCTCCTCCTTCAAGTATGTGAGGTGCATTTTGGCTCTGATAACCTCATTCTTGAGCCGAGCAATCTAGTGTTGGGCTAGGGATGCACCTTTTTTCTCTGTCACATTCACGCACAACTGATGAACTCAATAATCTGCAAGACAATGAAACAAAGAAGGATTATCTCGACGCTCAAGTCAATAAGGTGTATTAGAAATTGTATTACCAAGGGTTGAGAGAATGCTTACCGTCTTTGCTAGGGGTCACCATCTATTTATACTGGATGAAGGAGAGCATTTGAAAAATATTCTCCTCAGATTAGTTTTCAGTTATTATCTTATCACTTCAAACAACTTTGAGATTATTTCAGGTTGTTGAAATTGTGTTTATGTTACGTCGGAGGGGATGATCCCTCGGACAAGATGAGTCATCGGTCATCCTGGTGACCTCGGACTTGATGAGCCATTGGTCATCCTGGTGACCTCGGACATGATGAGCCATCGGTCATCCTGGTGATCTCAGACATGATGAGCCGTTGGTCATCCTAGTTGACCTCGGACAAAATGAGCCCTCGATCATCTTGGTGACCTTGGGCCCTATAAAGTTGGTTCGTCACCTAAACCCTTGGGTTGGGGGCTTATAGAGATTCCATTCTAAGATAAGTGTTGGATTTTGTCCTAAATCCTCATCTAAAGTGGTTCATAGACCATGTGTTTTTGTATCCCACATCTACCAAATTTGATTTTCAATAGAACACAAGTAAAAAAAGTCAGAAAGTTTCCTTCTTCAACCTACAACTTACTAACCCTTTAAATCTCCATCTGCGCATGCGGCACTCCATTTTCTAATTTTTTGACATATTTCAAGCTTAATAGTTGACAAAAAATTATATTTTAAATTTATTTTAGTTGAAATTGCTAAAAGAATGATTTAATTCATTAGATTAGTAAAAAGAAATGTAAATGCGTAATGTGTTAGTTATTATATACATATATGCGTGTAGTTTTGTTTTATCATACATATATATATATATATTTATAGTTTCATCAATATTAAATTAAAATTAATTAATTCACAAAAATGAAAAAAGTAGGATGAATATTATTTAAGAGAACTAAAATGTAGAGTTATACATTGTAAATGACAAAAAAAATTAGAGCATGTTTTCAATTAAAAAAGTACATACACATTCATTACGGTGATTATATCCAATAAACAATTGACATGTGTGCCTCACTTTAAATCTCCATCTTCTTCCCCAACAAACGAGTAATTATTGGAACTACAGGTCACATTGTGATCGGTAATTTTGTCCGTTGAATGCATAAATCAACGGTATGGATCTATTTAAATTTATATATATATATATATATAAATTTATTTTTTTAATTTTCATTCTCAATAAATCACATCCCTTTAAATCCAAATCAACAAACACGATTATCCATATGTAGGATCCAGGTCACAATGTGACCGACCCATTTAATAATTTCCCCCAACAAACACCCGCACCCCCACATCCATTACCTTCTGCCCCATTTTAGTTTACAGCTTTACATAACATCCATTCCCCCACTTTCTTCTACTTCTTTCTTTTATTTATTACAGATTCGTGGTCGTGTTGGTCTGACGCAGTAAATTGTGGCGGTTGCGGACCATTGCGTCCCTTACATTGTGATAACACCGTGATGTCAGTGAACTCCCTTAGACCCGCTATAGCGGGACGTAACGTGATCGGAACTCTTCGAATCTGTAACGGCCATTATTTGAAAGAATGGACCATTCAATTCTCATAACCTATATTTAATGCTGCCAAACGTTCCGCCTTCCGGTGCCCCACCACTTCAACGGATGGGGAAGAAGGATGATTGTAAATTTATAAGAGAGTAAGATGTTGGGATTGTACTTAGAGCATAGGATCTCATATTAATATACCGTTATTTATTATTAATCAAAATTAAATAATTATGATTTCAGTTACTAATTCGAGGTGAGCATTCTTAGTGAAATCTCCAAAAACAGTTAGTATTTAATTTATGTGTTGTGGAGTTTTGCTAATAGTCATAAGATACAAACTAATAGATCTGTTTTTTACTTATAAGCTTTCATTTCATAGTTTAGTGAAGTTGGATACTCTCACTTGAAAACTGAAGTATTAATTTTATCATGTATATTGATTTCTCTTTGTCATTAGTTAGTCTACCTAATTAATATATGTACCAGTGCATTTGAAATACATTAAAAAGATTAAAAAATAATTTTTTTAGGTAAAGTAATATCTCATGAAGATCATGACTCATTGTTAATGTTGATGTTAAACGACTTCGTCATTTTAATCTACCACATATGAGATTTTATAAGTCAACATATTTGTAGAAGTCCATAAACCCTTTTAGGTTTGTTTGGTAGTTCGTACTGTACAGTACTAAAAGCAGGACAATACTATTTTAGTACTGTCCGACGTTTGACAAAAATATGAAATTCGTACTAGTTAATACGGTGGGACTCTTTAGTCTCACCCACATGGAATAATTTAGTCCACTCCTTTTAGGGGAGGCTACACCGGACTAAGAAAAACAAAGTTATTTTTTTAATTTATATCTTAAAATGATTTTTTTAATTTATATCTTACAGGAACTTCACTCACTAACAAAAATAATTTATGAATTTTCAAAGCGTGCAAAATTTGTTACTTACGACTTAATTTTACCAATTTTCAAAGTCATTAACTATCTTTTTCTTCCTTTTTTCTAAATTTTTAGAGCCTCTCAATCATATGAGTAATTCAGTAATTATTTATATATTTTAAATGACTTATTTTGTGTATTAAAAATTCAATGATTTTTTTTTTAATTTCAATATTTATAACTATAAATTATCATTATCTTAAAGTTTACGGGTATAATTGAATTTAGATTTTTAGTCAAAAATAGAGAATTTACGGTGATGGCATGAATTAGATAATTTATTTTATAGTTAAAAAATGTAAAATAACATGTAAATGAATTTCAAAGGGGCTTTTGCGGATCAAATCATGACAAATAATTTTACAATCTAGTACTATAACGTGTCAAACATTGTATAAGTGTTACAGTTTTTTAACTAATACAACACCAAATACTGGACAATATTATTTAATCCAGTACAATACACTCCGATAGATTTAATACAGTATTATCCAATATTATCCTGACTGTCAAATGAGCTCTTACTAAATGAGATAATACCACCACTTTTAGGTAATACATTTTCACAGTAAATCGAGTGCTTGGTGTTTTTGGTGGAATTCTAAAGACTTGATAATTATTATTTAAGATATCAAGTATAAACTTGTGTAAAAAAACGGTTTCTCACCCTTAATTTAATCTATATATACTATAATATAGACATGAGAGGAGCAAATGCAAATTCATAAATTAATAGAATAGAAAAGAGTGAATATGACATGTGAAATTATCACGTACCCGACCGACAACCGGACACTTATTGACACATCTACCTAGCATGAGAAATCCTTTCTTCAACAAGGAAGTCGTTAACCTTTCATACCAATCTCTTAGGATTTGGATAGGACCATGACAGCATTTTTCAATTGACAAACATGTGTTAGTCCACAAAGCTCTAGGGTTGCTTCACCTATTATTGAATTGTGCCATTTAAGAAGGCATTCACATCCAATTGATTGACGTCACAGCCAATTGAAATAGCAATGGTTAGAAGTACTCGGATGGTAACATATTTGACAGCTAGACTAAAACTATCATATACCAGGTTAAGTACTTTTATGTAAATATGGTTTAAAAAAAGTTTTTTGAGCCAATAAAATGATTTTGAAAGAATAATTGATTAAGTTTAGAACTGATGAAATATGTATCAATCATTTATTAATTGATGTCCTATCATTCCTTAAAATATTTATCAATTAGTCGCTAATGATTGAGACATCACTTATTGAAATAAAACGGTCAAGAGTTACTCATGTTCTACAATATTTTGAATCACTAGATTTATTCATTAATAACTTTCGAGTTCTTAGGTATAAGTTCAAATAAAAGGATCTTCCCTTCTGCCATAAAAAAAGATTTTCCCCTTAAAATTCCCCTAGAAGTGTAAATTGTCAACTAATAACCATTAACCGTTAGAATAACCTTTAAATATTATATAGATATTGAGATTTGTACATGATACTATTTTGCCCATGAAAATAACCATTTGCACTACAAGATTTAAGGAAATTATTTGTAAAGATATTTCTGCACTTAACTGGACTACTTACAGGTTTGGGCTCTAATGGGACAATTCAGACTCTACAGTGGACTTTGCGTGGACTATACCAGGCTGTATATGGCTTCATCTGTGATTTAAATATCACAGGGTCAAATCTTAAAGAAAACTACAATAACAATCGATTTTTAAGAGTGATTTAAGTAAATGGTTGGTTATTTAAAAATTAACAAAAAAAACTTGTAAATTAGTAAGTTACATGGAACCACTGATAATTAATTCCACTCTTAAAATCTATTTTTTTCTGCCCGCAAACCCCGATCTAACTTTTAACAACAAAAAATAGGGATTCAAAGACAAATTAAAAATCTTAGACAAAAGAAGAAGACAAATTAAAATGGACGAAGCAAATCTCGAGCTCAGTTGCGAATTTTACATTTGAACAACAAAAGTAAGAAAACTAGTGTCTCAACATGCGTGCGATGCTGAGCGGCGATTAAAAATATCATTTTTTGAAGGAAAAAAAATTGGAGTTACCACCAATCATTTTAGAGTGTAATTGATCACCCAATTTTAAGATGAAAATTTTGGTCTACGAAAACTCAAAGTTGGTTCGGGAGTCATTTGTGTGTGGAGAAAGTATTAGCACCCCACAACACTCATTATAAAATGGTTACCAAATTTAATCAAATGATATCTAATTTTTTATTTTAAGGCAAATGTTAAAGAGATTCATTTTTTAATGTCTCATTTGGTGCATTTTGTATCATAAAAATGAACAAAATAAACTACTTTTAATGGGTGGCTCAAAGACCATTGAAAAATTATTTTTTGTATTCTTATATCCTTTCAAATCAAAACATTATTAGAGTTATTCTCGGTATCCCAAGAATGACTCCTCACCTCAGTAGTTCGAAAAATTTGGTATCTCAAAATTCTAAAGTCCGTGATCAGATTTTTTTAGTGAAAACTAAATAAAAAAATTTATAAAATTTAAATCAAATTGTTATGGTTTTAATTTACGAGCGATAATTTTGATGATAAAAGAATAAAATAATAATTACATACAACCATGACATATGAAAATAATACATAAATAAATAAGAAAAGATAACAACTATAAATAAAAAAATAATGGAAATGAATGTTAGAGATGATAAATTTGTATGCTAAATTTTAAAAAAAGAATATGCATGGTGAAAATAATGAAACAAGACGTGAAATAATTAAAAATAAATATAAAAATAAATTACAAAAAATTAATAATATCTACTAAATATATATATATAAACAACAAAAATGAAAAAAAATTAAAGTAAATTTTTTTTTTGCAGAGGGTGACGTCACGCTCAGTCTTTTTTTTTTAATTTTTCATTTTTTACATATATATAATTGTTTAGTAAATAAATTGATAATAAATTTTTTATGTGTAAAATAAATTAATTTATGAAGAAAAATGCTTAATTTCATACATGATTAGCATGATCATGCCATTTTTTACTACATGGTCTATTACCTTTTTTTACTACATGGTAATTAATTACCATTAATTATCACTCAATGCTAATCAAATAGCAAAAGAATGATCATGAATGGTAATTAATTTAAACAAGTGTCACTAAAAATAAATAAATAATTTTGTTTGGGATATAAATATACCATTTTTGGACTACTTAGTTCACTAATTACCATTTTTCCTTGCTTCTTTCATTGCTAGGAATGATCATGGATGGTAACTAGTTTAAACAAGTGTCACTAGAGAAAATCCATAAAACTTTCAAAATAAAATAATTTTTGTTTGGGATATAAATATACCATTTTTATTGGACTACTTAATTCACTAATTACCAATTTTCATTTCTTCCTTCATTGCTAGGAATGATCATGGATGGTAATTAGTTTAAACAAGTGTCACTAAAGAAAATCCATAAAAATTTCAAAATAAAATAATTTTTATTTGGGATATAAATATACCATTTTTTTTATTTTGGACCACTTAGTTCACTAATTATCATTTTTTCTTTCTTCTTTTATTGCTTGGAATGATTATGGATGTTAACTAATTCAAACATGTGTCACAAAAAATGATGGTCAAAAAATTAAAAAGAAAAGAAATGAAGATTTGTAAGAACATAAAAAATCAAAGCTTAAAATATTTGCATCATCTTGTATAGAGGTTTTACTCTCTATTTTATGCATTTTTATGTATGAAAAATTATCATAGGAGATATTTTCATCAAATATATACTTTCAACCCATTAAATGGTTGATTCACATTGAATTAATTTTACACCCCTCAAAATTTTTTCTTCATTCTTATTGATTGAGTTTATGACAAAAAAATATCATCATCAAACTTGTAGAGAGATAAACAATATATGAAAATAAAACTTAAGATTAAAAGTAGCAGAAATGACAAAGAATGAGTAAACAAACATGTATATGGAAAATGAAACAAAGAAATATCAAATACATGAGTATGAAAAAGAGAGATGATTAATTAGAATGAACAAAATATATTGTAAGCTAAAATGTAAGAGATTTGAACTACCTTAATAAAAAGAAAATGAGAAGATGGAAGATGAATAGAAATGAAAACTCACATTCTTTCTCTTTTTCACTATTTTCTCAAAACCTCTCTTTCTCTCTCTAAAATCTCTTCTCTTCCTCACTCTCCCCCCAAATCTCCCCTTTCAAGTGAATACATCCCCTCTATTTATAGGCAAAATTAGGGTTTGCCTTTTTTACTTTTAGTTTTTTTTGCTCACTTTTTACTTTTTAGTCATTAGACCACTTTTTTTATTTTAGTATTGGACTAGTTTTCAAATTATAAATATAGTTTTAGACTATTATATGAGTCAAAATATAAAGTATGTATATTTAATGTATTAGACCGGACAAAATACGGTATCTACAATTAGGAGGAAGATTTGTATCAAAATTCTCTACTTTCAGTCGGAGCCTCATGTACGGTCTGAGTCGTTTGTTTAACAATCAACGCCTAAATCAACTTTAAAAAATTAATTTCTACCTTTTCCCCTCAATTTTTGTTTTGAACGTATTTGAACCGCTCTAAATAAACGATCTAAATCAGAGTAGCATGACCTATTATTAACAGGAGGTGATCCAGATCTAAAAGTAGAAGACATTAGTGAAAAAAAGCTTCTAGCATACTATGGTGATTTAAAATTTTATGTCTATTAAGATTAAACGTCACGGACACTTAAAATACAGAGTATAATACAGGAAGAAGAATAAAGAAAAACTCAGTTTCTTAGCTCAAAATATTTCACTAACTGTAACAGTAATTCTTACACCATTTAGGTACAAATGAATTGACAAATAATAAAAATTCAGTTGGAATTTTCCAATGATTGGATAACGGTAATATTCTCTCCATGGCCACAATTGATGAACTTGTGGTAGGCTGTTAGATTCACTTAGATTGTGTGTGAGCCAATATGAGGAGAAGATGTACTTATTGATGTGGATAAGTGAATTGCTGAGCTGGAAAGTTTGTCCAAGTTGTTACCTTTGCATGAAGAGTATGTAGAATTTCTTGGTGAAGACAGCGGTGAGAAGGACTGAGCTTCAATACTCAACAATCTGAGAAGTAGAAGGGACAAAACGAATATCAATTTCTTTTGAGAGAACTTTGTCCCGAATGAAGTGGGCATCCACTTCAACGTGTTTCATGTGAGAATGGAACACAAGATTGGAAGCAAGAGCTATGTCACTTTGATTGTCACACCAAATCACTGGAACACCTGCATGATTAAGTTTAAATTCCTTTAAGATAGAGACTAGCCATATCGCATCTTCTGTAGTAGAGGCAAGGGCCATGTATTCAGATTCAGCGCTAGACTTAGCAACCACTGTTTATTTCTTAGAGCTCCAGCTAATCAGATTACCACCAAGGTATAGGCACATGTCACTTGTAGACTTTCGATCATCCAAAGAGCTTGCCTAATCAGCATCGGAGTAGCATTCAAGAGTGAGTCTTGAGGATGGAGGAAAGTACATGCTAAGATGTGGAGTACCTTTGAGGTACCTTAGCACCTTTTTGCAATCTTTCCACTGATCTATAGTAGGAGACACTATGTACTGACTTAATTTGTTCACAGCATAGGTAATGTCTGGCCTAGTCATAGTGAGGTATTGGAGGGCTCCTAGGATGCTTCTGAACAATGTGGGTTCAAAAAAGAGGGAGCATGTTGCAGTGAGTTTGTGAGATGGGCATATGGTAGTATGAATGCTTTTGCATTGAGCCATGTTGGCCCTGTGAAGAAGGTCGCTAGCATACTTACTCTGAGTGAGATGAAGGCTAGCGGAGGTTCTGTGTGCTTCAAAACCTGAAAAGTAGCTTAAGGAGCCCAACTGTTTGAGGGAAAAGGTGGAGCTGAGATGACTGATGACTTTTTGAATGTGAATGGGAGAAGAACTTGTAAAAAGAATATCATCCATATAAATCAAGATCAAAGTGGTGTCTAAAGAGGAATGCCTGCTAAACAAGGAAGTATCTAAATAAGAGTTGTTGAAGCCTAGTTGAAGCAAAATGTCTTTCAGTCTATCAAACCAAGCCCGATGGGCCTATATAAGGCCATAGAGGGCCTTCTGAAACTTACACACAAAATATGGTCTGGCAAGATCCTCAAAACCTTCAGGTTGCTTTATGTACATTGTTTCTTGAAACTTTCCATGTAAAAGGATATTATTGATATCGAGTTGTTATATCCCACCTTGAGGTAACGTCAAGTGTAAGGATGATGATTGTGCAGGGTTTAATCATTGGGTTGTAGGTCTAAAAAGTCTAAAAAAAGTTCACACCAGGGTTCTATTGGTAGCCTTTGGTTACCAACCTGGCCTTGTGTTTTAATAGAGAACTATCAGGGTTGAACTTAAGCTTGTAAACCCACTTATGTTTTACAAGAGGCATATATGAAGTAGAAGGAACAAGAGTCCAAGACTCCTAGTATGGTTATGCACCGATGCATCAAATTCTGTCTTAATGGCAGCTCTCCAAAAAGGATCTTTAAGGGCTTCTGAAACTGAACTAGGTTCCTTAGGGTGACTAAGAGTGGCACTGTAGAGTTTGAGTTTGAGTATACCTGCTTTAGACCTAGAAATCATATGATGAGTAAGGTGAAGAGTAACAGGGGTAGGGACAACATGTAAAGAAGAAGGAAATTGTGCAACCTGTAATAAGGAGGGAGATGAGGGGTGGAAGTAAAGGGTACAAACACAATAGCTATAACATAATTGGGAGTGGATGTGATCATAGTGAGAGTTACCTGCTAAAGAATGTGCTGGAGAGGTCCATGTTGGAGCTGGACAAGAAGTAGAGAAAGAAGCTGCTATAGGTTAAAATATAAAATACACCCCTGCACTTTGACAAAACTGTGAACTATACTCCTACACTTTTTTCATATTTTTATACCCTTGCAGTTTGACTAAACTGTAAAATATACACTTCAGTGATGTTTTTTATTTAAATTTAATAGAAAGTTAACTCCGTTTTGCAGTTTTCTTTCCCATCGAAAACTCCATTATTTCCCTCCATTCTATTATTTCCCTCCATTTATCTATTTTATTTTACCCCTATAAATAACTTTCTTATTTCCCCTCATTTTTAAACTTTCATTTTCACTTTCAAACTCTTTTTCAGATATGGACAACAGCCTTTTTAAAGGTATTGGTTGACAAAAAATGACTTCCTTCTCATCTTCAAGGTCCATTAAAAGCAGTGCCATTATGGATTAGTTACTCCATTAAAAATTTCATGGAAAGCAAACGAATCTGGGAAGACGTTTTTATGGGTGTGGAAATTTTGGAATATGAAGAATTTATAGATATTTTGAGTGGGAAGATCCTCTAATTCATCATAATATTAAGAATGTGATTAATGGGTTATTGAAAGACATGAATAATTTAGAGGCTAAATATGCAATGTATAGAAGGAGATGGATTTTGATTATGAGTTTTTTTATCTTTTTATGAGTTTAGTTCTTATCATGTAAGAATTTTTTTACAAAAGTTAATGGAGAGTGAAAGAGTAAGAAAAGTTTCATCTAGGTTAAAAGTGAAAAGTTTCATCTAGGCTAAAAGTGAAAGAGTAAAAAAACACCTAACATGATTTACTTTTAACTTTCGTTAATGGTCTGTTAACGTCGTTAACGAAAGCTTGGCACATGCCTTTTTTGGTTAGTTTTGTCAGAAATTCTAACAGAGGTGTATATTTTATAGTTTAGTAAAGTGTAGGGACATAAAATTATGAAAAAAAAGTGTAGGGGTATAGTTTACAATTTCATCAAAGTACAAGGGTATGTTTTACATTTTAACCTTAAATTTATGATTACTGTAGGGATTAAGGAAAGTAAAACGGACACATCCAAAGGCCTTAAGCATACTGTAATTTGAAGTTTTATGAAAGAATAGTTGATGAGGAGACTTGTTATGAAGAGTAGGGGTGGGAAGAAGGTTGATGAGGTATGTGGTTGTACTAAAAGAGTCCCACCAGAATGAAAGAGGTAAGTGAGCTTGTGCGAAGAATGAGAGTCCTTTCTCAACTATATCTTCGTGCTTCCACACACCCATTTTGCTGATGAGTGTATGGACAAAGGTGTTTAAACGATATGTCAAGGCGAGTAAGAATTGGAGTAAAAGACCTAAACTTTCCCCCCAATCTGTTTGTAAGCACTTGATCGTAAGGTTAAATTACCTTTCAATGTATTTGTTAAACTGTATGAAGATGTGTTTAGCATCTGATTTTTGTTTAAGTGGGAATATCTAGGTATATGTGGTGTATTCATCTACAAAGGTAATATAGTACCCAAAACCAGAGTTAGAAAGAATGGAAGAAGGGCCCCATAAGTCAGAATGGACAAGTTGAAATGGTGCCTTAGTAGTGTGTTGAGAAGGTGGGAAAGTGAATTGATGTAATTTTCCCATACAACATGCATCACAAAAGGAAATTGCATTTATATTAGAAACTTTGCTAGGTACAAACTTGGAAACTAATTTTAGAATGGGAGTGAGGGGAGACCTAGCCTACGATGCCATAAATTAGCATCTGTCTTTTGATTAAAGCGGAAACTTAACAATAGTACTTGGAGAAGAAAGCAGTAGAATTAAACACTTTATCAAAGTTAAAAAAACTATCAGTGAAACGGAAAATTGTTGGCAAAGGGAAGTGGCTTAAGCACACCATGTAGAAGAACCTCCTTCGTATTCTTGTCTTGCACAAACCAGTAAGAGGAGTAAAAAATAACTAAGACATAATTGGTTTTAGTAAGTTGGGAGACACTGAGTAGGTTTTTAGTTGCTAAGGGTACACATAAAAGCTCATCAAGTGTTAACCTAATGGATGGGTTATGACTATTTATCTTTTGTTTTGCCAACATGAGAAATATGTAAAAGCTCACCGTTACCCACTGCCAATTTCTGTTTACCCTTATAGTCATTCTTTAGAGAGAAGCTGGCTAACTCCAAAGTGATATGTGTATTGGTATAATTGTCCATGAAACATGAAGTGGTGTCATCCATTAAGGCAGTAGAAGTGACATATGCAGCTAGTGACCTTGGTATTAGGTCATAGGCTAAACCTGATCCTTGATTCAGTTGTTGAATTAAATTTTCAAGATGAAAGTCATGATCAAAACGGCTATAGCAGCTATAGGCATAATGACCATGTTTGCGATAAATTCAGCACATTGGCATGGAAGAGTTCCTTCCACTGCCTCTGCCCCTACCTGTGAAATTGTTGTTACCTCTGGAGTAATGTCCCTAAGATTGAAATCTATCTATAGTGTTTCTACCTTGCAACATTAGCAGATGGGGTTTGAATATTAGTGAGTGGGCTATTGATGTATTCAAGTCTCATTTCATGGCTTTGAAACATGAACTAAGTTTCCTAAAGTGAGACATACTTGTATCTAGAGAACTACAATAGGATCATATTCACTACCTAAACCCCTTAAAATGTAAAGCAACAGGTCACCGTCATCAATCATTTTCCCACTGGCAGACAGATTCTCTGCTATAGACTTCATATCTTTAGAATGAAGTCATTTATACTAGATGCTCCTTTCTTAACAAATTGGAGTTGATACTTTAGTTGTAGAGTACGAGCTAATTTGGACAGGGAAGTGAAGATTTGCTCTAGAGCTTTCTATACTTCGTGGGAGCTTTGACACCTCACAACGTGGCCAAACATGACTTTAGTAATCGATGAAAGTAGTCAGTTCATCAGGTGCTAGTCAGTCCTCCTCTAGTTGATAAAAGCTGGATTGATGATAAAAGGGGACTCCGAAGTAATAGCTTGTTGTCCATTTGTTGCAGCAACATCATAGGGAGGATTTAGATAAATTCCTCAAGAACATGGATAAGTTCATGTAGATACTATTCTAAATAGTAAGCTCTCACGATTGAAAGAATATGACACTTTCAAAATACGTTGTGTTCCTGTCAAGACGAATGAAAATGGTGATCATGTTGCTGGGAAATATATTGGGTAGGGAGGGAAGTTGATTTTGAAAGGGGTTCTAGACAGCCACATTACTGGAGCTAGGAGTGTTTTCAGCTTGATTTTGAGGTTGGTTTGCTTGATTTACATTTGCAGCTGGGTTAATGTCAGGATTGGCTGTTGTATTGTCATTTGTTCGTGAAACAGTGGTCATGGAGACTGGCTCTGATACCAACTTAAAATACAGAGTATAACAGAGGAAGAAGAAAGAAAGAAAAATTCAGTTGCTTGGCTTGAAAAAACTCACTAAGTGTATTAATAATTCTTACACCATTTATACATAAAAAATGAAGGAATAAAATAATTATAAATGAATTGACAAATAATCTAAAATCTGCTGGAATTTACCAATGATTAGATAATGGTAATATTCTCTTCATGGCTAATCATTGATGAACTCGTGGTGGGCTGTTAGAGTCACTCGATTTTCACGTGAGCTAATCATGAGGAGAAGAGGTACTTGTTGGATAAGTGAATTGCTGAGTTGGTAAGTTTTTCCAAGTTATCACATTTGCATGAGACACCTGAGTACCAGCATGAAGAGTATATAAATTTTTTTGGTGAAGATAGTAGTGAGAAGGACTGGTCTTCAAGACTCATCAATGGAGATTTAGGGTCTTCAACACCAACCCTTTTACATAAAAGGAGACCGGTTACAAGGATTGATATCGTCTTTAACTATCTTTACCTTTATTATTGAGAACTATCAATACATATGAAATTTTTTATATTACTAGAGAAGTATCGATACATGAGATGAGACCATGTAATTATTCAAGAGTTGATGTGGTGGATCCTTCTTGATATCAATACCTTCTCGGTATCGACCCAAACACGACAATGGTGAATTACTCTTTACCTAGTACCATCAATAATATCTTTCACAGTCAACTACTACAAGCCTCAAATAGTTGAACAAAACAACATAGAAAAAATATGAAATTTACTAAATGCTAAAATTGTCATCAATAGATGAAATAAGCAATGATAAAGACTACGTACCTTACATAATGATAGAGACTTCCAAAGATGCCGTGAATTACAACTTTGTCCATTCGATGAATATTCTATACCTTCTAATATTTCAAAATTTGACATAGCAGATTTTTTTTTTGTTTTTTTCCTTTTTATTCTCAATTTCTCTCGTGTAATTGAGATTGGCAATTTATATTGTTGGTTATTTTCAGTAATTTACATCCCTTCTAGCTCAAAACTAGAGGGATAGGAATAGGGAGAACCGTTAAAATAGTTCATTTCTTAACTCAAGTTATAAAAATGTTCAAAAAAAATTTTATTATAAAAATGGCCGAAATAGGATAAATAATTTATCCATCACTGTGTAATTTTGGTAAATCAATCATTTACCGCAGTCATATTCGGCCATTTTTGCAAATAAATTTTTTTTTGTCATTTTTGCAACTCCACCCCTAAAACCTATCTTTTCCTGCTATTTTCCCATAGGAATATATATGTAATTTTGATAAATATATATTTTTTTTACATGTCACCAATCGAGTGTTAAAAAGTTTATCGTGAGACATGATTTTAATTATCAAATTGAAGAAATATTTTCTTTACAAAAATATACATTATATGTAAATTTATTTAAGGAAATAGGAAATATCATGTCGTTAAGTAAATACATATCCGATAAGTTGGGTTGACTCATATATTAGAGATCGTGGATTCGAGTCATATCTCACATTCTCCTTAAAATTTCTAATGTAATAATTTTGATAAAAAAAAAAGTATACACATGTCACCTTTGTATAAATGGCTAAAATAATTAGTACAACTTCAGAAATTTGTTCTTAGGCCAAGCAAAAAAGAAAAAACTTCACCATTGGACATATTCTCTGAGTTTCAATTTCATCTGATAGTTCAATTAACAGCAAAGGATTATTACTTAATCATTACAATTTCCAATCCCATCTCCATGCTATCATTTGAAACAAAGTACCATTCTTATAATTTTTTATCACAAAAAAAAAGAAGAAAACAAGCCAAAATAAAAAGAAAAACATAATAAATGCAATTCTTACTTCCCCATATCATCAAACGGGTTGAAGTGGACAACAGGAACACACATGAGCGGGTTGGCCATTGGCAAACCCAAACCCGACCCAATTTCCATATTAGCTAATTTACCTTTTTGTCCCTCAACCTCCCAATCAAAGCATTGAACCATGGAAGCAATGACGGTGGTAATGGTATTGAAAGCCAAAGTAGAGCCAGGGCATCCCCTCCTCCCTCCACCAAACGGAACAAAGCTAAAATTCTGTCCCTTAATCTCGTACTGAATCTGTCTCATGCTGTCTCCACCCTGTTCCATAGCCGGAACGAAAAACCTTTGTGGGTTGAACTCGTTCGGATTTTCCCACTCACTCGGGTCTCTCATGATGGCAAACAGATTGACACCCACCATTGTGTTCTCAGGAATGTCATAGCCGTTGACTTTGCACCTCTCTCGGCATCCCCTCATTGCCACTGGCACTGCTGGGTACATCCTTAGGCCTTCTTTGACCACTGCTTGTAGGTATGGGAGATTTGGGACGTCTGATTCTTGGACCAATCTGGTGTTGCCTACTACAGAGGATATTTCCTCTCTTAGCCTTTTGAATTCCTTTGGGTGGTTTATTAGCTCCGCTATTACCCATTGCATGACTTCTGTTGATGTGCCTGTTCCTCCGATGAATAGATCCTATAGGACATATGCACAATTTTATTAATTTTATTTTATGTGATGATGAATATGGAAAAATTTTTAAGTAATAAATCGATTTTGCTGATTTCCTAAATTTAATCTTATTTTCAAAATCCAATTATACGTAGATCTGGAACTATAGATCCGTTCTCTAAAGTTTAGGTACATGTTAAATTATTAAATTAATTATCGGTACATGGTGAGAAAATTGTACACTAGTTTGAATTGATCTAAACTATTGAAAATTATTTTGACCTTCGGATCAAGTGTTTAATTGATTCATTACTAATTATTCTTGACTGGATGAGAATATGGGTTAGAAGTAACAAAACGTGAATCAATTTTTAGCCAAGAAAATAATTAATTGGATTAAGCTAAGAGAAAACAAATAGAAGAAGAGGTGATCAGAAAAGCTTACAAGCAAGAAAGCCTTGACATTAGTTCTGGTAATCTTGAATTCAGCATTCTTATCTTGATAAACCCTCAATATAATATCCATCAAATCCTTATCTTCCCTGTCCAAGCCCTCAACTTTTGCCCTTTCTTCATGTTGCTTCAATGCCTTCTCCAATATAGCATCATACCTCATGGTCACATCTATGGCTTGTTTTCCATACATCCAAAATGCCAATCTCTTCAAAGGCCATCCAATCACATCCCCAAATGCTACTTTAGCACCCACTTCCATTGTATCCTTCACAAGCTCTCTGATCTTCTCTGCCTCATTACCATTCTCTGAGCACCTCATGCTCATCATCATCCTGCATATGGTATTGTTTGTTACCTTCATTAGCTCCGCTCCCACGTCGATAAGCTCTCTCTTCGCCGCGCGCTCCACCATCTTCCCTAAAAATCTCGTGACCTCTTCGTATCGGACGTTGCGTGACCGCTCCACTTGCTTTGGCGACAAGAGCTCGGTCATGGTTAGCTTTTTCATGAACCGCCAATACTCACCATACGGAGCGGCAAAGAACCCTGAGCTACCATATGGGGTTTCGTCGCTGAAAGCAAATTTTGGGCGGGACGAGAAGGCTAGGTCTTGGGTTTTGAATACCTCGGTGGCTAAAGTGGTTGATGAGACCACGATGCAACGGACAGCACCAAGCTGTAGACAAATGAGAGGTCCGTATTTAGACGAGATGTTGCAAAAGGATCTGTAGAGAGAAGGGTTGAGAAGGTGAAGGTGGCCTATAAGTGGAAGCCTTGGAGGGCTTGGAGGGAGATTGAGATGGGTATTTTTCTTGTTTGGTTTGTAGAGGAAGATATATTGAAGTAAAAGGGTTAAGAGGAAACAAATAACAACGTAGATGATGTAGTTATTAGCTTCATTCATTTTTGATTTTGATGAATGACTGAATGATTTGGGTTTGGAATTGTTTCATACATGAGGATCACCTCACACTTCAATTATATATATATTGGATTTGGAATGATCTCTCCGTTGAATTTTCTCTACATTTTTTCATTTTTACACTTTTAACATTTTTTGTTCATTTTTTATTTTAAAATAAGATACAATTTTTTGACATTTGTGTTACAAACTTACAAGAATATGAAATGATAATATAATATATATACCATGTGCTAAGTCAACTTAAGGAGTTGAATAAGCCAAAGCTTACTTAGACGACTAAGTAGTCACTCATTTTGTTTTCCATGTATATAATATATGTTGCACCCTTCATCGTGAAATTATTTGGTAGGTAAGAAGCTATTTTCCATATTCTTAATCATGTTTATTAAGAAAAGTGGCCCATCGATATTGAATTGACCCAAACTATACTATATATGATTATTTACCAACATTATGAACGATCGATTGTAAGTAATTCATACTAAAATAATAGATAAGTCATTTTTACTAATATTATGATATCATTTGGGGAGGTTGTTTCCTTGAGCAATTCTAGATGATAAATATCTAGAACATATACATGATTAAGTAAGTGATATGTCAATCATCTACGAGTTTGTGTTCTATCAACTTATTAAAATAAACCTCCTTTATTTCTCTTAAAAAATTATTATAACCTAAAGTTGAGAAACATATAAATGATTGATAAGTATTTAATAAATTAAAACGTGATCTAAATCTTGATCAGTGAAGACTTTGAATCTTTAGACATAAAAATACGAGGCGTGGCAATTATTTCGTTAATATTATATATATACACACATACATATTAGCTCGTTGCAGAGATTAATTATTTAGATAATTCTGCAATGCCATCGTCCTCACGTCAACCAAAAACAAATACAAGAAGAAGACAAAAATTAAGAATTGAAGACTGTTGAGCCCGTGAAACGCAAAATGGAATAAGAAAATACATATGACTTAGTCACTACATATACTTAAGTTGTATTAGTTGGAGATTCGAAACTTAAGTGTTTGAAACTTTGGTTACCATTATTAAGTACTAAAGCTTAGCCAACTGGTGAGGTATTAACGCTACAAAAATTTGCGCTTTCGTCAATTTGAGTGCCCTAAGAGAAACGTAATTTATAAGGAGCCACTTGTATTTAAATTATTAAAACTAGTATCTTTTATTACAAAATATTAATTAATTCGATTTTTATAATTGATTAATTTTCATATTTTATCTATTATATTTGTTAGGTATTATATAGGACAGCTAGGTTTGCTTATAACCCCTTATTTATTCAAAGACATTTGTTATACGCTCCACACCTTAACCGGTTTTACAAATGAAATGATATGGATGTAAATAGTGACTCACGTCGTCAAGAGTGACATGTTGAAAGGACATGTGGCATCTAAAGACAGGTTCACGTGACATAACGATGAACGATACATGACGATAACAAAACATGTTTGTAAGAGATCCCCCTAGACTTATAAAGGTAATGATCTCATTATATGAAATTATACGTTAAAGTGTCGTACATTGTCTTCGAACTTAGTGACAAAAGTTCGAAGGTATTTTTTTGTCAGGGAACAATCTGGATGTTGTGGCCTGATAGGATATGGACAATGTTAAGCTATACCAAAATAGGAAAATCTCCTTGAAATGTGTAGCCTCCTTAGGTGTCTTGAAACTGCACCCCCTCCAGGGGGAACCCCGGGGCGTAGTTCTCACATGCCGCTACAGGGGGAACCCCGGGGGCGACTCCTCATTGCGCCAACGCATCGGGATAACCGAGGGCAATTGGTGTGTTAATGCGAGTCTTTCATTTCAAAGTTGGTTGCACAACTACTCGATGCCACGAAGGCACGACTAGCTTAGAGCATGAAAATCACGTGTTGTGAATGCTACGCCATTTAGGTGTGTGACCACGTTTTAGGCGTGATCATGTTATTTCCATGTCATTGCAAAGGACGGGTCCGTGGTTCCCGCTTGACCCCATCTATATAAAGGGATCATCGGTGCCATTATGGGGATCGTCAATTCCACGCTCCACGAGGTCAAACAGTAGAGAATATCCCTCCCTTAGAATTCTCACCAACTTTAGAGTAGCAAAAACATTTGTCACATTCCGGTAGTCGCCTGAGAGTGTTTGTCCTACACCCTCCGGTCAAACATATCTCACGTTCTCAAACTTACTTGTCATACATCTTTAGCAAATTAGGCAATGTCGAAAAATAAAAATAAGAGGATTATTGAACCATTTGTTCTTATCCTTTTCCAACTTGGATAATTGTTGATTTATCGTTTATTTCATTAGAATTATATAAAACATCGATCATTTTAACAAGAAGAACATATGAAAGATATTTTCAAGGGGATCTTGTACTGACTATCAAATGTACACAAGGAAGGGTAGTCAAGGCAATGAATTCCAAAAAATTCCTTGAATCTTATTCAACTGTCTTGATCAGGTTAATTCTATATTATTGTGTGAAAATGAAAATTAAATGAATCGGTAAAGTAGTAAAGTTATATTCTCGCACTCATTTTCCCTTCATTAATAAAGCCAAATAATGAATGAAAAAGATTTGCTATAAATAGTAAAGTTTTGTACGCTTCTAAATATTGATTTTTTTTAATGCAGATTCTCTTCATTGCTAGCAGAAGAGGGTCTAACATGTGCTATCTGGTGAACTGAACGACTCAGATCGACTTTTAAAAATACAAAAGTTTTAAAAGAAAAAAAATTAAATTATTTTTGTAATTTTCACGAATGAAATTTTAACTGTCCATATCAGATGAGACGACTCACACGCATCAAACTGTCTCTCTATCAATAAATTTTCAGCAGCATAGAATCGAAATTCTGGCTTTCTCACTCTAAACTTACTATAATGACGACTATGAAACAGCAAGCGTAGGAATGAATGCGAATGAGGTAATGGAAAAGAATGTGAATAAGGTTGGAATATATTGAAAATAGCATTTGGAAAGCATTTTCCTTCCGTTATGATATTCTCTAATTTATTTTCAATTTGACTTGCTTTTTTTTTCCTTCTAATGGGAAATAAATAAATTATAGTGCGGAATTACAAAATGAGATCCCTTCCAGTTTCCAAGAGAAAATGTGAACCATTTTTTTCCAAATTAAAAACTACAAAACACTCAGTCAACTAACAGAAGTTGATACCAATCAACTATGTACTATGTGCATACACATGTGACACAAGTTCAAATCATTCAATCCCTGGTTTTGGTTGATAATTAAAATAATGGGTTTTATTTATTTTTACAGGAAATTAAGATTTAGCAGATGTGAACCGCATCAAAATTAAGATTTAATGATTCAAATTTGATGAACATAGACTTTAAGAAATCTCATTCCAACGTTGAGGCTTGTGTTGGTCAAAGCAGGTTATTTCTGATATCAATGTGAATAAATAAATATTTAATAATATAGCTAGGGTCAGCATGAATTTGATATATTTGTGTATAGCTTAAATAATGGTAATGAAAGTGGAGCATGACAGTTTTGTTGTTTTCGTTTAAATAGAATAATAATGATGGTACACACTACACAGCCAAAATTAGGTGGACTTTCCACCATTTTGTTGAATCAATTGGACGCGTTTGTAATAGATAATATACATATATATGAAGTCTCATTCTTTAACTGTGTATGCACGATCAGACAAGTAATTGTATCTCACTCATTGTAATAATCGACACTGAGATTTTCAACAATGTTAATTGTAAATACTCAAATAAATGTAGTTTGCCTTAAAAATTTCGCCTACCTACATCTCTTGAAGTTTGACAAATTCCAACTTTACAATAATCATCCAAAAAAAAATGATAAGAACCTCTTATATTTGAGTCTAAATAATATAAGAGGTTGAACTTAGTTAGGATGATTGTCCAACTAATACCACAAATGATCTAGTGTTGTTGGATTAATTGAAAGCTTGATATTAATATGGTGATTAAATATGAATTATCAAAACCTAATACAATAGATTACACAACAACTCTTGTATCAGCACAATTCTTATTTCAAATATTTTTTTCCCAATAATACACACTATATTGTAACAGTAGCTAATTTATACTACAAATAGACCATATTATTGAAATATCCACCACTACATCAAGAAACCTAGAAAACCAAAGATAAAACATAAAACCAGTACATCAAATCAACATACAAACTTTAAGCATAATTTTGGGTGTCAAATGGGTTGAAATGAACAACAGGAATACAAAGAAAAGGATTAGCCATAGGCAAACTCAACCCTGGCCCAATTTCCATATTCACTTTACTCTCGTTCCCATTTCTCCCAATTTTCCAATCAAAACACTGCACTAAAGTTGCAATCAATGTACTAATCAAACTGAATGCCAAAGTAGAACCAGGACACCCTCTTCTTCCTCCACCAAATGGAACAAAGTTAAAATTTTGTCCCTTAATTTCATATTGAATATGTTTCATATTGTCTTGTTCTTTACCAGAGACAAAAAATCTCTCTGGTTTGAACTCATTCGGATCTTCCCAAGCATCTGGGTCTCTCATGATTTTGTATAAATTGACAGCAACCATTGTTCCTTTAGGAATGTCATAGCCGTTGACTTTGGAATCTTCACGGCATGCTCTCATTGATAGTGGCACTGCTGGGTATAGCCTTAAAGCTTCTTTTACAACTGCTTGTAAGTAAGGGAGATTCTGTACATCTGATTCTTCAACTAATCTGCTTTCCCCCACTACTGTGTTTATTTCTTCTCTTAGCTTCTTGAATGCTTCTGGATGGTTTATTAGCTCTGCTAATGCCCATTGACTTACCTCTGTTGATGTTCCTGTTCCCCCAAGGAACAAATCCTATCACAAATGCAAACTTCATTTTTCCTAAAATTAAACATTCTAGGTTTATATAATATTTTAGTACGTACTTGAACTATTACCAGTTTTACACGATTTTTAACTTTGGTATAATGGTAAGGACTAAAGTGAAAAAGTTTTAATTAGTTAAGGGATGATAGTGAAAAAAAAGAAAAGAAAATATCATATGGACTACATTGAAAATTGAGTAATAGTTTAATTATTATAATAGTACTTTTAAGTCAAAGTTATATTTTTATCACAAGTTGTGATATTTGCATAATTAAATGATAGATGATAGATGATAGGTGGAGCTAATTTAATTAAGGTGGTACAAATAGAATATTAATCCGGGTCGGCATCATTGATGTTGAGCATTTTGGTCAATGTAAACTGACCTATAACAAAATTTACTTACATTATATGTTTCTGACTTTCTAGTTAATTAATGGATCCTAGTAATTAAATAATCAATACTGATTCTCGACAACCATCAAAGCACGTCATGAGTTTAAGGACAGTGAGAATTAACCTAATTAAGTTTATTAATCTTTAATCTAAGTATTAGGACAACTATTATACATGTGTGATATCCCTACCGTCCTTTACTAATTATATATGACACACCATATATCTTCAATTAATCACATTACATGTATGTTAACAACAACATTTTTACGGGTTGGCGTGACGCTAAATGTTTGTAAATTACAGTCACATTATCCTCAATTCTCATGGACAATAAATAATATTTTAAGAGAAAATAAAATCCAACCATTAATCAACCCAACTGCCCAAGAAGGAAAATATGGCGTATGAATTACCAGGAACATGATAAGATTTGAACTTTGATTTTTTATAAACTAATCCGACTTTGAATGTATCAAAGTTTGTCCCATATTCAAGGTCCAATGTGACTGCCTACTAGACTTAATTATAGAATATTCAATTACAAAAAAGTAATATTAAAATTAGAAAAAATACAACTATATTTTATCTTGAATTAAGTGGATGAGAAAAAACAGCTATATGCAAAAAATATAGAGAGAGAGAGAGAGTAAAATAAGTAAAAAAAATAGTAAGACTTACAAGCAAGAAAGCCTTGAGGTTAGTTCTGGTAATCTTGAATTCAGCATTTTCATCTTGATAAACCTTCAACACAATATCCATCAAATCTCTATCTTCTCTCTCTAAACCCTCAATCTTACCTCTCTCTTCATGTTGTTTCAATATCTTTTCCAAAAGAGCATCATACCTCAATGTAATTTCCATGGCCTTCCTACCAAACAACCAAAACCCCACTCTTTTAAATGGCCAACCAAACACGTCCCCAAACGCAACCTTAGCTGCCATCTCAAATGTCTCTTTCACCAACCCTCTTATTTTCTCAGCTTCATTCCCCTCTCCTGAGCACCTTGTGCTCATCACCATCCTACATGTACTATTGTTCGTTACCTTCATCAACTCCGCCCCCATTTCTACCGCCTCTTTTTTCCCGGCACTCTCGAACAATTTACGTAACATCCTCGTTATTTCCTCGCATCGGACCCCCCGCGACCTCTCCACCTGTCAATAAATAATCAATTCCAATTTAAGTATTTATATTATATTTAAAACTAAACAAAACCTAATTTGTTAAGTTTTGGGATTAAAAGAGACAACAAAATTAGTTAATTCCAATTTAAGTAAGATTTACCAAATGAAAAGTTCGTGGATTAATTAGTAATAATTTAACTACCTGTTTAGGAGATAAAAGTTCGGTCATGGTAAGTTTTTTCATGAACCTCCAATATTCACCATAAGGAGCTACGAAGAACCCTGATCTCGAGTATGGTAGCTCGTCGCTGAAGGCGAAAGCTGGACGTGATGAGAAAGTAACGTCTTGGGTCTTGTAGATATCGGTTGCATAGGCCGCCGATGAAATGAGCACCCACCTAATGGCGCCTAGCCGGAGATAGAGAAGCGGTCCGTATTGGGTGGAGAGGTCAAAAAAAGACTTGTATATGGATGGAGAAAGGCGGTGGAGGTGACCGATAAGCGGAAGGGAAGGCGGGCTGGGAGGAAGCCTAACATTGCTAGATTGGTTGGAAGGTTTATGAGAGAAATATTGAAGAAGAAGAGTGATTAAAAAGCCCACAAAGATGTAAACGATGTAGTATTTAACATCTAATTCCATATCTTAGTTTCAAATGGACCAGTAGTGGTGCTTCTTGTTGCACCAGTTCTTAGCTAGCTTTTATCAAATTCAGTCTTATATATAAAGGAGAGGAGAGGAAGGAAAAATATTTTTGACGTTTTCGTCCAACTAATTCAAAATTATTCTAGTTTTATCCTTATAATTTGAAGAAGACAAATAAGTTTTTCATTTTTATCTAATTAAAATAACAGAACTCCATTCTTACCCCTTTTTGCAATGTTAATTCTTTATTGGAAATTAATTAAAAAAAGATATATCTTAAAGAAACGAACATGTACTGAAAGCTTATGATCGTATCAATTGTTAAAAATGGTGCATAAGCTTTGAAAATAGATTGACTGATCATGAGGAGTTTTTTTTAAACTAAAATCACTACATCAGATTTATTACTCAAACAATCAAGAGCAAAACCATCAAATAAGTTTTTCTTACCTTTTCTTTCTTTTTTTGTCAAGAAGACTTAAAAATAAGTTGATTTAATACTTTTGTTCATCCTATTTCTTAAGTGAATATATTTTTTTTATTTCCATTTTTTCTCTGTTCTTCAGCCTTCTGATCTCTTTCTCTCTCACAGTCTCACGTACATACTGGTACAGTAACATATCATTTTTTTAAGAAAGTAACATATCATTTTTTTAAGAAAGTAACATATCATTATTCTAGGAAAAAACATGAGAATGGCACTTAAAAGAAATCTAGTTGCACATATAATATATGAACAATTTAATATAATGTCTAATTAGTTTTAGTTTAAATTTATACTATTTCCGCAATGTAGGCGCCGGTGCTTGGAACAATTGATTTAATTAGAATGTATTGATCATTGCTTTGTTTCTATTCATTGTGAATTTCAAAAGTTGGTAGAGAATATTGAACAAATAATATTCTTGAATTTGTATCACATGTTCCTCCACATGAATTGTGGGATTCTGATAACAAATGATATGTATGTATATATATACTAGTTGGATGCACGTCCTAAGCTAATTTTGATATTTCACTTATTTATCGGAATAAAAATGTTTAATTCGGCAAAATATTATAACGAACACTATAAGAATTAATTGGAGCGTATTAAAAATATGTAGAAGACAATATCTATGAGAAATTGAATTTATCGATTAATCAGAAGAGAAAATACTTAATCTCATTAAACATTCTTTTGTTAAACTTTCATTTTATTTAGGTCTGATTGTTTCAGTTCTTTCAAACTTCTCACAAAATACATAGGGAGAAACATAGATTGAAATCCTTGATTTGGTTTATTGTAATCATCGTGAATTTGATTTTATACATCATGTATGAAGACAGATACGGAAGGTTTGACAGTTTCAACTTTCAATAATTAATACTGTCAATAATACAGAGATGATCAGAACAGAAGTGAGAAGAGAGAAGAGTGAAGAGTGGCGAGGAAGAAGAGAGTTCACAAAGAAGAAATTCTCATTAACTGTGTAAGCCTTCGGGCAAGAACTAATATACTATTACAAGGTAAGACTAACTGATGTAAAACAGTTAGAGGAAGCTTAACAGAATGCAAAGCTAAAACTGAAAACTATCAACACAAAGGCAACTTATTCATTACACTTAACAATGTATCTTCTCAATTTCATCTTATTGGTCACCAGAAGAGAGAGAACGTTGGTTTTGAAGTTAGAAATTGATTTCTATTCAAAATTTACAGAGTCATGGGTCTAAGATATATTAGACGTAATTGTACTTTTAAAAGTTAATATTAGTTTAGGGGCCTGTTTATGGGCACTCTACTTCCTTCGGCAATATTTACGTTTCTTTAGAAGTGGTCTATAGCCTGTATATGATGTTTCTTACTGAGATCAGCATGTTTATGCAGTTATCCCTACGAATAAATTCCTAGGATTTCGGGACCAAAAACACCTCAATAACTCCTAGCTTAGATCAAGCTAATCCCAAAGATTTGGCCTGACACATTGCTTCGGACCAGACCCCTCTTATCTCCGGACAAAGTTGATGTATTTATTAAGGGAAAATTATGGGAAGAAACTACTTCAAGTTTTAATTTTATATTATTTCTTATAATTTTATGTTTTGCGTATATGTCCGGATTCTCCTTTTAGTTTGTTAGTTAGTTATGATTTTATTTTGTCATTTATGTTTTTACCCTTTTGTAAAATTAACTGTATGTTTTTTAGGTTTTATTATTTTTTAGTTTTTGGAGGTTGTTGTTGCTCCATGTCTCTCTTCTTCCTTGTCTCAAGCAGTTTTTGCACAACCATGAGTTTTCTCTAATTTCTCGTCCCTCAAATATTGTCTTCCTCATAGCTTCCTCCACCAAAACACCCACTTCCCTTCCTCACAAACCAATCCCAATAACTCCCTCTGTATCGCTTCCACTATCCCTCACCCAGGACCTCCGTTCCAATTTTTCATAGCTGGGCAATGATCTATCTTGACACCATCGACTTCAACTTCTTCTCTCTCATCGAAAACCACCATCCAATAATCTTCGTATCTCTCACTGACATTAAATCCATTGTCGATTTCATGAACTCCATGAACTTCACTACCATCGAGTTCTGTAGGATCGTCGGGATCAGATCTGGTTATGGCTTACCTGACCACCGTGACCAGATCTGGTCTTGGCTTCCTTCGCCAAGACATGTCTAGCACCACGAATTCAGTGAGGTAATTGAATGGTTATGCACTAACAGGGAGGTTGATCGGTCCTTCTGAGTAGCTCACAGTCCCGTTGAAGCCTACTAGTGGTTGCGGCAGACCTTGTAACTGTCGTTCCCCCATAGACATATTTTCAAGTGTTGATTGATGGAGAATATTGACGGCACTGCCGTAGTCAATCAACACCCTTCTCAGTTGTATTGAGATGACAAAGGCATCTTTATGATGCTCGTCATAGTCTAAGTCCATGTCGCCAAAGATGAGCGACGGATTCCCGTTTTTGTTGGCAGTGCTTTCCCATTCCTAGCTTCCTTCCCATAATGGTTTTTTGCTGTAAACTTTCTTTTCCTTTCTTGTAGTTCCCTCTAGTTCAGTTAAAGCGAAGATGGCGACTATTCGAAGCGAATGTTTTTCGTCATCACTTTTTCCTCCATCATGGGTTTCCCTTTCAGTTTCCCGTTTTGGTTTTTCCCTCTTCATAAATTGATTAAGGTATCCTTCTTTTCCCAGTTTCTCCACATAGTCCTTCCGCTAGAAGCAGTACTTTGTAAAATGTCAATTGCTCATCTGGAATGAGTAGTGTTTGTCTTTGTGTGTGTGGTATGGCTCCCTTGTAAGCAGGGCCAGTCTTTTCGGCCAAGGTTTATCTTTTATCATCTCCAAGACTTGGTTTATTGAGACAGTCAATGAGGTGTAGAATTTCTCTATAATGGATGTCATCTGCAGGTCTTCTTCAAGCAATAGTCCTATTTCTCTTGTTGTCTCTCTGATCATCTTCTTTTTCTAATCTCTGTTTATGCTTTATGCCTGCACTTGAACTCTATTCTTCTTTTCCAATATGATGTATACTTGCGTTCTTTGGAAAGTCTCTGCTATGGTTAGGGGTTTTATCTTTAATAAATCCTCAAAGAAGGTTGATTCCATATCCAACCCTCATCTAAAGGCCAGCCTCGCCGCTTTGTCATCAAAACTTTCCACCTTGGCCATCTCCTCCTTGATTTTGTGAGTGTATTCCCGAAGTGTTTCTTTTTCCTTCTGGGCAGGTATCGTCAGAAGGTACTCTGAGTCTTCCATTATTGCCAGGTAAGTAGAGTACTGTACTGGAAGATAGTGGACATGACAGTAAAGTTAGTGATGGATTGAGCAGGGAGGGAGTGATACTATTTGAGTGTTATCCCGTCTAGACTTGTGGGGAATAGCCTGCACTTCAAAGCATCTTCATGTTGGTATAATGCCATGACTTTCTTGAACCGTCTGAAATGATCTACATGGTCATATTTTCCTTCATAACATTTGAACTTAGGTGCTATGAACTTCCTTGGAATTGGGGCGGCTAAGATTTCTGGATACAATGGAGTTCGGGTGAGTGATTGTAGAATGGTTTTTTCTATGTTTCCCAGGCTCCTCAGTTCCATTATCTCCTTCATGGCATCTTCCGTCATGATCTTGGTCTGGCGAATTTCTCCCAACTCCTCTTTTTCGTGTTCCTTGGACTGAACTTCCCCGTCTTCATTCTTCATGTTCTTTGTTGTTTTCATTGTCGCCTTCAGTCTGACTTCATGTGCTGACTGACTTCTACCCGTGTATGTGTAAGGTCTCATTGTAGCACAGTGATCTTGTTCATGCATTGTCTGTCACACGTTCTGTAGTGTTTCAGTATTTCGTTGTTCCATTTCTTGCATTCGGCTTAGGATGGTCCGAAGCATCTCAGTTAGGGGAGCGGGGTGAATGGTTTGTTCATCCCCGTTCTCGTTTCCTTCGTTGAGGGAAATGTCAACCTGGTTCGAGGCATGGATTGGTTTTTCAGAGGGTATCTTTGAGGTTATTTTTCTTTTCTCTCAATGAAAGCACCAAAATATAAAGGATTTTTTTCGTTTAGTCAGGGATCAACATGGAGGGATATTGATAGCACCTGATTTATATATAAGTATCAATAAAAAGAGAGAGTTTGAAAGTGAGATAAGGTAGGTAATAAAGGTTCTAAATGTATTTGTTGTGTCTCGAATCTATCTTTTTCACTAGTACATTGGCCTTTATATAGGCTTCCCAAAATCCATAAATTCATTAAAATAATAATATAAAAGGAAATTATACTTAGGGATTACACCCGTTTGTGGGGTTGCTCTGCTGGGTATGACCTCATTTCTCTTTCTGTCCCACTCAGCCGCCAATCAATCACAGCCACTTGATTTTTCTTGTGGTTTCGTGTCAATCAGTTATAGCCACTTGGTGGTTTGTCAATCTGTCTCATCCAAGTAGTATAGCTTTACTCAATCAACCACTGTCGTCCGTCTGTCATTTCAGATCATTTCCGTCCACTTACGTGCTTCTTCTTATCCTTCTTTTCTCGTTCTGGTGCGGTTCGGCACTATCTCGTTAACCAGTCTATTTTCTCTCATTCTAACGAGGTTTCACGCTTCCGTGCTCTTTTCTTTTCTGATGAGGTTTCTCACTTCCGTGTTCTTTTGATCACTCTATGATCTGTTTGTTCCGCTTCCATTTTCCTGTCTAGCCTCCAACCTTGTCATGTCACGATCCATGTGTTCTCTCAGGATTGGGTCTTTACATGTACGCGTCTTGAGTGTTTTTTTCCTATACATGTAATTCCGTTGATAATAATGAAGCATTGTTGCCTTCGTTGATTTTTTTTATTAAAAACTTATTGGGATGAAAAGTTTTAGCCGACACTCATTCAGTAAATACACTTATAGAATAGAATTATAACATTTTTTTACAGTTATTAGAAAGATGAAAGATGAAAAGTTTCAAAACCTTCTTATTTCACTCGGTCATTAATAGTCGATTCTCACACAATTATTTCACGGACAATCTTAATCAAATTTTTTGGCTTTTAATTAAACAAATTATATCTCATAAATTATTCATTAATATATTAATTATATAAAAGATGTTACATCGGAGTAGAAAAATTAAGAAAATAATGTTTATTATGATACATGATGCAAAGGGGTTTGGCCATTTGACTATGAGGCCTTCATATAATAATAATAATAACAATAATAATAATAATAATAATAATAATAATAATAAAAATCATTGAATTTTTAATTAATCAGTGTGGCATAAACATTTAAACATTTTGTAAGCTATAATTTTAGTATTTTAATTGTCATATACTATAATCATTAGATATAATTGTTACAACGTGCATGCGACGCGGAGTGGCGATTGAAAAATTATTTTTTAAGAAAAAAAATCAGAGTCGTCACCAATCATTTTAGGACGTGATTGGTCACCCAAATTTAAAATCAAATATTTTGGTCTGTGGAAAATTAAAGTTGGTTTGGGAGTCATTTGCGTGTGGGGAAGGTATTAGCACCTCACACCGCCTATTATGAAAAATGGTTACCAAATTTAATCAAATATTATCCAATTTATTTTTTTCTAAAAATAATGTTATAAAAATTCAATTTTGAATGTCTCATTTGGTACACTTTGCATCATAAAAATGAGCAAATAAATTACCTTCAACGGGTGGTATATAAACCATTGAAAAATTATTATTTTTTATCAAAGCGTTATTGGAGTTACTCTCGGTATCCTAAAAATAATTCCTCACCTTGGTAGTTCGAGAAATTTGGTATCCCAAAATTCTAAAGTACGTCATCATATTTTTTTAGTGAAAACTAAATAAAAAAATTTACAAAATTTAAATCAAATTATTATGGTTTTAATTTACGAGCATCAATTTTGATGACAAAAGAATAAAATAATAATCACATACAACCGTGACATATGAAAATAATACATAAATAAATAAGAAGAGATAACAACTATAAATAAAAAATGAATAATGGAAATGAATATTAGAGATGATAAATATGTATGATAAATTTAAAGAAATATGCACAGTGAAAATAATGAAACAAGACGTGAAATAATTAAAAATAAATATAAAAATAAATTACAACAAACTAATAATATCTACTGAAAAAATAGAAAAATAATCAAACATAAAAATAGATAAACAACAAAAAAATAAAAAAAATTAACGTAAAAAAATTTGCTGAGGGTGACATCACCCTCTATTTTTTTTTAATTTTTCATTTTCACACACACACATAATTGTCTAGTAAATAAATTGATTATAAATTTTTTATATGTAAAATAAATTAATCTATGAAAAAAATGCTTAATTTCATACATGATTAGCATGATCATGCTTTTTTTACTACATGGTCTATTAATTATCATTTTTATTTCTTCACTCAATACTAATCAAATAGAAAGAGAATGGTCATGAATGGTAATTAATTTAAACAAGTATCACTAAAAATAAATATATAATTTTTTTTAGGATATAAATATACCATTTTTATTTTTTGGACTACTTAGTTCACTAATTACTATTTTTCTTTTCTTCCTTCATTCCTAGGAATGATTATGGATGGTAACTAGTTTAAACAAGTGTCACTAAAGAAAATCCATAAAACTTTCGAAATAAAATAATTTTTATTTGAGATATAAATATACCATTTTTTTATTGGACTACTTAGTTCACTAATTATCATTTTTTTCTTTCTTCATTGCTAGGAATGATCGTAGATGGTTACTAGTTTAAACAAGTGTTACTAAAGAAAATCCATAAAACTTTCAAAACAAAATAATTTTATTTGGGATATAAATATACCATTTTTATTGGACTACTTACTTAACTAATTATCATTTTATCTTTCTTCTTTCATTGCTAGGAATGATCATGGATGGTAACTAGTTCAAACATGTATCACAAAAAATGATGGTCAAAAAATTAAAAAGAAGAGAAGAGAAGATTTGTAAGAACATAAAAAAAAAATCAAAATTTAAAATATTTGCATAATCTTGTATAGAGGTTTTACTCTCTATTTTATGCATTTTTATGTATGAGAAATTATCATAGGAGATTTTTTCATCAAATGTACACTTTCAACCCATTAAATGGTTGATTCACATTGAGTTAATTTTACACCCCTCAAAATTCTATCCTCATTCTCATTGATTGAGTTGATGACAAAAAAAATTCATCATCAAACTTGTAGAAAGATAAACAATATATGAAAACAAAACTTAAGATTAAAAGTATGAGAAATGATAAAGAATGAGCAAACAAACCTATATATGAAAAATGAAACAAATAAATATCAAATACATGAGTATGAAAAAGAAAGATGATTAATTAGAATGAACAAAATATATTGTAAGCTAAAATGTAAGAGATTTGAACTACTTTAATAAAAAGAAAATGAGAAGATGGAAGATGAATAGAAATAAAAACTCACATTCTTTCTCTTGTTCACTATATTCTCAAAACCTCTCTTTCTCTCTCTAAAATCTCTTCTCTTCCTTAGTCTCCCAAATCTCACCTTTCAAGTGAAGACATCCCCTCTATTTATAGGCAAACTTAGGGCTTCACTTTTTTAATTTTAGTCTTTTGTTCCTTTTTTTATTTTTAGTCCTTGGACAAATTTTCTTATTTTTTTAGGCATTGGGCTATTTTTCAAATCATACACATAGTCTTAGACTAGTATATGGGCAAAAAAATTTATATTTTTCAAAGTATTGGACTGGACAAAATACGGTATCTATAGTTGCCCCATTTATTCACGCTTCTAAACTTAAAAGGTATACAAAGGTGTAGATAAGTATTTTGATCGAGAAAAAAACTATATAGATAAAGGAAATAGAAACCTCAACTTATATGGGTTCTATGAAATGATGGAACTTAAAAAATAGACCTGGATAGGCACAGGCTTAAACCTCGACTCAATTCGGGTTCGATTTAACCATATAAATTGAAACGGACCAAGCACTGACATCAGGCTTCGACCTCGACTCAATTCGAGTTCGATTTAACCCTATAAAATGAAACACACCAGGCATTGACACCGAGCTTCGACCGTGACAAAGTAGGGTTCGATTTAACCAAGATAAAGAAAGGACGCGGACCTAGATAGACGCAGGCTTCGACCTCGACTCGATGCGGGTTCGATTTAACCATATTAATTGAAACGGACCAGGTGCTGACACCAGGCTTCGATTGCGACAAAGTTGGGTTCGATTTAACCAAAGATAAAGAAAGGATGTGGACCTGGATAGACGCAGGCTTTGACCTCGACTTGATGCGGGTTCGATTTAACCATAGATAAAGGAAGGGCGTGGACCTGGATAGACGTAGGCTTCAACCTCGAGTCGATGCAGGTCCGATTTAACCATATTAATTGAAATGGACCAAGCACTGACACCGGGCTTCGACCACGACAAAGTCGGGTTCGATTTAACTTAGATATTTGAAAGGAAACGGACCTGGATAGTCGTAGGTTTTGACCTCGACTCGATTCAGGTTCGATTTAACTAAAGATGTTGAAATGATATTTGATCTGATATTTACAAGTTTCATATGGTGCAAGAGTTAGACTAATGCATGCTCTAAATGTTGAAAAGTCATGTATGGATTTCGAAAGAATATCTTTAAATGATTCATGCACTTGAACTGCATCAAAACATATCAATATGATGCATGTCTATGAATTATAATTATTGAATATAAATGCAAAGTAGTGATTTTGAGTGCATGCGTGCTATGCATGATTGAAAACATTTGTGTGAGAAAATTATTTGATGATTTTTTTAAAGTTGACTAATGTCGCCATATCCTTCACCCTTCAAATCAATCATTTGGCCTAAGGTCATGGACTCGCAATGAAGTATCGAGCATACTTTCAAGCAAAAGATGCATCCTTATTCATTGGTTTGTGCCCCAGTATTCGGCTTCACGTCGATGATGAAGAAAAAGTGGATAATTTCTCCCTATTTTGCTTCTTTTCTGTACTTTAATTGCAATCCTCCAATCATGCTTTAGCCTTCGTTATGTGCATACCAACTTTCCTATGATGACTTTTCATATTCCCCCTCGTACTCAAACCGCCTTTCTTAGTTCATATTCTTTTTTTTTCTTTTTTAATTAGCTTTCACCTAACCATGTTTATGCTTCTGAGTTATTTCAAGAGCAATTAATGATATCTTAGAATTGAAAGGAATAAGAAATAATGGAAATAAGGAGAAGATGAAGTATAGGTTTTTCTCAACTGAAAAAGAAAAAAGGCTCTTCATTGATGATGAACAATGTTTACAAACAATGGTTTGGGAAAAAAATGGAGGAAGAATTTCTCCAGTATTCGAGACAGCTTTTTTTTAAACATTGTTTTGCCTAACTTCATTTTTCCCATATTTAGAGCGGTCAAACGAAGTACTTCTTGACTGTATCAGAATTAACTGTGTGCGGTAAAATCATTTCCATCCATGTTTGTTAGCATGAGAGCTCCTCCCGAGAAAGCCTTCTTGACAATGAAAGGTCGTTCATAATTTTGGGTCCACTTCCCCCGGTGATCCTTTTGATATGAGAGTATCTTTTTTAACATCAACTCTCCTTCTCGGAAACATCGGGGACGTAATTTTTTTTCATATGCGTGCATCATTTGTATTTGATATAATTGCCCTCTACATAATGCAGTCAATATTTTTTCCTCGATGAAATTCAATTGCTCATATCGTGTTTGTACTCACTTTGCTTCTTTTAATTTCGCCTCCATTAAGACTTTGAGGGAGAGAATTTTCACCTCAATTGGAAGGACCGCTTCCATGCCATATACCAAAGAGAACGGCGTTGCCCCAGTTAACGTTCGGACTAATGTGCGGTACCCATGCAGTGTAAACGGGAGCATCTCATGCCAATCCTTATAAACCTCCGTCATCTTCTCTATGATCTTTTTTATATTCTTATTGGTTGCTTCCACTGCTCCGTTCATTTTTGGACGATAAGGAGATGAATTATGATGCTTAATTTTGAATTGCTCACATAATTCTTTCATCATCTTGTTATTTAAATTTGTCTCATTATCTGTGATGATCCTTCTAGATAGACCATATCGACAAATTATCTCCTTTTTAATAAACTTAACAACCTCACTTCTGGTTACACTCAAATAAGAACTTGCCTCCACCCATTTGGTAAAATAATTTATAGAGACCAAAATGAAATGATGCCCGTTAGAGGCTTTGGATGTGATGGGACCAATGACATCTATGCCCCACATAGAGAACGGCCAAGACGCGGCCATTACATGTAAAGGGGATGCGGGTACGTGAATTTTATCCGCATAAATTTGACATTTATTACATTTCTTGGCGTACTTGATGCAGTCAGATTCTAGAGTTAACCAATAATATCCCGCTCTCAAGATTTGTTTGGCCATCATATGTCCATTAGTATAAACTCCACAAATTCCTTTGTGAACTTCCTCTATGATTTGATTCGCTTCCCTTGCATCAACACATCTTAAGAGCACCATATCATGGTTTTTTTTAGAGTATTTCACCATTCAAGAAGAAACCCATGGACAATCTTCTAATAGTGCGTTTATCATTCTCAGAAGCTTTAGATGGATATTCTCAATTCTTTATATACTTCTTGATGTCGTAATACCACAGTCTTGTGTCTGGCTCTTCTTCAATACTCATACAGTGAGCAGGAAAATCTCGCTTCTCAATTTTTATGGGTTGCACTTATTCCTTAAAGTGTGCGGTGAACATGGATGCTAGAGTTGCCAGTGCATCTACAATTTGATTATTCTCTCTGGGTATATGGTCAAATGAAATCACTTCAAAAGTCTGGCTTAGCTTAGTAACATGTTTGTTGTAAGGTACCAGCTTGAAGTCTCTAGCTTCACATTCCCCATTTAGTTGTCGTATCACCAATAACGATCTCCGTACACTCAAAACTTCCTTATCTTCATATCATAAGCTGCTTGAATTTCCATGGAACATGCCTCATATTCTGTCACATTGTTTGTGCAGTCAAAGTATAGTTTTACCGTGAATGGGAATAACTTTCCCTCGGAAGATATGAGGATTGCCCCAATTCCATGTCCTACATGATTAGACGTGTCATCAAATAACATTGTCCACAATTCTGGATCCATAGATTCTCCTTCATTTTTTAATATGATTGATATGTTCTCATTAGAAAAATCAAACTTCATAAGCTCATAATCTTACACTGGTTGATCTGTAAGATAATCAGCAAGTACACTTCCTTTTATTGATTTTCTCGTGACATAAACAATATCATATTCTGTGAGCAACATTTTCCATTTAGCGATTCACCCAAAAAGTGATGACTTTTCAAAGATATATTTGATTGGATCCATCTTTGAAATTAACCAAGTGGTGTGGTATAACATGTACTGTCTAAGCCGATGAGCAACCCTGGCTAATGCACAACACGTTTTCTCCAACATCGAATAATTAGCCTCATAATTTGTGAACATTTTGCTTAAATAGTATATTGCTTCTTATTTCCTTCCAGAGGCGTCATGTTGACCAAGTACGCAACCCATGGATTTTCCTGTCACTGTAAGATACAAAATGAGTGGTCGCCCTGGAGTTGAAGGAACAAGTACAGGCAGATTTTGTAAGTATTGCTTGATCTTCTCTAAAGCAATTTGACAATCCTCATTCCATCCTTCTTTATCACTTTTTTGGAGAAGTTTAAATATAGGTTCACAAATTGCAGTTAGCTGTGAGATGAACCGGACTATGTAATTTAATCTCCCAAGAAACCTCTAATTTCCTTTTGAGTTTGAGGTGGCGGCATATCAATAATGGCTCGAACCTTGTCAGGGTCCAATTTTATTCCTTCCTTGCTCACGACAAAACCAAGTTGTTTCCCTGAAGAAGTTGCGAATGTACACTTTGTCGGGTTAAGCTTTAACTGAAACTTTCTCAACCGTCCAAATAGTTTTCATATAGTGACTGTATGATCTTCCCCTTGACGAGATTTGACAATCATATCATCAACGTACACTTCAATTTCTTTATACATCATATCATTAAACAGTGCTACCATTGTCCGCTGGTAAGTCGCCCCTGCATTCTTCAGACCAAATGGCATAACCTTATAACAAAATGTACCCCACAAAGTTATAAAAGTCATTTTTTCACGGTCTTCAGGAGCCATTTTGATTTGGTTATACCCCGAAAAACCATCCATGAAAGAGAAGTTTGAATGTCCTGCGGTGTTAACTACTAAGACATCGATATGAGGTAATGGAAAATTATCCTTGGGGCTTGCCCGATTTAAGTCTCTATCATCGACGCACACCCTTACTTTCCCATTTTTCTTCAGTACTGGGACTATGTTAGCAACCCATTCAGGGTATTTTGCTACTTCTAGAAAATTCGCATCTACTTGCTTTTTAACTTCTTCTTTGATCTGTACCAGCATGTCTGGTTTCATTTTTCGTAACTTTTGTCGCAGTGGTTTACTTTCGGGCATAAGTGGCAAATGATGAACCACGATATCAGTTTCTAGACCTGGCATATCTTGGTAAGACCATGCAAAGACGTCATTATACTCTTTGAGTAAGTCAATTAATTTTCGGTGGCTTTAGCTTATCATAGAAGTGTTGATTTGGACCTCTTTCGTCTCTCCCTCCAATCCCAAATTTATCACCTCCATTAACTTTTGATATGGTTGGGTTATTTTTTCATCATCCTCTACCATTCTTAACATTTCTGGAGATGGTTCAAAATTATCCTCGTCACTTTCATCTGACTATACGCTAAGAATGGGATTGTTAAAGATATTGCGTATGCTCTTGTTTTAAAATCATCGTTCTCGAACCTGAATCGGATTATTGGATGAAAAGAAGACGAGAAAAAAAATAAATAAATAAACAATGCATGAGTATGAACAACATTTCAGAAATGGAAAAAGTAGACATAAAAGGAAGAACAAAAAGAACTGGAATTATATTTATCATTAGCAAAAGGAGACGAAACAAATTTTTAGATTTTCATTCAAAGACATGACATGAAATAGACGAGAACATAGGCCCATAACAATGAAATTCCTAAGGCATTGGGTAGAATCATTAGAATTTTGGCATGAACACATTACTCTTGAAAATTCTCGAGAAGCACTGGTAGCTCGATGACGTCCCAATTGTTAAGTTCATGATCTGAATCGTATCGAGAAACCAAATGCTCTATACTTGCACTTGATGATTTTCCCAAGATTGTGGATATTGAAAGCTCGGCGATATCATCTTCAATGTTGTACTGCTCTACTATAACTGGTTCTTCGAATGAAATTCCCCCACTTCTAAAGGATTTAGAAATATGGGGTATGATCGTCATTTCCATATCGAATTTCCTATTTTCGAGCCTAGCAATCCTATTTTCTTTCTTTTGAGCTTCCACTCTCCTTCTACCAACCTTGATCGGTCTATATCCAAGCCCAAACTTTTGTTCATTCTTGTCTCACTCGATTAACTTATTTATGCCTTGATGCTTACCCCCGAGTCTTTTACCTGGCTTGTATCCCCCTTTTATCATCAACGTTGCCACCATCTGAGATGCTTTTGATAGGCTTGATGTTGGAGTGAGTTTCCCACTAGCAACAAATGTAGTGTTCGCAATCTCAAATGATCGAAATGAGCACTCCAGTGCTTCTTCTGCCGCCTCAACATACGGCATGGTAGCCGACTTAGATACCAATAAATCTTATTCGCTATATATACAAATGAGTTTATGCTCCATTATAAATTTCAGCTTCTGATGTAATAAAGACGGTACTGTCCCGGCAGAGTGAATCCATGGTCGACCTAAAAGAAAACTGTATGCTAGATTTATGTTCAATACTTGGAAAACAATATTGAATAGGCATGGCCCAATTCGAATTTGTATCTATATGTCTCCGACTACTTCTCTTCGGGTACCGTCGAATGCTCTTACTATCATCATGCTCGGTCCCATATGTGTTGCGTCCACAGGGAGCTTTGCTAGTGTGGATCTTAGCATTACATTTAGAGACGAGCCATTATCAATCAATACTTTTGCGATAACATAATTCCCACATTTCACATATATATGTAGAGCTCTGGTTTGTCCGGTACCATCCGCAGGGATTTCATCATCTGTGAAAGTGATAAAATTTGGTGCGATAATATTTCCCACAATTCCACTCAACTTCTCCACCGTAATGTCATGACAGACATATGCATGATTCAAAACCTTCAATAATGCTTGACGATGTGATTCAGAATTCCGAAAGAGTGACAGTAAAGATATAAGAGCAGGTAAGCGATTAAGTTGTTCTATCATCTTATACTCGCTTTGCTTGATGAGCTTCAAAAATTCACATACTTCTTCTTCAGACACTGCTCTTTCTTTCTTCGTACCTCTTATTATATCTGGGTCTATCACTTGGCCGACATGCATTTCTCCTTGGAATTCATGACCATTGTCGCCTTCTTTGGCCTTCCCTTTCCTTTGCCTTTCAAACTTAATGCTTTTATCCGTTTTCAAAACTTCTGGTGTGTAGCATCTACCACTCCTCGTCATCCCACCTACTCCTGAAATATTAGTTATGGGGAGATCGAGGTCAGACGGATTTAGCTCTTGAGTTTTGTCATTACCGCTTGTAATAATCTCATATCCGTACGTCCATGGTACTGCTCTTGAATCTTTGTAAGCGAACGCACCTAGTATTTAAATGGTGATAGGAATCGGAGTATAAGACGTAGTGGTGTGAGTTGATTTTTCCTCGTAATGTATTGTGAGAGGTTTTGGGATATAGGATGACATTTCAACATTAAATTCAGATGATTCTTTAGTTATCATGAGGACTAAAGAGTCATGTTCTTGGTATTCCCTTTCTCCTTTATTACTTATTGTATCTTTGCATCCAACAACTTTTTTACTTCCATTTTAAAATCAGCACATTCCTCAATTGTATGCCTCGTCACATTCTTATGAAACAAACAATCGAAGTCATGCATATGCTTCCTAGAAACGCCCTCATCCTCTGAGTGTGTTGGGTAGGTTTACCCTGCTCTAGAAAGAAGATGGAAAGGTGTTTCCATTAACGTGATCACATCTTCCACGTCCCTCTTTCCATATGAAAAATATTCCTCAATTGCATTTACGGTAGGATTCTCATGATTTGGTAGTGGGTTGGAATTTATATATGTATTCCCATTAGCCTTTTTGAAATTCAACCATCCAGCCTTGATCAGTGCATGTACTCTACCTTTTAATGTCGTGAAATTCTCAGTCGAATGTCCCACTGTCCCAGCAAGATAATCACAGCGAGCAGTTGGATCATACCACCTTGGGTATGGTGGTTGTAGAGGTTTGTAAGGAATTAGGACCAATTGATTATTCCATATCAATTGAGGTAATAGTTCAGTATATGACATGGGGATTAGATCATATTGTATAAAAACGTTGATTATTTTTATTTCCCCTCAGAGGCTGATCCGCCTGACCAACATTTTGCTGGTGAGTCGGTGGTCTGAAACCCGGTCTCGGGTTGTTTTAAAATGCTGATTGTTGAGAGTGATAATCATATGGAATTTGTGAGGTATTTGCCACATATGATGTCACAGATTTGGGCCCCTCACTATACTTTGAAAATCCTGGCCTCGAGTTAGCAGCTTGTGATGGGTACCAAAAATTGATTGTTTGTATATCTCATTCTTTCCGCTTCAACGGCGACCCCTTGTTCATGGACGATGTATCAGATACGAATTCCAAAATTCTTCCATTCTTTACCACATATTCAATCATTTCGTTAATCACTATAATGTCAGATAAGTTATTTGAAACATTTCCAATCATCCTATCATAGAATAGAGATCTCAAGGTGTTGATAAACACTATAGCAATCTCCTTTTCTGACAATGGGGGTGTACTTGAGCAGCTAATTCCCTCCACCTTTACGCATATTCTTTAAAGCCTTCGGTAGGCTTTTTCTCCATCCTTTGTAGATCTACACGACCAGGAGCCATGTCTATGTTGTACTTGTATTGTCTTAAGAAAGCATCAGCTAAATCTTTCCACCTCCAAATATGTTGGTTATCCAATTGGATATACTAGCGAGATGCAGCCCCTGTCAAGCTATCTTGAAAGAAATGAATCAGCAGCTTATCATTATTTGCACAAACAGCCATCTTTCTGCAGTACATAATAAGGTGGCTTCTTGGACATGTACTACCATCATATTTTTCAAACTCAGGTAGTTTGAATTTGTGTGGGATGGTAACATCTGGGGCCAAACATAATTGGGTGGCATCAATGGTACCATATACAACTGGCCATTCAATGGCGCGCAGTCTTTCCTTTAAAAAGTTCAGCTTATCTTTCGACAGCGGATCTTCGCTTGGTTTAGTAATAGGCATCTTACCCTTTGGCTCATCAACATCGGGTATGATGATTGGCTCATTAGCGAGTTCCCCTTGTGGGGTGAAAGCTTGGTTGTGACCATATGCCATTGTGGATGGGTTGTACCCATTTTTTCCTGTCTGCATCATTTCCTAGACACTTGGAAATGGATAGTGCTGGATATTTACTGGTGGTAAAGCATGCTGAAAGTGGTCTCATGACGTTGACAGGTCAGAGTGAACCCAGGAGGGTAAGGTGGAGTATCGTTTGGCAGTTGATTTTGTGATGATTGAGCCCCTGGTGGATTTTCAAGACAGGTTTTTCCCTTACTCGCGACGAGGAGTTCCAGGACTCTTTCCATTTGCTCTTTCAGCTCCCTAATTTCTTCTTTCATTTCCTATCGCGATTGCTCTCTTTCTTGCTCGTCCATGATCCTAACTTGAACTCGCGTTTGATAAGGATGTCGGAGTTAACGGGTTATCTTTGAAAAGTTTTCTTAATAAAAAAGAATAAGATAATGAGACGGTAGATTTGGCTAATGAAGAAGAATAAATAATAACAATAATAATAATGAAAGTGAATTTATGCATGAGAAATGATATTGCGCAAAATGAAAGTCCAAAAGTACTTAATTTCATTCAAAATAGTAGAGCCATCCACTATATTTGAGTATGTTGAAGTCAAACTACACTACTCCGCGATATGAGTTTATACAAAATGACCCAAATGACCCAAATCTCTGTTGATTTCTTCCAAGAACATAGACAAGTTATCCCCAGAACGTAGACAAGTTCTCCCCATTAGGATGGATGGACAAAAAACTTTTTTTCAAAAATGATGCTTGTTCCGCCAAATTGCTCGCTCTCACAGCCATGCCTTTAAGCCATACCTTTAAGCCATTCTATAGCTTGCCCTGATCATTTTCGAATCAAGTCGTGCTCTTGTTGTAGTAATTGATAATCATATCTCAGTGCGTTGACATTAGCATCATTATTTCTTACCAATTTCTCTGCCACGTTCTGATACGCTCTAACTTAGTGCTCAAGGCTTGCAATGACTTTCAATAGTTCTTCACTATCATTTGGTGACTCAGTCTTCCTAACTTTTTTATTCTCTAAATCAACTTGTAAATTATCAGTGATTCGTCGTAACGAGTCATATTGTTTTTCTAACTCAATGATGTACACATTCTTCTTAACGACAACCCCTTTAACCTCTTCTAAAACCTCTTGTACAAGCTTATTTTTCCTTTCTAGCTTCATGATTAGATCCTCTTGTTCATAGATTACCACTCGCAAATTCTCATTGTCCTCTGCCATCCTTCTGATTTTTTTGTTCAGTTTGCGAGTGTCAGTTTCCAACTCTAAGTTTTTCCGCTTCAGATATTCTTGATCCTCAATTTTGTTTCTCAAATCTCTTAGTTGTTTTTCCGCTTCGATCATGTGCTGGCCAGACAAATTCATCTCGACTGTTAGACGTCTATTTTCTTCCAAGAGAGCTAAATTATTTTGACGCTCCTCATATAACTCATCCCGCTCCTCGTTTTTAACAATCTCCTGATAAGCTTCTCATAACTTGTGTGATGGTAAATCCTCAACTGGTAAGGCAATAGTTACTTTGCTTATGCTCTCAAGCCACGTTTCATACTCCTTTTGTGCAATTCATGTGATTCTTCTCATTTCACACTATTCTCGTTATTTTTCAAGCCTCAGTTAGCTGCTACAATTTTTGTTCAATATCTTGAGAATCATAACTGATCTCAATGTCCTTTAATGCGTGCGTGAAATGTATAGCTGACGGAGCACCATTAGCGGAGCATAACTAGTACAACCCCATGGTCCTGGGAGCGGGACCCATTAATAGTCACCACATTTGTAGATCATCAATGTCAACAGCATCCATTAGGCTTTCCAGATAACATCCTCATCTTTCAACTTTGATAGGTGTGAGAGCCACATCCCTTTTGTGAGAAACTGCGTATTCCATTTGGCCATTCCAAATTCTGCAACGGGGATTCTTATCTTCATCCATGGACTTGAAAACTTAACTTGAGGACATTTGAAATCTGGTGGACATCTTAGATGGCTGAGAATCTAAATACACAAAAGAGATGGAGAGTCGATGAACTTCCCTTTTACAAGCGCTCGTATGTGATTTAAGCAACGAAAAGTCTCAGCTAGAATTGAGATAACAGGGTTAACACCATGTTCAACTTGCAGGAACATTTTTATCACTTTATCATCCACTTAACCTTGATTTTTTTAAAACAACACGTTACCATATATACACAGAGCATATAAAGCCATACCCTTATCTTCCTTTAAGACATTTTGGACGAGATCTAAGAGGTAATCCAGCGGCACACACTCATTCCCCCCTTTAACTTTCAACATTTTCTCAATCTCAGATGCATGAACAGTACCCAAGAGTTTGGATAAAGCTCTCTTCAATGTGAGCCTTTTGTCGTAATTATAAACTTTATCTGTACTTTGCAGCGGGACGTTCAGCGAGACGTTCAGACAATCCCCTTTTCATTTCTGCGTTTTCTCTGACCATTGGGTTACTGTAACTTGATATTCTATCACACTAGGAGTAAAGGTCATGGTCTCTACAATATGAATGAATTGAATACTTCTCTACAATCTCTATTACCCAACATGATGCATGTATGCAAAAAAGGAAAGACGAAGTCAGAAGTGAAACAAAGGGAAAGAAAAGAAATGTTTAAATAGCATAGGACATATATACATGAACAAAATTAATCAGATATCATAGTTAAGCAGAATCTCTATTTCTATCAAACATTGGTCATGAGGTAAGCTTTAAAAACAAAATGCATGTGTGGTTGGGCTCTCAAATCTCTTAATAGGCTCTCAGTTTGTCCTCACTATTATCCGAATGGAGTAACAGGGGCCCCCAAATGGTAAATCGAAACGGTCGATCTGAGTGAGAACTTTCGTGAGCCTGCACGGGAACCGTAGTTCCACGAAGACATTCCACTACTCATTCTCGCTAATCCTAAAGGGAATGCCTAGGTATAGAGCTAGTGTATATGTGTGAAATTAGAAATTATGTAAAAAAATATACTTCGTAAAAAAATACTTATGTACAACTACAGGCACGAATTAGAAAAAAAATAATAAATCAAATAAACAAACAAAAAACCATACAAAAAGATAGCATATGATGAAATTTTGGCTTGACTATCTATTGATCTAAAGATGGTTAGACCAATTGCTAATCCCCAGTGGAGTCGCCAAGCTGTCGCAACGTGCATGCGACGCGGAGCGGCGATTGAAAAATTATTTTTTGAGGAAAAAAAAATCAGAGTCACCACCAATCATTTTAGGACGTGATTGGTCACCCAAATTTAAAATCAAATATTTTGGTCTGCAAAAATTTAAAGTTGGTTCGGGAGTCATTTGCGTGTGGGGAAGGTATTAGCACTCCACGCCGCTCATTATGAAAAGTGGTTACCATATTTAATCAAATACTATCCAATTTTTTTTTTTAAATAATGTTATAAAAATTCAATTTTGAATGTCCCATTTGGTACATTTTGCATCATAAAATTGAGCAAATAAATTACCTTCAACGGGTGATATAAAGACCGTTGAAAAATTATTATTTTTTATCAAAGCGTTATTGGAGTTACTCTCGGTATCCTAAAAATAACTCCTCACCTCGATAATTCGAGAAATTTGGTATCCTAAAATTCTAAAGTCCGTCATCGGATTTTTTTAGTGAAAACTAAATAAAGAAATTTATAAAATTTAAATCAAATTGTTATGGTTTTAATTTACGAGCGTCAATTTTGATGATAAAAGAATAAAATAATAATCACATACAACCGTGACATATAAAAATAATACATAAATAAATAAGAAGAGATAACAACTATAATTAAAAAAAATAATGAAAATGAATGTTAGAGATGATAAATTTAAAAAAAATATGCAGGGTGAAAATAATGAAACAAGACGTGAAATAATTAAAAATAAATTACAACAAACGAATAATATCTATTGAAGAAATAAAAAAATAAACAAACAAAAAAATAAATAAAAATATAAACAACAAAAAAAAAGTTGAAGTAAAAAAAAATTCAAGTAAAATGCTACAAAAATGGCCGGACTGGTCCATTGCCTATACAATTATCATATACTTTGACTCATTTGTCTTCAAAAAAATCTCTCTCACACATATTGATTAGTCGATGCTCTCTTTCTCCCTCCCTCACAGCCGACAAGTGGATGCACGTGAGGCTTGTACCGGCATCCCTCCAGTGCCTTTCAAATCATTTGACAGGCGTAGAAATGCCATAAAGATGTTCTGAGTTTGTTCGCGATGAAATTTGGAACATGAAATTCTTGGGCACTTGTAGATCTGAGACGCAATTCCAGAAAAATTGAGGTGCCGTGCACGGATAGCTCCATCGATTCTGACGGTTGTGGTTGTTGCAAGAGAGCTCTGTTGATGGCTGTGTGATACTTCGACGATGCTTGTACTTGACGGCTGCCCCTCAATTTTTTATGTATCCTTGGTTCGGTTCGACATTTTAGTCGAACTGAAGTTTTGGTTCGACTCAGAAATTCATGAGTTTTCGAACCGAAACATATTAAATAAAATGATGCAGTTTTACTCCCTAGTGGTGTTTCACATTTGCTCTGCTGAATACGGCGTAGTATTAACCCTGCACGGCTACACCTAATATATAACATAGAAATTGGGGATTAGAGTTTAGGTTCATTCTCTTTTGCAGCACAGGTTCGCGTTTGCATCCTTTCCTCCATTGTTTCCTAATTCTCTTCAATCCTCTATTGTTGCGTCTGTGCGTCTGAGATAAATGTGAGTTTGATTTGCTTGTACCTTCTTTCCTCTCCTTTCTCCTTCTTCCCTTCTCATTTTTCTTTCTCCTTCCTCGCGTCTGAGTTCTGCGTTTAGGAATTAGGGCTCTCTTTCTCTCTTCTGGCTTCTCTTTCTCCTTCCTCCCTTTTGACTTCTACGTTTAGGGATTGGGATTAGGGATTTCTTTCTCTGTTCTGCATTCCATCTACGATTCCTTTTTAACTTGTTATTCTTGGTTTGCTTTAGTTAATTTACGTTGCTTGCTTGATTCGTTACAATTTTTTGAGCATTTTTCTCATTGGTAATATTAATTTCATGAAAGGATTTATTTTCTGATTTGTATAGGATGTGAAACGATTTGTTTTCTTAGCATTCTTCTGAAACAATTTGTTTTTTGATCATTTTTTTCTGATTTTTCTGAATCTCTGCGTTTAAGATGGGCGTTTTTTTATCTGATCTTCTGCATTAGGAATTGGTGATTTCTGGGTTTAAAATGAGTGTTTTTGTTAGATTTTTCTGAGTTGTGTTTGTGTGTTAATCTTCTTAAAAGGTTGAAAGTTGAACCTCTGCCAAAAACAACTCTATGGTGCGGAAACCAAAAAATCGAATGAACTGAATCATAAGTCATGATTCGGTTCAATTTGATTCTCAAGAGACTTACGGTTTGATTGGTTTGATGTAGAACAGAATTGTGAATTTTAATTCGGTTCGATATTTATCCAAATAACCGATTGAACTGAACTATGAACATCGCTAGTAAAAATTTAGGGACGGGGGATAAAATGATTTTAGGTCAAAGTGTAGGGGGTTCTTTTATCAGTGAAGGAAGGGGTATAATGAAGATCTTTTATCACGTGCATGGCACATGGTATATTAAATGGTGTTTGATCTGATATTTCAGGTTAGGAGGTTTGTGATAGATGGAGAAACTTTAGTGATCAATGGGGAAGATGTTAAAATTTATCGGGGTAAAATGATGTTTGTCAATGTTGTAGCGGGTTCTAGGAATATTAACCCAAAATATAATTGGATCATAAGATCCTCTCAATTTAAGACTCTACCAATAAATCAGATCGTGAAGGGTTAGACAAGATTATAAAATCGTAAGATCTTACGATCCTGATCAGGAGTTTTTAACAATCATGGTAGTGGCCAAGTTTATATATCCGTAATATGAACAGAAAATTACAAAAAGAAAGACAGGTTTTAAGGGATGGTTTGTGAAATGGCTGGAAAAAAATTGTAAAAATAGCCGGAGTAACTAATTTAGTAACGAAAATTACATAGTTGTAACTACTTTATTTTCATTACATCTATGTAATTTTCGTAACTAAATTAATTACTCCAGCTATTTTTATAATTTTATTTTTTCGATCATTTTTATGAACGGACCCTCAGTTTTTGCCATATTTGTAGTCCCTAATATTAGTTCTTTAATTCCATAAGGAGTTGGTTATGAATGTCAAGTAAAAGGAAGAGAAAGATTTTAGTTCATGACAACTTGGGTTATTTTATCTTAATTGCCTCTCCATCTTAATTTAGTTTCTTTAAAAAAAAGGTCAAACAATGTTCTTGAAAAACAAAAATACGTGTATAGATAAATTACTCCACAAACTCATCAGGAGCATCCTCCCATCACAAAATTTTGGGGCTAAAGATCAAGTTTATCTGCGTAGGATGAGGACTAGAAATAGTTTAGCCTCAATGACCGAGTATGGTGACTCGAACCAATGTCAATATTGTATTAAAGATTGGGATGAGTCTTACACTGAATTCACTGCTTGTTGGTAAAATATCTAACAACTTAACTAGCAGTAGCTCAATGGGGTCACCTAACCTAACTAAATTTTGTTGTTTAAATATATTAATTTTTAGATTTTTAGGATTTTATAGTTTCTGACCTCACTGAAAATTAGATTTTAAAAATTGAAAATTTTTGAAGTATAAATTCACCCTCATTTTTCCTTTCTGATAGTCTTGTTTCATAAATTTAACCAATCTTTTTTTATTCCTAGATATTTCTAAAACCTGTCTCTCTTCTCCTTTTATTCTTAAATATCTCAGATTTAATTATTTTAATAGAATTATTCATACAAATTTGATTTGAGAAAACTTTTTATATTAAGCATTTACGTGTCATGTAAATTAATTGTTTGTAAACTTTTTGAGCTAATTGCATGCTAAATGGATAAATTGTGAAAAGAAATAATTGTACCTTGAGAATTCACAACTTTCTTGTAGTTGCAAACAAAATCGTGTAAAACTTGGTTTAAAAAATATACTATAAATATGTATAATGAAAAATATAATAAACCGTTAAAGTAAGTGATCCCACTGATCGAAATTCCCGGCCCTTGTTCACTCGCTAAATGGTCTTCAGCAAATTTCAAAAATTTAAACATTAATTGCATCGATCAATTGAAGAATTATCATCCTAATTGCTTGATTTTATCATGGCCAAAGTGTATAAGATGATTTCTTCGCGGTTTATTTGATTAAAAAATAATTAAACATGTGAGTCAACATATATAATTAAATGTACCTTAAAGACTATTATAAAGTCGAGTTCATTTAAAGTAAGCATGTTAAGGTTTAATGTGATTGGACTAAGAACATTTATATGATATGAATTTATTATTGTAGAAATTTAATTCAATATTTTTAATTTTATAATAGGTTAAAATAAAAATATGAATAAGAGTTACGGTCCATCATTCAAAGCACAATCATTATGTTTATTCTCTTTGTCATTTTATCAGAATACATATTCTCGTTTTTTAATTGAATTTGTGGTTTTGGGTTATTTAAAGCATCTATGAAAACATAAATTTAGTGTTTAATTTTCTTTGGATCTGACTCATACGAATCTGAATTTTTAGTGCACTAAAAATCTGCATTGTATTTGGTTAAGTATTCTGTTTGCTTTTGCATTATTCTGGATTTATATCAAATTTCTTATTTTTTAGAAATTTTGTGATGATTTCATTTGATGACTTGTGGGTTTGGCGGAATGGTAATTTTGTTTTAATGCTAGGTTATGGATCAAGAATTCAAAGGATTTAAGTATGTGTTAATTGAAGGATTATTTAAAATTAAAAAAAATGATAGGAAGAATGCCATGGCAGTCGCCATGGCCATGGAAGAAAATTGTAACTGGTGAATAGTGCCGCCTGGGATCGACGCCATGTATGGTCGTCAAATGCGAGCAGTTTCGTTGAGGGAGGAAAACTGCCGCCTAAGAATTGAAGAAGATGAGGGAGAATGGGATAATTATTCCCTGTTTTGCGGTACTGTATAGGAGCAGGGAATTATTCCCTGCTTTACGATACCGTACCAGTAACGGGTAAATTATTCCTTGATATTTTCGGTACTATAGGAAAAGGGCATACTTCACGGGCACGATACTGTAGCACTGTTACAATTAAAAATAAATCAATTGTTTTAATTGATTCAGTTTAATTAAGGCATTTTTGTTTCAATCAAATTCAAAATTTGGTACTTTTATTTCTTTAGGATGTTTGATATTCTAAAATAAATTTATTGAAACAACATGTTATCAAAGTAACATCTCTTTTTCTTGTAGAGATTAATTTATTTTAAATATTAAGATTGTTGTATAAATGTTGTTCATGCGGATATTGACTAGTCTAAAGGAATGTCAATATTTGGACGATTTACATATATACTTGTGGTAATAAATATGCAATTATAAGGTGTTCCATATGAACGATAAGCCAGTTCAAAGATAGACTTATCTTTTCACCAGATTTGTTGTCAGTATTTTATTACTACACTAAGAGTACCACTTACAAGTTTTTTATTTCTATCCAAAGACTAGATTTTAATGTTGTGCTAGGTATCTTGTGATGGGGCCCACCAATATTTGAATTTGTTGATTGTTTAATATGGATTCTTAAGTGAACATATTGTTTTATTTGTTTCATTCTCTGTTCAACTAATGCATCTACTTCTACTATATTTGTCAATATTAATTCAATCTCCATGCTAAATGGGACAAACTTCAATGATCGGAAAGAGAACATAATGATCATTTTTTGCTACATGGATCTAGACCTTACGTTAAGGATTTAGCGACCTGCTGATCTTACGGACAAAAGTTCTGCTGAACCCGCTGAACCAGAATTTGAGAGGTGAGATCGTTCAAATCGTTGAGTCTCGTGATCATTAAGCGTGGAATTCCAGAAGCATGTAGGAGCACTGTGCCCGAAAAGGTTACTACTGCCAAAGAATTTCTTGAGGAAATTGAAAAATGTTTTGCTAAAAACGATAAGGCTGAAGTAAGAAAAAATCAAAAGTGCTCACTTGGCAAGTACCTTTAAAGATAAGAACAAGAAAAGGAAAAGGGATAAGGAAGTTGCAAGTAGTCTAGCTCAAAAGAAACAAGGTGTTACTTTTGTAAGAATATTGGACACATGAATAGGAATTGTACCAAATATCACGTTTGGCGTGCAAAACAATGTACACTTCTCACTCTAGTTTATTCTGAGATTAATTTAGCTTCAATGCCAAGACAAACTTGGTGGATAGATTCAGGTGCAACTACTCACATAAGTGTGTCAATGCAGGGTTGTCTGAGCTACCGAAAGATTAATGATGCTGAAAGATTCATCTATATGGGAAAGGAAAATCAGTAGAGGTTGAGGCTATTGGGATTTTTAGGTTATTATTATAGACTCGATACTATTTGGATTTAAAAAAGACTTATGTTGTACTGTCTTTTAGACAGAATTGGATTTTCATTTCAGCTTTGGACAAATTTGGTTATTATTTTTCATTTGGAAATGGTCAGTTTAATCTATCTTTGAATTCAAATATTATTGGCACTGGCTCTTTATCTTTATATGATAATCTATATTTTCTTGATACAGTTGCCTCATTTAATGAGACCTTTCATGTGAGTTCACGTGGCATAAAACGCAAATTAACCAATGAGAATTCCGTTTCATTATGGCACAAGGGCTTAGGTTATATTTCTAAAAGTAGAATTGATAGGTTTGTGTCTGTTAGGATTCTTGGTTCCCTTGATTTCACAGACTTTGAGGTTTGTGTTGATTGTATAAAAGGGAAAACAGACAAACACAAAGAGATTACGTGCCAATAGAGCTTTGGATGTCTTAGAACTAATTCACACAGATATTTGTGGACCATTCCCTACGGCTTCTTAGAATGATCAACAATATTTCATTTCATCATAGACGATTACTCGCATTATGGCTACCTGTATCTCATTCATGAGAAGTCCTAGTCACTGGACGTGTTCAAAGCTTACAAAGCTGAGGTTGAGAACCAACTCAATAAAAGAATTAAAAGTGTCAGATCTGACAGTGGTGGTGAGTACTGTGACAGATACGACGGATCGGGTGAACAACGTCCAGGGCCCTTTGCTAAATGCCTAGAGGAAGGTGGAATAGTCTCATACTACACCATGTCAGGATCTCCTAGCATGAATGGCGTAGCTGAGATATGAAACATGACACTTAAAGACATGGTTAGGAGTATGATTTGTAACTCTACCTTGTCAAAATCCGGGGAGAAGCATTAAAGACTGCAACTTATATTAACAAAATGCCAACTAAGGTGGTAGCCAAAACCCCTTATGAGCTTTAGATGGGTAAGAAACCTAGTTTTAAGCATATTTCACATTTGAGCATGTCCAGCTGAGGCAAGACCGTATAGGCCAAATGAAAAGAAAGTGGATAACAGAATTTTTAGTTGTTACTTTATTGGATACTCTGAGAGATCAAGGGGTTACAAATTTTATGATCCCACAAGCATGTCAATTTTTTAAACGGGAACTGTAACGCTCTTTGAGGGAGAAATAAGGTTAGAGACTTCATCTTGGAAGAGGAATTTGTTACTATTCTCACAATTTCTTTTGACTATATTCAGGTTTCTACTCCTGGCAATGATCAAACAGCAAGCCTAGAACTTCAAGGCGATGTAGAATTTCTCCCCACACAAAATGAAGAAATTATTCTTGAAGATCAAAATCAATAACATCGAGAACAAATACCATTAAGGAGATCCACAAGAAAGAGGAGAAAGACAATTTCATATGACCTTGTAGTATTTCTCCAAGAACATGAGGATGACATTGGAGTGATGTAACATCCAATCAGCTTCCATCAAGCCCTGAAAAGTTCTAACTCTCAAAAGTGGATCAATGCCATGAATGAAAAGTTTAAGTCCATAAAATACAATGACGTTTGGGATCTCATTCCATTGCCTGAAAATGTGAAGCCCATAGGTTGTAAATTGATATTCAAAACCAAGAGGGATTTGAAGGGTAATGTGGAAAAATATAAGGCTCATCTTATTGAAAATGGATTTACTCAGAATGAAGGTATTGATTTCAAAGAGACTTTCTTTCCGGTTTCAATGAGAGACTCTTTTAGGACTATCACGGCACTAGTGGTACATTTTAATCTTGAGCTTCATCATATGAATGTAAAGACAGTATTTCTCAATGGTGACATTGATGAAATAATTTATATGGTGCAATCAGAAAAATTTTGTATCAGGAGACCCAAAGAAGTTGGTTTGTAAATTAAAGAAATCTATATATGGGCTTAAGCAAGCTTCCCATCAATGTTATCACAAATTGCATCAAGTAATAGTCTCATTTGGTTTTGAATGAATGCAGTTGATGTTGGGGGTTATTGCTAGTCGTCGCGGTGCGTGTGTGGTGGAAGCATGAAGGCGCATGGCCTTTTAAAAATCTAAACTTTTAATAAAAATCGAGTCTTTTAATAAAATAAACATTGTGCAACGCCACTATAACCAAACAAAAATTTTTATTGAAAACTCTTTTTCAATCAGTCAGGATCCATTATATATTTATAAGTTAAATCTCATTATACAAGGTTAGGAATCGTATACCTCTTGTAATTTATATCAAGTGTCTTTACAAAAACCAATCGATCCTCTGTTCCCATGAAATCGTTCCAATTATCAGTAGACTCCGAGATCTACACCAAGATCTTCTAAGTCAATCTTCAACGCACTAGGAGATGTGTGGCCACGTAGAATATTACATGACACTTTTTCTGTCTCTAGATGTTCTCGACACATAAGATCTAAAGATTTACTGAGAATGATTTTAGTGAGACGATTATCTAAAAGAACGTGATGATTATTCTTTTAGAGAATTGATTAACGTTTAATCATAGAAGAAAATCTCTCTGACACCAATCGTGTTCTCAATTGAACTCTTAATTGACGAATTGATGATCTGATCAACTGATTTTCTCTTCTTCTTTCAACAACTAAGGTCATTAGAATAATATATGTATATATCCTAGATACTGACGTATCAAATTTTTAGGGATAAACAGAAATAATATTTAATTGTAAAATTACAAATTACAATGGGACCAACTTCGATTGTGCACAACTGCAGTGCCACATGGCACTACAGTGTTGCACACCCGCTACTATAGTGCCACATGGCACTACAGTGTTGCACACCCGCTACTGTAGTGCCACATGGCACCATAGTAGTCCATATCAATTTCTGATACCCTATCAGTGATTTACGCGTGGCAATTACTGTGAAATAAATATTTATTTAATTAGATAATTATCTAGATATCAGTTAATTAAAAATTAACATATATGATTATTCCTATAAACTAATTTATCTGTTATTTCACAAATAATAGATTTAGTTGATTTAAATAATTATCTAATAATAATTTAATTATCTAATCTCACAAATTAGATATTTTGTCTCACTTATCGATAATTAAAAAATATATAATTATTTATGAAAAATTTCCAAAAATAATATTCAAGTATATAAATAATTGAATTAATTAATCACACATAATTATCTCATAATTATGTATTTGCCCCAAAATAAAAAATTCATTTTGCAAGTCAATCCTTTTGCTCAAGTCCTGAAATATTCACACCCTAGAATGCGTAGTATAAAGGTGACTTGGAGACCATGTACCTATAATCATAAGCTCAAATAAACCAGATTATTAGTTAAACTTTTTAATTAAATAATCTTATTTATTAATTCTATTATTACTCCACTATAAATATGAAATTACGCTCTTAGAGATTATTGAATGTATTTACAGAGTATTCTCTTGTATTCTACTGACATAATCATTTCGTGTAGTTTTGTCCTCCAATTATTGGTTCGTAAATTAGAACTGGTCAAAATTACCATTTTACCCTTCTAATTATCTCTTGATCCTTAAGTAGCATTAATCCACTAGTGAACAGCTAATTTATAATCTTATTATAAATTTGAGCTCAATAACCATTCAGTTCTAAAATTAACACTTAAGAGAACTAATATACGATCCCTTAGGGAAACTTAGATTCTAAATCTTCTAAGATCATGTCCTCAGCCATCCACATCATTGAATCTCCAAAATAAAAGTCACTGGCCTGATTAACAAATAGACCTTAACGAGTGAATCAAAAGATCCAGTACACATGCATAGGAGTTTATGACTACATATGATTCAGACTAATCTACATATGATCATCGAATCGATGTATATTAAATCTCTATGATAAACGGCACGTTAATAAAGATATTAATTCACATCGGTCATGTCATATATAATCTTATTATATAAAGTACATTCACTAAGATATCTATCCACATCAATGATCTGGATCTAGATCACACGCATTCACAATGCTTAGTGAACCGTACTAGCAACCATTCATTAAAGATTTCATATTTTAATATGTTGCTGACAATTTTATTCATTATCTATGATCTCCGTACTAATACAACATCATAGTCTCATTAATTAATATGAAATTTTCATATATTTATATAAATTATTCAACAATAATTTAAAAGAATGATTATAAGAAAAATGTAATCCTCTTTCTATTTCATATCAAAATTTCAATACACATGCTTTGAGTAAATAACCCCCAGCAATATCCCACTTTCCCTAAAGCAAATTTGGCATCTCTCTTAATCTCATGTCACGCACGTGACCCTAAAATGACTTCACAGTAAGTATCTTTATAAAAGGATCAGCCAGGTTCTATTCCGATACCATACTGCCTCTTTCACAACTTCACAAGCCGCTATGTATTCGGCTCCCATAGTGGAATCTGCACTGCTACATTATTTCATACTTCTCCACACTACAGCTCCTCCACCTAGGGTAAATACTGATCCAGATGTCGACTTTTAACTGTCTTTATCTGATTGAATATCAGAATCAGTATATCTAGTGGGGTTTAGGTCTCCACCTGAATAAACAAGCATATAGTTTATCGTTCTCCTAAGATATTTGAGAATGTAGTGTTCCAAACCTAGATTCGATTGATAACGACTAAAAATTCCCACTACATAACAGATGTTCGGTCTCGTACACAACATGGCATACGTGAGACTTCCAACTATTGAAGCATAGGGACCTTTCTCATATCCTCTCCCTTATGAGGTGTCTTAGGACATTTTTCCTTGGAGAGAACAATTACATGTATGGTCAGTTGTTGACCTTTCTTAGAATTCACCATAGAGAATCTCTCCAGCACTTTATCCATATAAGATATCTGAGAAAGTGCCAAGAACTTGTTCTTTCTATCCTTTGGATTTGGATGCCTAGAACATAACTCCCTTCTCTTAAATCTTTCATTTAAAATTTATCAGCTAACCACTTCTTTATCCTTGAAAAAGTTTCTACATCATTCCCAATGAGTAGAATATCATCAACATAAAGAACTAAGAAAACCACAATCTTATCTTTGGTGTATTTATAAACACAGGCTTCGTCGATATTTTTCTTGAAGTCCTAAGACTTTATAATCTCATCAAATGTAAGATTCCAAGATCTAAATGCTTGCTTTAATCCATAAATGGATTTAAGCAACTTGCATACTTTCTGAATTTTTCCCCTTTTGTACGAACCCTTAATGTAGATGCTTTCTTCAAGATAGTCATTCGGAGAAGATGTATTGACGACCATTTGTCATGTCTCATAGTCAAAACTAGTGGCTATAGACAAAAGGATGCGAATGAATTTTAGAATTGCTTCAAGGGAGAATATCTTTTCATAATCGACTCCCTCCTTTAATGTATAGCACTTCGCTGCTAACTGTGCCTTGAAAGTCTCTACTTTTCCATCTACACATCTTTTCTTCTTGAAGATCCATTTACATTCAATGGGTCTGACATCTTCAGGTGGATCTACAAGATCTTAGATGAAATTGGAATACATAGATTCTATTTCCTGGTTCATGGCATCTTATCATTTCTCCTTTTCAGGTTCATCCATTGCTTCTTCATAAAATAATGGGTCGTCTTTATCGGTGTCTGACACTAGGAAATGTGCCTCTAGTTTGTAGTGAACTAGTTGTCTCACAACCCTCCCACTACGACATTGCACCGGGGTTTCTTTTGCAGGAACTGTGGTTTCTCTAATTTATCATTTATCAATAAAGATTGAAAGTGGTCTAATCTCATCAGTCGTTAATTCCTCGAGAACTACTTTGCTACGACGTTTATAGTTTTGCATATAATCATGCTCAAGAAAGGTAGCATTTGTCGACACAAACACATTTTGATCATTGTGGCTATAAAAGTATCCACCTCTCGTAATAGAGAATAGCCAACGAATATGCATACCTCAGACATTGAGTCTAACTTTCCGGTCTTGGATCTAAGAACGTGAGCTAGACACCCCCATATACAGAAATGACGCAAACTCTGTTTGGTGCCCTTCCATAACTTTAAAGACGTCTTGCTTATAGACTTAGAGGGCACTACATTCAAAATGTAAGTTGTTATGTGTAGTGCATATCCCCAAAATGTTAGTGACAATGATGAGCAACTTAATATCGACCTAACTATATCCAATAAGGTTTGATTTCTTCTCTCTGTAACACCATTTTGCTGTAGTGTTCAGAGTGTTGTGAGGTGGGATAGGATTCCACACTCCAGAAAATAATCCTTGAAGTATAAATCCAAGTATTCACCACCTCGATCGGATCGAATGATTTTCAATGATTTACTTAATTACTTTTCAGCTTCAGCCTTAAAGTCTTTAAATTTTCAAAAGTTTCAAACTTTCGATGCATCAGGTAACTATAACCATATCTTGAGTAGTCGTCAATGAAAGTGACAAAATACTCAAAACCCACCTCTAGCTTATACATTGATTGGTCCACAGACATCACTATGTACTAACTCAAGTGGTTCTTTGGTTCTTTGGCCCTTTCTTGTGAAATGTCTCTTGGTCATTTTACCCTCTAGACAGGATTCACAGACAGAAAGAGTTCTAACTTTTAGCTCTCACAAAGCACCATATTTTGTTAACCTATTTAACCTATCTAGATATGAAACAACCTAAGATGCCATAAATAAGTGTTATCATCATGAGAAATTCTTTGTCGTTTGTTATTTTTAGGTTTTGCTACTTTAAATAATTCAAAATTATTTAACGCGTGTTCAATCGGTTTAAGCATATGAAATCTGTTTATAATTTTAGCATGACATATATCGAATCCATCTTTAGAAAAAATTAACTCTTTTTAATGAAAAAAACTTCGAATAACTGTTCTTGCAAAAATGAAAAAGAAATCAAATTCTTCAAACCAAAAATATAATAAACACCGTTCAAAACTAAGTAATTTCTTTACTATTTTGTTCTTACTCTTGTCCTTACCATTGTTCTTCTTCCTTTTTTTGTTCTTAAGAATATTGTAAGAAGGCGTTTGGTCGACAACATTTGCCTCGCCCTCTTTAGTCATTCTAAGGTTGAGTGACTTAAAAGTCTACAATTCATTCAACAATTGGGTCATGTTGAATTGCAACTTGTTCATAACATAGTTGATCGTGAATACAGAAAAAGATGGTGTGAGCAACTCTAGTATGATGCTAACTTGAGCTCGCTCATCAAAAGTCATGATCAAAACATGTTGTCGAACAGAAGTACATTTCCTTATCTTAGTTGTCATATAGCTCCTAGTGGCCTCATGGTGACTTTGATTGGACTCCTGGCCAAACATTATCTGTAAAGATTTCATAATCTCATAGGTAGTCTCCATGCTTTCATGCTTGGTTCTCAGAACATCATTCATGCTCAGAAGCATGTAGCACTTCGCCTTGTTATTTGATATGATCCAAGCATCATATTTGTCCCTAGCATTTTTAGGGCCGTTAACAGCGAGATCCTCGGGACATTCCTCAGTAAGAACAACTTATGGTTCTCACAAATCATCATTAAGTTCATATTTGATTTTCAACTTACGAAATTATCACCATTCATTTTCTCAAAAGTGAGTAAAGCAGTAACAGAGTTGATCATGGTAGACATAATATTGATAACTGAAATTTAAAACATACATGATTCAATATAATTGATAAATATCTAGAATTCAAAAAGTAAACGTAATGTATGAATGCAATCATAATAAATACATAAATTTAGCATTTACCAATCATGATAAAACAACACAACGATTAATGTGTCACCTTAGGATGAGTCAGATTAATCTCAGACTGTCTATGAGACATTCTCATCCTTATTAATTAGAACTTCAAATATCTCATATTTTCTCTTCTAACACTAAGGTATCGCTTGTGCGGTGAAGTAGCAACTATCCACATGAAAGATTAATTGTGATTTTACGAGTGTAACCCATCATTTTAGATCTCATGACTTCATTTAGAATATGTCATCTTACAGTCGGTCAAAACTAAACTACATCACTTCCCTCTATTCTTCTTAAGAAGCCTAACCTTGGTATTGGTACAACTTGAAACATTCCTTAGGGGGATGAAAATAAAGCCATCTCGAGGCCCTCACTGCACCTCACGGTGTTGTACTAATGATGAAGATCATAGGTTACATTGGCATGTCGGCCTTCTCTCACTCACTATTTTAAGATAATGTAATTCTATTTTAACTAATAAATTAATTCAAAATTAATTACTAGTTAAAATAATAACCCTAAAGGTTACTTAGAGTAACTAATTAATTATCAGTTAATCCAATCTCATTGGTCTAAGTTCATTTTACTTTCTGAAGCGCCTAACTCATAATTAGGTAAACTTAGAGTAACTAATTAATTATATTCATAAAACTCTTTTACTAAAGTCGGTTAACCTAAATGTTACTATAACCTTTAGTGTGGTGTGATTACCAAGTTTTAACTTGTTAAAACCTAAAAGTTTACATGCAATTGATTTCGTAAAGTAATACATATAGACATACTAGGACAATCCTAATAAATCATGTTTCTACAGATGAGATACATGATTAAATAAAACTGTGTGAAATTTTTATGTATGGCATGTGATCAACTAATGCATTGACATGTCATCAAATATAACAATAATGGACCAGAGTGACTACTGTGTATTTCTAAATTACAACCCTTGAAATAAATAAATTAAATTACAAAGCCGACTTCAAGAATACATATTTCTCAAATATTGTCCATCTTCATAATTTTCAAGCTTTGAACAAAACCATTTTTAATTCAAAAATCTATTTTTCTTAATTAAAACAATTTCTATAAGTATCCCTATCAATATAGTTGAATTTGACTTAGTCAAATAAATATTTGATTTGATTTGGTCAAACTTAGGTCAAACTCAATCAACCTATTAATTCTTAATTTTTAAAAAATCAAAAATGAATAAGTACTTTTAAAATTATATTAATTTCAAAATTTAAATGGATAATTAAAAGAGTTTGGGTTTTAATGAAACATTTAGGTGATAGAGTTAGTTGCATGGTTTGTTGAAAACTTTCCTAAATTGTGACAACAGTTGTCACCGATGATAGGACTCTCCGATCGCCGTCCACCACCATTGTTGCCCATCTCACCGTCAGCAGCCGCCTACCGCGCCGGATAGCAAATGTCATCACTGGTACAGTACCGTCGGCACTGTTCACCTCCGCCAGAATAATAAATTTCTTGCATGAACAGTATTTTCGCGTGAATAATAAGTTTTTGTTATTCGTCCCATGCGTTCTTCGTCTTCTCGCATTCGGAATGATTACAGTAATATTTAAATAAAATTACAAAAATTCATATGCCTCAATTCGGCTTAGACAAAATCTAAGAAAAATTAAAACAAAGCTTAACCCAATAATCACCATACAATTAACGATCCATAATTTTCCATACATTCAAAAAACATAACCATCCATCAACATACATATCTCATATTATATGAATAATGCAAGAAAACTCACACAACATTTAAAATAAAAATATATAAAGACCATGTTGATACCGCTTCCTAGTCGTCGTGGCCCGTGCGCGGCGGAAGCATGAAGGGGCGTGGCTTTTAAAAAATTAAACTTTTAATAAAAATTGAATCTTCCAATAAAATAAAACTTGCGCAATGCCACGATAAATAAATAAAAACTTTTATTGAAAACTTTTTTTCAATCAGTCAGGATCCATTATATATTTATAAGTTAAATCTATAATATAGAATATTAAGAATCATATACTTGTTATAGTCTATATCAAATGTCCTTGCAAAAATTGATCGATCCTCTGTTCCCACGAAATCGCTCCAATGATCGGTAGACTCCGAGATCCACACTAAAATCTTCCAAGTTAATCCTCAACGCACTAGGACGTGTTTGGGTACATAGAATATTACAAGGCACTTTTTCTGTCTCTAGATGTTCTCAATATATGAGATCTAGAGATTTACTGAGAATGACTTTAGTGAGACGATTCTCTAAAAGAACGTAACTATTCTTTTAGAGATTTGATTAACGTTTAATCACAGAAGAAAATCTCTCTCACACCAATCATATTCTCAATTCAACTCTTGATTGACGAACTGATGATCAGATCAACCGATTCTCCCATCTTCCTTCAACAACAAAAGACATTAGAATAATATATGTGTATATTCTAGATAATAAGGTATCATATTTTTAGGGAGAAATTAAAATAATATTTAATTGTAAAATTACCAATTACAGTGAAACTCACTGCAATTGTGCACAACTATGTGTCATGAGCCAGCACAGTGCCTCATTTATTAATTCCATTATTACCCCACTATAAATATGAAACTGCACTCTTAGAGATTATAGAATGTATTTACAGAGTATTCTCATGTAGTTCACTGACATAATCATTTCATATAATTTTGTCCTCCAATTATTGGTTCGTAAATTAGAATGGGTCAGAATTATCATTTTACCCTTCTAATTACCTTTTGATCATTAAGTATCGTTAATCCACTGGTGAATGGATAATTTATAATCTTATTATAAATTTGATCTCAATAACCATTCAGTTCCAAAATTAACCCTTAAGGGAACCAATATACGATCTGTTAAGAAAGCTTATATTTTAAATCTTGTGAGATCATGTCCACAGCCATCCACATCAGTGAATCTCCAAAATAAAGTCACTAGGATGATTAACAAACAGATCTTAACGAGTGAATCAAAAGATCTAGTAGACATGCAATTAGGTTCATGACAACTCAAGATTCAGACTGATCTACATATGATCATTGAATTGATGTGTATTAAATCTTTAAGATAAACGGTACATTAATAAAGATATTAATTCACTTCGGTCATGTCATATATAATCTTATTATATAAAGTACATTCACTAAGATATCTATCCACATCAATGCCCCAGATCTAGATCAAACAAATTCATAATGCTTAGTGAACTGTACTAGCAACCATTCATTAAATTTCATACTTTAATATGTTATTGACATTTTTATTCATTATCTATGATTTTAAACCTCTCGTACTAATACAAGATCATAGTTTCATTATTGAACATGAATTTTTTAGATATATATATAAATTATTCAACAATAATTTAAAAGAATAATTATAAGAAAAATGTAATCCTCTTTAAATTTCATATCAAAATATCAATACACGTGTTTTGAGGATATAACCCCCAACAGTTATGCCCTCAAAGCATGTGTATTGACATTTTGATATGAAATTTAATGAGGACTACATTTTTATTATAATCGTTCTTTTAAATATTATTAAATAATTTATATAAATATCTAAAATTTGATATCCATTAATGGGACTATGACCTTGTATTGGTATGAGAGGATTAAGATCATAGATAATGAATAAAAATGTCAGCAACATATTAAAGTATAGAATCTTTAGTGAATAGTTGCTAGTACGGTTCACTAAGCATTATGAATGCATGTGATCTAGATCTGAATCATTTATGTGGATAGAAATCTTATTAACTTACCGATGTGTATTAAATAATATTATATTTGACAGGACCGATGTCAATTAATATCTTTATTAACTTACGTTTATCATAAATATTTAATACACATCAATCTAATGATCATATATAGATCAATCTGAATCCTGAGTAGTCATGAACTCGTATATATGTTTACTGGATCTTTTCATTCATTCGTTAATATTTTTGATATGGATGGCTGTGAACATGATCTTACAACATTTAGAATCCAAGTTTTCCTAACGTATCGTATATTGGTTTACTTAAGTGTTAGTTTTGGAACTGAATGGTTATTGAGCTCAAATTTATAATACAATTATAGATTAGTCACTCACAAGTGAATTAATGGTACTTAAAGATCAAGAGGTACTTAGAAGGGTAAAATGATAATTTTTACCAGTTCTAATTTACAAACCAATAATTGGAGGACATAACTACATGAAATAATTATATGAGTGAACTACATGAGAATACTTTGTATATACGTTCTATAATCACTAAGAGTTCAATTCTATATTTATAGTGGAGAAATAATGAAACTAATAAATAAGTTTATTTAATTAAAGAGTTTAATTAATAATCTGGTTTATTGGAGTTTAGGATTATAGGTCAATGGTCTCCAAGTCACCTTTGTACTACGCAGTCTAGGGTGTGAATATTCAGGATATGAGAAAATAACTAACTTATAAAAAAATTATTTTGGGGCATGTATATAATTATGAGATAATTATATGTGATTAATTAATTAATTGATATATATATTTATATACATAATTTCTGAAATACATATCTATATATAATAATTATCGATTATTTTTTTAATTATCGATAAGTGAGAAAGAATATCTAATTTGTGAAATTAGCTAAATAAATTATTATTAGATAATAATTTGAATTAACTAAATCTGTTGTTTGTGAAATAACAGATAAGTTAGTTGATAGGGATAATCAAATATGTTAATTTTAAATTAACTGATATCTAGACACTAAAGTGTTGCCGTGAGGCACTGTACTAGCTCATGGCACACTATAGTGTTGTGTGGTACTGTAGTTGTGCACAGTTGTAGTGGGTCCCACTGCAATTGATAATTTTACAATCAAATATTATTTCAGTTTATCTCTAAAAAATCTGATACGCCATTATCTAGAAAATATACAGATATTATTCTAATGGGCTGAGTTGATGAATCAATTCATCAGTTCATCAAAAATTGAATTGAGAACACAGTTGATGTCATAGTGATTTTTCTCTGTAATTAATAGTTAATCAAAACTCTGAAAGCATAATCATCACGTTCTTTTAGAGAATCGACTCACTAAAGTCTTTCTCAGTAAATCTCTAGATCTCATGTGTTGAGTACATCTAGAGACAGAAAAAAGTGTCTTTTAAAATTCTACGTACTAACACATCCTGGGGCGTTGAGAATCGATCGGTTTTGTAAGGATGCTTGATATAGACTACAAAAGGTATATGATTCCTAACCTTGTATGTTGAAGATTTAATGTATAAATATATAATAGATCCTGACTTATTGAAAATGAGTTTTCAATAAAAAGTTTTTATTTGGTTATCGTATCGTTGCGCAAGATTTGTTTTATTAAAAGATTCAATCTTTATTAAAAGTTTAATTTTTAAATGGCATTGTGCCACACGCTTCCACCGCACACACGTCGCGACGACCAACAAGTGATATCAGAGCGGTCATTATATATTTGTTTTTAAAAGTTTAATTTTTAAATGGCATTTACCCTATCACTGCAGACTTTGATGATAACCCTAACTATATCTATTATCTTTTAAATTTTGAAATTAATGTAATTTTAATTTTTAATTTTATGAAAATTAAAGATTAATTAATTGATTGAGTTTGGCCTAAGTTTGACCAAGTTAATAAATTATTTATTGGCTAAGTCAAATTTAATAATTATAAAAGATAATTATAGAGACAATTTTTAATTAAGAAAATAGGTTTTCCTAATTAAAATTTTTTTGTTCAAATCTTGAAGATTATGAATATGGACATCAAGCGGAGAATGAGACATTTGGGAAATATGTCATCTTGAAGTCCTCTTTGTAATTTTTTTTTCTTTATTTCAAAAGTTATAATTTAGAAATATTCAATAGTCATTCGGTCCATTATTATTTTATTTATTTGTTAAATAAATATTTATTGATATGATTGATAATATGACCATGAAACCCCACACAGTTTTATTTAATCATGCATTTCATTAGTAGAAACATGATTTATTGGGATTGTCCTAATATGTTTATATGAATTGTTTTGAAAAATCAATTGCATGTAAACTGTTAGGTTTTAATTAGTTAAAATTTAGTAATCACACCATACTAAGGGCTATAATAACCTTTAAAATAACCGACTTTAGTAAAAAAGTTTTATTAAAATTTGATGAATGTAATTGATTAGTTCATCTAAGTTCATCTAATTATGACTTAGACTCTTTAGAAGGTTAAATGAACTTAGATCAATTAGATTGGATTAATTGTTAATTTTGATTCATAAGGTTATTAACCAGTGATTAATTTGAAATTAATTAATTAGTTAAAATAGAAACACATAATCCTAAAATAGTGGGTGGGAGAAGGTTGACATGCCAATGTAATCTTTGGTCTCCATCATTAGTACAACACAGTGAGGTGCAGTAAAGGCCTCGAGATGACTTTGTTTTCATCTCCTTAAGGATAGTCGAAAGTTGACATCCAGGTCATACACCGAGGTGATCTAACTGTTATAAAGATAATGTTGGATCAAAATCTAGCTCTGAATGTTATAGAGATAACGTTCAATCAGAACCTGGCTAACCCATTTACCGAGACACTTCCTATGAAGATGTTTGACGGTCATGTGCAAAACATCGGATTGAGAGAAATGTCACATTTGCTTTATGGCAAGTGGGAGATTGTTAGGGGTTATACCCTCAAAGCATGTGTATTGACATTTTGATATGAAAATTATATTTTTCTTATAATTGTTCTTTTAAATTATTGTTGAATAATTTATAAAAATATCTGAAAATTCTATATTTATTAATGAGACTATGATCTTGTATTGGTACGAGTGAATTAAGATCATAGATAATGAATAAAACTGTCATCAACACATTAAAGTATGGAATCTTTAATGAATGGTTGCTAGTACGGTTCACTAAGCATTATGAATGCATGTCATCTAGATCTGGATTATTGATGTGGATAGATATCTTAGTGAATGTACTTTATATATTAAGATTATATATGACAAGACCGATGCGAATTAATATCTTTATTAACTTACCATTTATCATAAAGATTTAATACACATAATCTGATGATCATATATAGATCAGTCTGAATCTTGAGTAGTCATGAACTCCTATACATGTCTATTAGCCCAAGGGAAAATGTCTCCACATTAGGGTTGAAGGTCATTGGAAGTGAAAGTGTAACAAATATTTGTCTAAGCTGAAAAAGAAAGGTAAATATGATTTACTTGTACTTGAAGCTTGCTTAGTGGAATATGATTTGTCATCCTGGATACTTGATTCAGGAGTCACTAACCATGTATGTTCTTCTTTACAGATGCTCGATTCATCAAGGGAGCTGTTGATGGTGAGATCGTTTTGAGAGTTGACAATGGTGTGTTTGTGTTAGCTAAAGCATTAGGGATACTCCGTTTACCTTTCAGATATAATTAATTAGTTTTGAACAATATTTATTACATTATTGGGTTTTTGAGAAATTTGATTTTTCTTTCATTTTTGCAAGAACAATTATTCGAAGTTTCATTTATTAATAAAATATTTATTATTTCTGAGAATGGATTCGATATTTGTCATGCTAAAGATATAAACGGACTATATATACTTAAAACAACTTAACGCCTGTTAAATAATTCTGAATTATTTAAAGTAGCAAAACCTAAAAGTAATAAACGACAAATAGTTTTCATGATGGTGATAGCACATATCTTTAGCATATTAGGTTGAGGCATATTAATCTAGATAGGTTAAACATATTAAAAAAGTATGGTGTTTTGAGAGAACTAAAAGTTAGAACTCTTCCTGTTTGCGAATCTTGTTTAAAGAGTAAAATGACCAAGAGGCTTTTCTCTGGAAAGGGCCAAAGAGCCGAGGAATCACTTGAGCAAGTGCATAGTGATGTCTGTGGACCGATCAAAGTACAAGCTAGAGGTGGGTATGAGTATTTTGTTACTTTTATTGATGATTACTCAAGATATGGTTATACTTACCTAATTCAAAGAAAGTCTGAAACTTTTGAAAAGTTTAAAGACTTCAAAGTTGAAGCTGAAAAGTAATTAGGTAAATCATTGAAAACCCTTCGTTTAGATCAATGTGGTGAATACTTGGATTTAGAATTCAAGAATTACTTGCTGGAATATGGAATCCTATCCCAACTCACAACACCTGGAACGCCACAGTAAAATGGTATTTCAGAAAGGAGAACTCGAACCTTATTAGATATGGTTGGCTTGATGTTAAGCTACTCATCATTACCACTTACATTTTAGGGATATGAATTACACACAGCAACATACATTTTGAATGTAGTGTCTTCTAAGTCTGTAAACAAGACACATTTAGAGTTATAGAATGGCTTCAAACCCAGTTTGCATCATTTCTATATATGGGGGTGTCCTGCTCACCTTCTTAGACCCAAGATTGGAAAGTTAGACTAAAGGTCTGAAGTATGCATATTCGTTGGCTATGCTCCAAAGACTAGATGTGGGTATTTTTATAGTCACAAGGATCAAAATGTGTTTGTATCGACAAATGCCACCTTCCTTGAACACGACTATATGAAAAACTACAAACCTCAAGTAAGGTAGTTTTTGAGGAATTAGCGACTGATGAGATCAGACCACCTTCAATTTCTACTCATAAACGATAAACCAGAGAAACCACAGTTCCTACAAAGGAAACCCTGGTATAACGTCATACTGGAAGGGTTGTAAGACAACCAGTTTGCTACAAACTAGAGGCACATATCTTAGTGTCAGATACTGATAAGGATGATCCATTATCTTATGAAGAAACTATGGATGATCCTGAAAATGAGAAATGATAAGATGTCATGAACCAGAAATGAAATCTATATATTCTAATTAAGTTTGGGAACTTATAGATCTATCTGAAGATTTCAGGCCTATTAGATTTAAATGGATATTCAAGAAGAAAAGAGGTGCATATGAGAAAGTATAAACTTTCAAGGCACAGTTAGTAGCCAAGAGCTATACACAAAGGAAAAGAGCCGATTATGAAGAGACATTCTCCCATTTGGCCATGCTAAAATCCATTCGCATCCTTTTGTCCAATGCCGCTATTTTTGGCTATGAGATATGAAAAATTGACGTCAAGACAGCTTTTCTAAATGGCTCTCTTGAAGAAAGCATCTATATGATACAATTAGAAGTGTTCGTACAAAAGGGGCAAGATCAGAAAGTATGCAAGTTGCTTAAATCCATTTATGGATTAAATCAAACATCTAGATCTTGGAATCTTACCTTTGATGAGATTATAGAGTCTAATTACTTTGAGTAAAATGTTGACGAAGCCTGTGTTTATAAATACATCAAAGACAAGGTAATGGTTTTCTTAGTTCTTTATGTTGACGATATTCTACTCATTGGGAATGATGTAGAAACTTTGTCAAAGGCAAAGAAGTGGTTAGCTGAGAAATTTCAAATGAAAGATTTGGGAGAGGCGAGCTATGTTCTAGGCATCCAAATCCTAAGGGATCGAAAGAATCAACTCTTGGCACTTTCTCAGACATCTTATATTGATAAGGTGCTTGAGAGATTCTCTATGAAGAATTCCAAAAAAGGTCAACTATCAACCAGACATGGAATTATCCTCTCCAAGGAGAAATGTCCTAAGACGCATCAGGAGGAAGAGGATGTGAGAAAGGTTCCTTATGCTTAAATTGTTGGTAGTCTCATGTATATCATGTTGTGTACGAGACCGGACATCTGTTATGCAGCGGGAACCGTCAGTCGTTATCAATCGAATCCAGGTTTAGAACGTTGGATTGTAGTAAAGCATATTCTCAAGTATCTTAAGAGAATGAGAAACTATATGCCTGTTTGTTCAGTTGGAGACTAGAATTGCACTGGATATACGGATTATGAATCAGATAAGGATAGTCGAAAGTTGACGTCCGGATCATACACCAAGATGATCTAACTGTTATGAAGATAATGTTAAATCAAAATCTGGCTTTGACTGTTATCGAGATAAAGTTGGATCAGAACCTGGGTAACCCATTTACCGAGACACTTCCTACGAAGATGTTTGAGGGTCACGTACGAAACATGAAATTGAGAGAAATGTCACATTTTCTTTAAGGCAAGTGGGAGATTGTTAGAGGTTATGCCCTCAAAGCATGTGTATTGACATTTTGATATGAAATTTAATGAGAATTACATTTTTCTTATAATTTTTCTTTTGAATTATTGTTGAATAATTTATATAAATATCTGAAAATTTCATATTCATTAATGACACTATGATCTTGTATTGGTAAGAGATAATTAAAATCATAGATAATGAATAAAAATGTCATCAATACATTAAAGTATGAAATCTTTAATGAATAGTTGCTAGTACGGTTCACGAAATATTATGAATGCATGTCATCTAGATCCAAATCATTGATGTGGATAAACATATTAGTGAATGTACTATATATAATAAAATTATATATGACAAGACTGATGTGAATTAATATATTTATTAACTTACCATTTATCATAAACATTTAATACACATCAATCTGAGGATCATATATAGATCAGTCTGAATCATGAGTACTCATGAACTCTTATACATGTTTACTAGTTTTTTGATTCATTCGTTAAGGTTTGTTTTTAAAATAGGCTAGTGACTTTTGTTTTGGAGATTAAGTTATATAGATGGCTGGAAACATGATCTTACAAGATTTGGAATCCAAGTTTTCCTAACAAATCGTATATTGGTTCCCTTAAATGTTAATCCTGGAACTGAATGGTTATTGAGCTCAAATTTATAATACGATTATAAATTATTCATTCACTGATGAATGAATGGTACTTAAGGATCAATAGGCAATTAGAAGGGTAAAATAGTAATTTTGATCAGTTCTAATTTACGAACCAATAATTGGAGGATAGAACTACATGAAATGATTATATCAGTGGAATACAAGAGAATACTTTATAAATACATTCTATAATCTTTAAGAGCGCAGTTCCATATTTATAGTGGAGTAATAATGAAATTAATAAATAAGATTATTTAATTAAAAAATTTAACTAATAATCTGATTTATTTGAGCTTAGAATTATAGGTACATGGTCCCCAAGTCAACTCTATACTATGCATTCTACGGTGTGAGTATTTCAGGACTTGAGAAAAGGATTGCCTTGCAAAATGAATTTTTATTCTGAGTCAAGTACATAATTATGAAATAATTTTGACTAGTTCTAATTTACGAACCAATAATTGGATGACAGAACTACATGAAATGATTTTATTAGTGGACTACATGAGAATATATTGTAAATACAATCTATAATCACTAAGAGTTCAATTCCATATTTATAGTAGAGAAATAATGGAATTAATAAATAAGATTATTTAATTAAAAAGTTTAATTAATAATTTGATTTATTGGAGCTTAGAATTATAGGTCAATGGTTCCCAAGTCACATATGTACTACACAGTCTAGGGTGTGAATATTTCAGGACTTGATAAAATGACTTACTTGCAAGAGAAATTTTTATTCTGGGACAAGTACATAATTATGAGATAATTATGCATGATTAATTAATTAAAAATTAATTAAATAATTAATTATATATATATATATATCAATTTTTTTCTAATTATCGATAAGTGATACAGAATATATAATTTATGAAATTAGATTATTATTAGATAATAATTTGAATTAACTAAATCTGCTATTTGTGAGATAACAGATAAATCAGTTGATAGGGATAATTAGATATGTTAATTTTGAATTAACTGATATCTTGATATTTATCTGATTAAAATAAATATTTAATTTCAGTAATTATCACATGTCAATCACTGATTGAGTATCAGAGATTGACATGGACTACTACAGTGCCACGTGACACTACAGTAGTGAAGTACAACATTGTAGTGCCACACGACACTTCAATGGTGTCGTGAGGCACTGTACTATCCCACGACACACTGCAATGTAGTGTGGCGCTGCAGTTGTACACATTTATAGTCGGTCCCACGAATTGATAATTTTATAATTATATTATTTCATTTTATCCCTAAAAAATATGATACGCCATTATCTAAAAAATATAAAGATATTATTCTAATGGCCTGAATTAATGAATCAATTCATCAAAAATTGAATTGAGAACATTGTTGGTGTCAAAGTGATTTTTCTCTGTGATTAATAGTTAATCAAAACTCTGAAAGAATATTCATCGTGTTCTTTTAGAGAATCATCTCAATAAAGTCATTCGTACTAAATCTCTAGATCCCATGTGTTAAGTACATTTAGAGACGGAAAAAGTGTCTTGCAATATTCATGTGCTCACACACATCTTAGTGCTTTGAGGATTTACATGGAGGATCTTGGCGTGGATCTTAGAGTCTACTGATCGTTGAAACGATTTCATGGGATGGAGGATCGATCAGTTTTGCAAGGATGTTTGATATAGGCTATAGAGGTATATGATTCTTAACATTGTATGTTATAGATTTAATGTATAAATATAAATGGATCCTGACTGATTGAAAAAAAAAAGTTTTCGATAAAAAAATTTTATTTTGTTATCGTGGCGTTGTGCATGTTCTAGTTTATTAAAATATTCTATTTGTATTTAAAGTTTAATATTTAAATGGTCTTGTGCTACATGTTTCTGTCGCGCACGCGCTGCGACGACCAACAGTTAATGATTGTGTATACCACAAGTTTAGTGGGAGTAAATATATCTTCCCGGTATTATATGTCGATGACATACTGCTTGCTAGTAACGATATAGGCATATTGCACGAAACTAAGAGATTTCTATCAAATAATTTTGAAATGAAAGATCTTGGTGATGCCTCTTTTGTATTAGGCATGTACACATCGAGATCGCTCTCCCGATATACTTGGATTCTCACAAAAGAGCTATATGGAGAATGTACATAAGAGATTTGACATACATGACTATAAACCAGGTGACACCCCTGTTGCTAAGGGAGATAAGTTCAGTCTCAAACAATGCCCCAAATGTGACCTTGAAGTTAAGTAAATACAGAATTTCCCTATGCGTCAGCTGTGGGAAGTCTAATGTATGCCCAAGTTTATACACGTCCGCATATAGCATACATTGTTGGGATGCTGGACAGTTATTTAAGTAACCATGGGATGGATCATTGGAAAGCAGCCAAATGGGTTATGCGGTATTTATAGAGAACAAAGGATTACATGTTCAAATATAGAAGATCAAACCAATTGGAGTTCTTTGGATATTTTGATTAAGATTTTACTGGATGCCAAGTCAGCTGAAGATCTACATCAGGCTATATCTACTCGCTAGTTGGAGGAGCTATTTCCTGGAAGAGTGCTAAGCAGATACTTATAGCTTCCTCCACCATGGCAGTTGAGTTTGTAGCGTGTTATGAGGCGTCAAACCATGGAATATGACTGCAAAACTTTGTCATTGAGTTGTGAATTTTGGAAAGAATTGAAAGACCATTAAGATTTTTTTGTGACAATAAGTCTGACGTGCTATATTCTAACAATAATAAGTGCTCGTCAAAGTCAAAGTATATAGTGATCAAGTTCGTAGTTGTTATACAAAGAGTTTAGAGTGATTAAGTGTCTATAGAGCATATAGGTACAAACTCTATAATTGTTGATCCGCTCACTAAAGGACTTCCACCCAAGGTCTTTCATGAGCACATTGCTCACATGGGTGTCATGTTATTTGGCGATATGCTAGTTTAGTGGGAGTTTGTAATTAAATACTATTTCGTTTTGGAAACATTTTGTGTGATGGATATTTTCTGCAGAAATAAAGAATTCAGTTAAGCTTTCACTCTAATCTAGTTTAATATTATCTCACTAAAGAATAAAGTTAGATCGGTTAGAAATAGGCATGTTTATATCACATTACGTGTAATTTTCATACTATACATCCATAATTGATTTATGTCATTTTATTATATCAATATACGTGACCATTGATGGATTTAGTTACGATGCATGTGACGAAGATCGTTTTGATCCTATATTGATATAATTAATGGATAAGATTGTTCGAAAATGCTTGTTCATGATAGCAAAGGTTTTGAGCTCATAAAGTCACACATTTTGTAAGGTAACATATGTGGCCCAAGTGGGAGATTGTTGGAAAATAATTAAACATGAGGGCCAACATATGTAATTAAATGTGTCTTAAAAATTATTGTAAAGTTTAGTCCATTTAAAGTGATCTTGCTAAGGTTTAATATGATTGGACTTAGAGAATTTATATGGTATGAATTTATTATGCGTAGAAACATAATTTTATATTTCTAATTTTATGATTGGTCAAAATAAAAATATGGAAAAATATTCTATATATAAGGGGTACAGTCCCTGATTCAAGAGGCACAATCATTATTATTATTCTTTTTGACATCCCATCATCATTGAGAATATATATATTCTTCTTTAAGGAAAACCTCATTGAATTAGAAGATCGATAACCAACAATCATCTATTTCATGGATCAATGTATGCTTCCGTTTTCATCCTCTCAGTGATTTGACATGGAGGATCTTTGTTGAATTTAGTTTTCTCTAGATTTTGGCTTTAGCACTCCAACCACTTTTGACAAAAAAACACTATGCCTTGTTGTCAACAATTAATGAAGGAAACCTTAAAAATAAATAATGTTAAATAATCTGTAATTTTTAATATATTAAAAGTGATATGAGAATGAGAATCATTTTTTGACAATTTTGTCCACTTATTATTTTACAATTTCCAAATCAACCTTTCAGTCCATTAGTGGTGCATTATTATTAGTCAATTTTAATTTTTTATTTTTCTCATAGTTGTAGTGTATATCTTTATGAGACTTTTTACATTTCTTCTTCTACTTAATTTGAATTCAATTTTGTAGGTTAAATAATATTTAAGTTATTTTATTAGTAATAAATATATTAGGAAATTTTAATCATTAAAAAAAAACATGCTATTAATTTATCTGTCACAAAAGATTAAAAAAGTAATATATTAAAATTTTGAAACTAAAAAAAGTATCCTAGATTGTGCGTGTATGTTCTTCTAACATAAATAACTTATTTTTAAAAAATTTAGTGAGTTAGATTTATAAAAATTAAAATATTATTTTCTACTTTTATCTACAAATAAATATATTTTATTAATTATTTAAATAGACAAATAGTATATGAAAAATAACCAAAATATATTAAAAGCGGTTTGATGTGAGAATCATTTTCTAGACAATTCTATCCTTACCATTTGTTTTAGCCGAAAACTTCAATTGTGATTCTTCGAGCAATCTCCCTTTAGAATAGTTTCCCGCCCCTTCCCTAATATCTGTAAAACAAATACAGGGAACCCATAGAACCAGGGGGTCCCCGCCTAATGGCCTCCGATGCCTAAGTCAATATCTTTGTAGAATTTTAGCATAGTTTTCCTTAGGAAGAAAAATGCATACTTCTTTAGTCGATTAGGGGAAGTATTTGTACCTGATCCCTCGGAGTCGTAGGTAGCGTGTTGAAGAAACCTTCTCGGAGGCGTGCTGGGGAAGACTCACAAGGCACGATGCTTATCTTCAATGGGCGGAAAGGAGGCGACCTTTGACATAAAGTGACGGGTATTAAATACTGAAATGTCTGGATGGAGGCTATCCTGATATTTTGTCATGATGATTAGACTTGTTGGGCGTCACTTTCGATAGGTAACGATGACAGCGTGCTCGGGGTACCTGGGCTCTATTGATGAGCCTCTCTTGCTCTTTCATGTGCTCGGGTCTATGTAACTCGAGCACCCTTGATATTGATCAGGTAAGGTCAGCACCTTTCCTCTGAAGCTTCATCTGTTGTGAGTTCCTTAGTGTGGTGTAACACGTGTCATCGCGCAGCTGGTGGTTGGGAAAACACCCATAACACCATTATTATACTATATCAAAATTACCCTATTAAATTTTGAAAGTGTTTAATCTTATTGGATGCCACTTATTCTTATTTATAAATTGGTCACATTCAACTTATTTATCTGTGAGGGAAGATGAAACAATTTTTTGTTAGGGTTCTCTTTTATATGCACACGCGCGAGTGAGTGTGTTTGTTGCTTTAAACTTTTCTCAAGCGGAATTATATATAAAGGATGAGTATTTTATATTTTGTTGCTGCAACTCAATTTTGCGTATGTTTATTCAATTTTTTTCAAAACTTAAATTTTATTTTCTTCTTTAAATGATATTCTAAAAATATTATTTTATACGAGAAAGATATACTTTCCTCATTTTTATTTTAAAAATATATTATTGTTATATAACTAACTGAAAATATACATATATTATTCACAGAATCTATCTATCGTTCATTTGATGATAATCTTTGTTATTTTAGAATGTCTTCCCTAATGACTATGATAACTATTGCTTGATGTGCAGATGACATAAATTGTTGTATGATCATTCATTTTTATTTTCTGATTACCAACTTCTTTTGTAGTGATAATTTTTTCTTTAGGTTTATTCGTACTAGTTCAAAGTTACATTTTTTGACATTGTCAAATTTGATGAGACTATCGAGCTAAAAATATGGTTAGTTAAAGCGACAATTGTGCTTAAAATATAAATGATAAAGTGATTTTTAAACTATTAACTATATAAACATTATATCTATCGAAATTTATGATGGTTGAAACTCTACAAATAATGTGCAAATGCACGTAGACTATATTTAAATGAGTTGACACTGACCAATTGAATTGTGTTGTGAAAAGTAATGTATATATTATTATATATGTTAGAGTAATATAGATTCGGTATCGAGAAAATATAGATAATGTAATAACGAAGAAGGGAGAATTAAAAGAACAATAGAAATAAAGTGAAGTATATGAGATCCGCATATATAAGACAGAATTCGCTCATGCACTTGTGCTTACAGTTTTATGAACGTCAGTCTCATAACATTCAATACTTTTTTACGAGTGTGTAATGTTCGGTTTGGTCGGTTAGTAAGACATTTTTATATTGAATTGAATTCATCGGTTACCTAAATTACGGAACTGGACATAATCAGTGTAACCATTAGAACCAAATCGAATGTAACCAAAGTAATTGGTTCGGTTTGGTTTACTTGTAACCGGTTCGACTACAACTATAAAACTTTTCAAAACAGCAAGAAAATTTTAAACTAAAAATATCAATAGATTCAATAATCAAATATAGTATTCATTACTCCACAGCTGGAATAATTGAATCAGCTAAGGTATAAGAATCAAACAATCAAACAACCGAAACACTAAATAGTCAAACAATCGAAGTGAAACCGATTACAAATAGAAGCCTAAACGATCTAAGCTAACAGATCTAAATTAATCAGAGAGAGACAGTCGAAATAAAAAGAATCAAACAAAAAATCAAAGAGAGAGATGATGGTGGAAGAGGGAGACGATGGTTGATGAGTTGAGCCACTGTAAGTTTGTAACATATCTAAAAAATCAGAGAGAGACAATTGAAAAAAAAAAGAATCAGACAATCAAAACAATCAAAACATTCGAAACAGTATAAGTCTAACATCTAAATCGTAAAGTTTGAAGCCTTCTATTTACCTTCAAAGAGACAGAGAGATGTACAAGCTTCGAGTCGACGAGGGAAACTTTGAGCTAAGAGACTTGATCACGGTGGACCAGGGAGACGATCATTGAGGGAGACGATGGTTGTCTGTAATCGCAAAGTGAGAGAGAGGATAGAGCAGGGAGGTGCGAGGACTAGGGAGAGAGACTTAGAGTTTTGGTCATTAACCTTTTAGTTTTGGTTATTTTTAACTTCAATAATTAATAATATAAAAAATACATATATTAAAAAATGGTTGTAATCGGTTTGAGCCAATTATAAAATTATTGTAAAATCTAATCGAACACAAAGTTTATTATTTAAAATAAATGAACCGATTATAATTAATATAGTAAAAGAATTGACCGAACCGGTTCGGTTCGGTTTTTTGCGTGATCAATACAACACGACCCTGCCCTCGCCGGAGAAACAAAAAATTGAACTCACTCTTTCGAGCACAATGCATGCTCTAAATTGAACACACTCTTTATAGTACAAAGCACGAAATTAAATAAAATTAGAAAATCAAAAACAAATATTGAATTATGTAATATTGAAATTAAAAATTATATAATAAACCATGAGACGAGCGATATATGGATAATGACATACATGTTGTTCGTCAATTTATCTATGTAGATTTCCAATTAAAAAAAATTAGGATTATGGTTTATTGAACTTTGAGAGATAAAGTTTGAAATATGTGAATCTAGTCTGAGTTAAAACTATTTTTCAAATCAAAGCAAATTAATTTCAATAAGCTAGATAAAAGAGCAGGAAAAATAAAATAGAAAAATCATGGGGTAAAATGAGATCAAAAGTTTCTTCGTTCATACGATACTTTTTAATATTCTAATTTTAAGACGTGTGTTACATATGAATAAAAATTTTATGATATTAATATAATATGTATACTTATTTTTTTTAATATATTTTTTATTGTGAGGTTAATTAAAAAAAGTGCAGATAAGGTAGTCGTTAGTTTACAATTATTGCTATTGTAAAATACATTAGATTATGATATAGGGAGTTGATCTGTTTGGCACAAACAAAATTAGATGTAGCTAAAAAAGTGGAATAAAAATATTGTAAAGAAACCCATTATTTTTTTAATTCAAGTATGAAAATTAATAATGGTAGAGTTACGATAACTACTATGACAATTTACATAATTTTTATTTATTTATGATAAACAATTGATACAAGAGTCAGATATATATAGAAAAAAGTTATAAGGTCAATCTAAAAATATTAAAGAAAATGAAAACAATTAAAAGTTATAAATGTGTATGAAATTTATCTAATATGTAAATTAATGCATTTTCTAGATTTTAATTGTAAATTATTTTTCTCTTTTATCAAATTTATTTGAGAATTTTTTCTTTCATTCAGTATGTATCATTGTTATATATTATTTTTTATCTTATTATAATTAATCACAATTTTTATTATAAATGTAATATAAAAAGAGTAATGAAAAACTTAAAATAAAAAAACAATGTATGTTAATTAATTAATTAATACATGTAATTACTATTATGTGATTTAATACTAAGTTGACATAATTTAGAATCTTAAATTATAATGTAAGGACAAAGTTGTCAAAAAATATATTTACTCATTTTTTATATATGGTAAGATAAGATAAGTAGTTATAGATATAAAAAATTTAGATTCCTTTCACTCGATAAAATTTTCTTTTTCACTATTATTTTTGTGCTCTTTAGATTAGTATACACATAAAAATCTCAATAAAGAAATATTGGGTTAATTTAACACATATTTTTTTTATAATTAATCTTTAAGATTGTAGATAAAAAATAAAATAAAATGTCTTCAAAGATGATAATTAAAAAAATATTTTTTTTGACACTTTTAAAAAATAATTAAGGATTATATCTCTATAAATATTTCTCTAACTTGTACACTTTTTTTTATAGTATAGATTATAGATAATGAGGGGTATATATTTAACATATGAAGAACGCATACGGAGAGACAATTATGATTATGGATGTACATATCATAATTGTTTTAGGAAAATATTATTCATTGATCACCAAAACATAGATTACAACAACTAAAAGTGGTACATGATCACAATCATTAATTGTACCGATTTGTAAAACATCCTCTAGATAAAGAGAGAATTTTTCACCCATATTCTTTCTAAATGGAAGTGGTTGAAGATTTTTCTGTCAATCAATCCATTGTAAGATCTTACGAGTGTGTTTCACACTCATATTTTAGATAATTTTCTTTTATTTTGTTGGTTCTTTTAGATTTATTGCTTGATTTATGTCTGTTTTTATTTTTTTCTTAGAAGTTAGATATTCAAATGCATTTTGGTTGATTTTGAAAAATTTAGAAAGCAAAATTGTGAATAAAATGAAAAAAGTACAGACCTGGGCAGAAGGGTTCGCGTCGCGACGGATCGTCGGGACGCTGGCTTCCATCGTCACAACGCTAACGCAATAAACATTTTTTTCTTTCTGATTTTCACTCTAATTTTATCCTTATCAAACACTAGTATATAAATAAAATTTGTGAAGGTTATTAGAGGACTTTTTAGACGTGGGAGGTAGAGAAAATAGGTTTTTGAGAGGAGACGAAGACAGATCCAACTGGGAGACAAATCTTAACTTTAATTTCCTCTTTTTTCCTCTCTTTTTCTCAATATTCATGAATATTATTAGAATGTTTTCTTATTTTAGTATGTTTTAATTTTCCTATCTAGGGTTACAATATAGTCAAACCATGATTGTTCTTTAATTTTGATTCTTAATTTAATCGATGTTTTAGTCATTATTGTTGAGTGTTATAATATGTTTTTAATGCTTGTGATCATCTAGCCAACTATTGTATGATTTTGATTTAATTATGAGACTAAGAATTGATGTTTAAATTTGCTCTTTGTTTATAACACTATTAGAATTTCATAAATTTGAGATAATTATGAACTACTGTAGCAATTATAATTTCGTGTGCTAAATAAGTTTCAACAATCTTGACAGAGATGTGATATTAGTATTTTTTTATTCATTGTTACCGATGCTTGAGAAAGTTTGATAATTATATTAGATAATTTTGTTGTCAATAACATAATAAAATTGATTGCTTGAGATTCAAAATTTAGAGCATGTTTGGCTTGGAAAAATCAGAATCCCTAGATCATTTATCTATTCAAATTTGAATTATTTATCGTTATCAAATATTAATCGTTTTAGTTTTATTAGAATTCTATTTTAATTAAAACTCCCTACTTTTTGATATTCTCAATTAGAATTAAGGTCTAGTTATTTTCAATAGCTAATAACAATCAATCCTTGTGGATGGTAATCTATTTATAGAATTTTTATTTCTTGATGACGATAGTGTATACTTACACTTCTAGAAAATTCATAACAAGTTTTTGGTACCGTTGCCGGGGATTGATTTTGTTTATTAATCTCTGAATTACATATCTTTAATTTTACTTTGAGTCTTAATTTTTTTTATGGTTGTTTACTATTTTGAATTTTCAGGTGTTCTCTTAGGTGTATGAGACGGCTTGGAAGAGAAATTTTGATTCCTTTGAATTCAGAAATCGAGCGAACTTGTCGTTGAAATAGAAATGTGAGGAGACAAACTTCTAGACAAACTCAAGAAACCATGGATGACGTTATAGAAAATCCTAAAATTATGAACAACCAAAATAACAGGGTAATTCAGGACTATGTTATGCTGGTAGTCAATGAGGCTACGTCTGCCATTCAACGCCCCGTTATTAATGCCAACAACTTCGAGATTAAGCCGACTATTAGTCAAATGGTGTAAGCTAATCAGTTTAGTGGTCTACCTAATGATGATCCAAATGTTCACATAGCCACTTTTCTCAAAATTTGTGAGACATTCAAGCACAACAAATGTCTCAACTAATGCAATTAAGCTGAGATTATTCTAATTTTCACTTAGGAATAAGGTTAAGAGTTGGTTGAATTCTTTGCCAGCTGGATCAATTACTCCTTGAAATAGCTTTTCTGAGAAATTTTTGGTCAAGTTCTTTCCACCAGCCAAGATGAGGAATGAGATCACTACCTTTTCCCAATATGATATGGGGTCTCTTTATGAAACTTCGGAGAGGTTTAAATAGATTGTTGAGGGGATGCCCACATCATGGAGTCCTAGAATGGCTACAAGTCTAAACTTTCTACAATGGATTGGGAAATTCAACAAGGACACTAGTGGATACAAAAATAGGAGGTGCTTTGATGGGTAAAATACATGAAGAGGTATATGTTTTGCCTGAAGACGTGGTTGTTAATGCTTATCAATGACTAACTGAGAGTAATGTACCAAGAAATATTCATGGAGTTCAAGAAGTAGATGCACATACCGCTCTCATAGCTCAAGTAGCTACTCGGTCAAAGCAATTTAGCTCTTTCACTGCCAATGTTAGTGTTATTCATGCTGCACGGGAAGTTTATGACTTATGCAATGAACCTCATTCTAGCACTGAATGTCAAACTGGTAATCCTTTTGATCATTCTCAGTCAGAACATGTTAATTTTGTTGAGTGTTACAACATGCGGAATAACTCATTCTCCAACATCTACAACCAAGAATGGCAAAATCACCATAATTTCTCTTGGAAGAATAGTCAGAATGTGATTAATCCACCTGTTACTACTCAACCTCAATTTCAGCCTCAGCAGCCTAAAGTTTCTTTAGAAGATGCTCTTTCCCAGCTCATAGTCAATACTAATCAGTTTCTGGCAAGATTGGATCTTACACTTCAGAAGCAAGAAACTAGTATTCAGAGTCAAGCTACGTCTATTTGGAATTTGGAGCTTCAAATGGGTCAACTTTTATAAATACTCACTCAAAGACCACAAGGTTCTCTACTGAGTAACACTTAGAGGAATCCAAAGAAAAAGCAAAAGTCATTACCCTTTGTAGTGGTAAAGGCTTAGCAGAACCGAAGAAAGCTACGGTTGAGGATTTTCAATCAATTAAAGCACAAACTGAGGTTGTAGGTGATAATTTTATCAAGAATTCATAAAAGAAGGAAGACAAGCCTAAGTTAAAGCTCTTTCCTGATAATCCTCCACCTTATGTTCCACCTACATACCCTTAGTTGTTTTAGAAGCAGAAATTGAACAAACTGTTTTCTAAGTTTCTTGATGTGTTTAAGAAACTGCATATCAACATTCATTTTGCCTATGTTTTGGAAAAAAATGTCAAGCTATGTGAAATTCATGAAGGAAATTCTCTCTAACAAGAGAAAGCTAGAGGAATATGATATAGTTGCACTTATTAAGGAGTGTAGTGCTATCTTGTAATATAAATTGCCCCTAAAACTAAAGGATCCTAGAAGTTTTTCTATTCAATGCACCATTGGCAATTCTTATTTTGAAAAGGCACTATCTGATCCTGGAGCTAGTATTAATTCGATGACTTTCTCAGTTTACAAGAAGCTGTCTTGGAGAAGTTAAGCTCATAAAGGTCTCTTTACAATTAGCTGATCGTTCCATTAAATATCCAGTAGAGATTATTGAGGATGTCATGGTAAAGGTGGATAAATTTATTTTCTCATCTGATTTTATCATTCTTGACATGGAGGAAAACCAAGAAATTTTAATTATTCTTGGTAGACCATTCTTAGCTACGGGAAGAACTCTCATTGATGTGTAAAAAGAGGAACTTATTCTGAGAGTGCAAGAAGTTCAGCAAATTTTTAGTATCTTCAAAGCAATAAAACACCCAAATTATATTAATAGTTTTTTTGCGGGTGGATAGTGCAGAAGTATGTATTAAGAAATCAATTCATATCAGTGAACCAAGTAAACCATTGGAAGCATGTCTAGTTGAGGCTATTGACAAGAAAGATCCAAAGATTGTGAAGTGTGTGAATCGGTTGGAAGTATCCTCACAGATATTCATTAAGAGGCCTTTCGACGAATTGGATGAAGGTAAACCTAGACAATTACCATCTATTAAAAAATCACTGGTGTTAGATCTCCACCTTCAGTACACTTTTATGGGAGAAACATCTACTCTTCCTTAAATAATTTTCTGCTTCATTAAATGGTAAATAAGAAGACAAGTTTTTTAGGGTGTTGAGAGAACACAAAACGACTTCGGGGTGGTAAATTTGGAGATAAGTGGAATTTTAAAGCCAATGGACAACGAATGAAGTCATTTTTAGATGATCATTATGTCCGGCTAAAAACATTAAAGCAAGCGCTACCGGGAGGTAACCTGATTTTATTTTCGTTATTACAATTTTTATTTATCTATTTATTTATTTCTTTTACTGATTTTATTATAGTTTATTCAAGTTTTAACATTAAAAAAAAGAGCTTGGATAGAAAGTTTAGCATCGCGACGCTGACCTCTTGACGCCGCGACGTCTGACCTTGGATGAATTTGGCTCAGGCGCAATTTTCCCCTGCCTTTAAGGGGGGCAGTGCCTGTTGTTTGTTTTCAAGTCAAGCTCCGTATCCCTCTCTTTTCTTTTTTTTTATTTCTTTTTTTATTCTGTGGAGAATGACGAGGATGAAAGATCATCCTTATCTAGGGAAGTCCTCTTTAATTACTCCTTTTACATATTATCTTTTCATTAAGGACAATAAAAGTTTTAAGTTTGGAGGTGGTGGCTTTATTAAAAATTAAATGGCTTTCTGTGGTAGACAACATTAAAGCCTATGATGAGATTAGTTTTGATTTATTGATAGTTTTTAAAAATTGATGAATCTGTGTATGTTTGAACCATTTATTAATGTGCATTTCGCTTAAAAATCCTGACATGTTGAGCACATAGTCTTAATCGTTTGATTGTCTTTAGAGAAAGCTTGTGTGACATAAGGAATCAAAATGATCTCACAAGAACTCTAGAACTAGATTGATTGTTACTCGAGGTGAAATCAAAGGTTACATTGCACTTATGACATGATTTAGGTCATCTTTGGTCTGTTTGAGTTTTTCAAACCAACCTATGCATATTTGTTTCCCTAGTTACCCTTGTTAAGCCTAAATAGTCATTTTATTTACAACCCGTGTAGTTGCCTAGCCTTAAAAAAACTCTACCTAAATTATCCATTTTACTCATAGTATGCTGATGTTCTAGGAAAATACATGGAGCTATGGAAATTTAGTTGGATGGGAAAAGTTTTGAAAAAACACGTTGTAAAAAAGTGATGTTGTGGCCTTCTAGACTTGAGTGACTAAGCTCGAAGGGGTGTCTCAACACTTAATACCCTAAAACCAACTGGTTTGAGAGCTAATAGTTGAAAGCTCGTTAAGGAAAGGAGAAGCTTAAAGAAATCAAATAAAAAAATTGGTGTTGAAATTCTACATGATCCCAATTCAGAAGTTTTCTTGGGTTATCGCTGTTTTGAAATCTCTGAGACAAGTTTAGTTAGTCAAAACATTTTGTCACTTGTTCCGTAGTTTTTAATATTAGAGTTTATTTTTTTTTGTTTGATTTTTTATTTTTTGTTTTGCTCGAGTTATAGCAAAAAGTTAAGTTTGGGGATATTTGATGAGTGTGTTTCACACTCATGTTTTAGATAATCTTAACTTTATTTTGTTGGTTCTTTCAGACTTTTTGTTTGATTAATGTTTGGTTTTGTGTTCATCTTGTAGGTTAGATATATAAATGCATTTGAGTTGATTTTAAAAGATTTAGAAGGTGAAAATGCAGATAAAACGAGAAAAGAATGGACATGGGCGCTCAGCGTTGCGATGCTTGGCGCTACAGCGTCACTACGCCAACGCGATAAATATTTTTTTTCTTTCCGATTTTCACTCCAATTTTACCCTTTTCAAACCTTAGTGTATAAATAGAAATTTTGAGGGTTATTAGAGGATGTTTTAGACATGGGAGGTAGAGAAAAGAGCTTTTTGGAGAAGAGACGAAGACAGATCCAACCAGGAGACGAATCACAACTTCAATTTCCTCCTCAAATTTCATTTTTGCTCTCTTTTTATTTATACTCATGAATGTTATTAGGATATTTTTTATTTTAGTATATTTTAATTTTCCTATCTAGGGCTACGTTGTAGCCAAACCATAATTGTTCTTTAATTTTGATTCTCAATTTAATTGATAATTATTGTTGAGTCTTATAATCCATTCGTAATGCTTATGATCGTCTGGCCAACTATTGCATGATTTTTTATTTAATTATGAGACTGAGAAGTGATGATCAAATTTGCTCTTTGTTTATAACACCATTAGAATTTCATAAGTTAGAGATAATTATGAAACTAGTGTGACAATTATAATTTCTTATGCTTAACGAGTTTCAACACATTAAATCTTGACAGAGATGTGGGATTAGTATTTTTTATTCATTATTATCGATACTTGAGAAATATTGATAATTACATTAGAAAAAATTTACGGTCAATATTATAATAAACGTAGATTGTTTGAGATTAAAATTTAGAACATGTTTGGTTTGGTGAAATCAGAATTCATAAATCTTTCATCTATTCAAATTTGAATTATTTATCTTTATCAGCTATTAATCGTTTTAGTTTAATTAAAACACCCAACTTTTCAATATTCTCAGTTAGAATTAATGTCGAGTTAATTTCAATAGCTAATAATAATCAATCATTATGGACGATACACTATTTATAGAATTTTTATTACTTGACGATGATAGTGTATACTTGCACTCTAGACAAATCGTAACAAGATTCAGTAGATAGGAGTAAAAAATGTAGATCTTGACCAAAGAAGTTATCCATCAAAAAATTTACCATAAATCTAAATCTACATCAATGGAAGAACACTAACATTTACAAGGAAAGGAAGAAAAAAAAAGAAACATAAGAGAAAAAAGTGAAACCTTACAATTGAAGGAGATCACACAGACCTCCCTCTCGACATTAAATCTTATGTATCTAGGATTTGGCGTCGTATGTGGAAATAGAGTTTCCTCTTTTTAGAAAAATCTAAACTTTTTCTTGCCATTCAGATTTTTTGGGCTTGCTTATCGTTCCGAAGAAAGTTATGAAGCTCATAAATATCACTCTCAGATATTTTCTTTGGACAGTTAAAGTTGATATGAGTTCAAGTGCTAAAGTATCTTGAAATTATGTTTGCTCTTCTTATGCTGATGGAGGTCTCAACATTAGAGACATTGTTATCTAGAATGTCGATGTGGTGGCTAAACTGTTCTGGAAGATTGTTTGTAAGACTAGAGACTCACTTTGGGTGGCTTGGTGTTATCTTAACCTCCTCAAATGTCACTCTATCTTTACTCTAAAGTCATCTGCTGATCCTTCTTGGTCATGGAGGTAACTGGTTCGTATGAGGGATAAAATTGGTGGTTTTTGCTATTTGAAAATTGGGAGGGGAGATTCCTTTTCCCTTTTCAAAGATCCTTGGCATTCAAGTGGTATCCCTTTCAATGTAGGGGGTAAGGCTTTAGTTGAAAGTACATGCTTACCTCTTTTTATCCCTCTCGGCTCTTGTATAAGGAATGGGGTTTGGACTTAGCATTCCCATTATGTTGCAGATTGTATTTCACATTGGGGCTTCGACCTTAACATCAATCCTCCTTGTTATGAAGATAAGTATTGGGTATGTCTTGCTTCTCCTAATGACTCTTTCTCTATCTAATCTATGTATGATGCTTTGACTGTTTACCTTGGACTGATATTATATGGTATTCTAGTTGTGTTCCAAAATACTCTTTTATTTCTTAGCTTGCTCTTTTGAATAAGTTAGGAACTAAGGACATAATTATTTCTTAGAAACCTGATATCAATCCTTCTTGTATATTCTGTGTGATGGTGTTGAATCTGTTCAACATCTCTTTTCATTGTCCTGCCACCTCTCAGATTCTTAAGCTCTTAATTGATCGATGTAACTAAATAGGAGATGGTATGGATTCGGATAGTATTCTTTTTTTGGCTTCTAGGCTTAAAAAGGAATACTATGTATGAGTTTGTTTGCTCTAGAATTCTCTTCACTTCATATATTTATTGTATATGGTTGGAGAGAAACATGAGAGTATTATGTGGTAAAGTGCTTAATTACACTCTTATATCTAAGCAAGTTTGTAGGATTGTGGGGACAGGTTATTGTTCCTTAACAAAGTGAGACGATATAATCTTGATATTAATTTTCTAGATAGATGGGTTTGAGGTTAGATTTATTTGTCTATTTCTTTGTTTTTCCTGGGGTATGCCCCTTGTAAATATGTTTTCTTTTGGTCAATATATCTTTTTGCCTTTGACCCCAAAAAATCATTACTTTATGATCTAAAAAGTATTAATGCTTTTGTCGCAATGGTGAACACAAGAGGAAACCGCCATCAGGATTAAACGCACAATGTACCCCTTAACATTTGATCGGTATCCTAGAACAAAGGCCAATCTCAGCACACTTGGTCAAATTCAAGCCTCATTAGAACGATTAATACTTATTCCTCATAATTTGGAGAATGAAGTAGTTAGAAAAAGAATTCGAGAAAGACAACCAAGAGCTCAGGAAGGACAACAAGGAGCCCATGAAGGACAATAATGAGCTCAAGAGTAATATGATTAAGAAAAATCTCGTTCAAGTAGGTTACCTAAAGTCCTAACTCTACAATGCCAGGCATATGACAGTTGTCGCTTGTACAACCAAAACCTTGATAAAGTCATAACTCTACAATGTTCAGTATATATGGCATTAGCCGTTTGTACACCACAACTGTGGTGAAGTCTTATAAAATAACATTCTACAGGAGCTAAAAATCCTGTAAAAGGGTAAAAACAGGCACCATGAGAACCTTGTGGACTACTTTGTACATGATTTTTCGCCTTCTATAGAATCTCATATTTGTTGTAGTGGAAGCTCATCCAAGGGAGAGTGATCCCCATCCAAATGATGCCAATCTATGAGAGACTCAACCTCATGTGAAAGAGACTTATCAAGGGAGAATCATCCCCGCGTGAAATACAGTTCATCCGAAGGAGACTCATCCCCATGTAAATTAAGCTCATCCAAGAATAATCATCACCACCTAAAGAAAGCTCATTTAAGGGAGTCTTATCCACATCTGGAGGAAGCTCATTTGGGGGTGCTTCATCCTCATTAGAAGGAAGCTCATGTGAGGGGGATTCATCCTCATATGAAAGAAACTCGAGTATGAACTCATCCTAGTCCAAAATTGACATAACCAAAGATAACACCACCTTTAGTGCTCGAGTTAGTCACTCAGACTCAAGAAGTGGCATTAAAATGTAGAAGGGCCAAATAGTTTTGGGCTAGTGTTAGTCAAGCCCAGACAATAGCAATGAGCCAGAAAGTCGAGATGATTCATGAATTTTAACTAGATCTACCACATAAAGAGTTGTTGGAAAATCTAGAACTAAAAAAGTATAATTTTCATAAAAATAAAATTCAAACATCATCAGAATCTGTATGACATCATCTTACTAAATGACATCATTAGAGTCTTGAAAGACATCAACAGGATAGTATGACATAATCAGGCTAAGTGACATTATCAGATTTCAGATTTCATATGCCATCATCAGTTGAATGACATCATTAGAGTCTATATGACATCATCAAGTTGAATCGCACATGGTTATCACTATAAGCAGGCTATTAATATCTGCATGTCACCACCAAGTCGACTGAATGACATCATCCTCATCTAATATATACTTCTCTTATGAAATAGGGTCCTCAAACATCAATGACAATAAAACTCCAAGAGCGATGGCCAACCACGGTACCTATCTAGCTCAGCCTTTCCAGCAATTTGATATGTCTGATCCCATAAGAAAAGCACAATTATCTGCAGTCACAGGTAAATTGTAATTCGTAACTGGTTACGAGATAGAGTTATATGTACAGGTTATAACTCTAATACTCTCTATAATTACCAGAGCCTAATGTACATTACGTCGTAACTACTCTCTAGCTTTCCAATTACCTTTAAGCCTTTCATAAGTCAGATCATACGTTGACTTGGTCGTACGATCTATTTTCAGATCATACGTTGACTTGGTCGTACGATCTATTTTCTCTTTGTTCATGTATATATATATATTATGAGCAATGCATTGCAATACTCGACAGTCTGCAACTACAATATCAACATGCAATACCATCACACGTATAATGCCGTTCTGCCCACTTTCTTATGTATATATGCTTGGTTTTGGATCCCTCATGTAGGCGTTTTTAAATGAAACAATAAAAATAACATTATTCCCTAGATTTGTACCAATACGAGGACTCCATTTAACTACTTTAGGTGTGATCCAAATTAGAAGAATACAAAGACAGAACAGAAATGTATGAGCTGATCAGTTGATATAGCAAAAATATCTATATAATCACTTTTATTTCGTAGCTTTGATATTACATCGGCACCATGGTTTTCTGAGAAAATTTGTAATATACCTAAAATGTTGAAAATAAACATTTCATTTTTTTCATTTGGGATTTTTGGAAGCATAAACAGTGAAAAAATGGATCAAAAGTTAATCACTTAATCTTCAGCACCAAATGTATTGCAGTGAAGAACGGGACGGCACATAAATGGGTGAGCCATTGGCAGACTAAGTCCAGTTCCAATTTCCATATTAACCTTTGAGTTTAGACCATCTCCACCAACTTCCCAATCAAAGCATTGAACCAAGGCTGAAATCACACTAGTCACCATTGTAAACGCCAATGATGAGCCAGGGCAACCTCTTCTTCCCCCACCAAACGGCACAAATTTAAAATTTTGTCCCTTTATTTCATACTGAATAGGTTTCGCTTCCTCTTCTTTACATGAACCAAAGTAAAACCGCTCCGGCCGGAACTCATTCGGGTCTTCCCAAGTTTCGGGGTCTCTCATTACTGCAAAGAGATTGACTGTCACAGTGGTGTCCTTTGGTATGTCAAAACCATTGATTTTGCAATTCTCTCGGCACTTCCTAAATGCTATAGGTGAGGCCGGGTATAGTCTTAGACATTCTTTCACTATTGCTTGTAAGTATGGGAGATTTGGGATGTCGGATTCTTGGACGAGTCTCATATTGCCGACGACGGATTTTATTTCGTCACGGAGCTTGTTGAATACATCAGGATGGTTAATTAGCTCAGCTAGTGTCCATTGCATAAGCTCTGTCGACGTACTTGTGCCCCCAAGGAAGAGTTCCTATATTATCATAGAAAAAATTAATTAAAATTTCATTTTTCCTCATTGATTGAGAGTTAAAGGCTTTTTATAAGGTTTGTATTTCTAATAGTAGTGTCAATCAAGAATACACAAACGAACACATGTAACATTCTAAACCTATGAGATCGTGCGCTCGAATGACCTTTGTAATCCTAGATAGTACTATGTGATGTCATAAATAAAAGAAAAAATACCCTCATCTTTAAATAAATAAAAAATAGTTAAGATAAAACAACTCTTCAACAAGCTGTAATTTATATCGTGACATTTCGGGGAAAATGAAAACACATCTTATTAATTAAATTTAGTAAATAGATTAACCAAGTTAATAAAACATATTTAACGAGCCTAGTTTAGAGTGAACAAAAGATTTTTGTTAAGTTTATTTAATTTATGTTCAACTGCTAAGAAACAATTTAAATGACTAAATTTACCTTAAATAAAAAACTTTAACTTTTAAGATTGTTGGCAATTTAATACAATTTCTATGTAAAATATGGCCTCTTTTTAGAATATAACGTACTCTTTTGTACCATATAATTTAATGAACATCTGAATGAAAGTGTTATTGCGTGTGCAACGATTTGCAAGGATTGGACAACACCAGAAAATTAGAGGGACAAAAAGAAATACTTACAAGTAAGAAAGACTTAATATTGGTTCTTGTAATCTTCAATTCAGCTTTCTCATCATAATAAACCTTCAATAAAATATCCATTAAATCCTTATCATCTCTATCAAACCCTTCTTTCTTTGCTCTCTCTTCATGTTGCTGAAGGACTCTTTCTAGAATTTCATCATACCTAAGAGTCACATCCCTTGCCTTCGTCCCATACAACCAAAACCCTAGTCTCTTGAAGGGCCAAACAAACACATCTCCAAAAGACACCTTTGTTGCCATTTCCACTGTCTCTTTCACTAATTTTCTAATCCTCTCTGCTTCATCATTGTCATCTGAACACCTTGTGCTCATCACCATTGTACATGTTATGTTGTTTGTGACTTTCATTAGCTCCGCGCCCATATCAATGACCCCTCCTTTTTCACTAACTTCATGCAGTTTTCGCAGTAGTCGTGATATTTCGTTGAACCGAACGGAGTGGGACAGTTCGATTTGCCGTGGGGCGAGAAGTTCAGACATGGTAAGCTTTTTCATGAACCTCCAATATTCACCGTACGGAGCGGCAAAGAAGCCTGAGCTCCCATATGGCAATTCGTCGCTGAAAGCAAACGTTGGACGGGACGAGAAGGTGAGGTCTTGGGTTTTGAATATTTCGGTGGCCATTGAGGCCGATGAAACGAGAAGACAACGAGCAGCGCCTAGGCGGAGGTAGAGGAGAGGGCCATATTTGGTGGAGAGGCTGTGGAAGCATGAGTGTACGGACGGGGTTAGGAGATGAAGGTGACCGATCACCGGGAGGGCGGGTGGACTCGTAGGTAGCCGGAGACGAGACGTTTGCTTGGGTGGTTTTTGGAGAAAGTATTGAATTAGAAGGGTGAAGATGAAGAAGAGGATGGTGAAGAGGACGTACAAATGTGTGTCCGCCATTTTGGTTAGATGTTTTTGAGTGTTGATTGAGTGTGTCAATCTCCTATATGTATATAGAGAGGGTTAAGGTAAGATGTTTATTGACTATAGTTGGTTTGAGTGTAAAAGGAATATTGAAAAATAAAAAAGATGGGATTGGGAAAAAAAATAGTATATTAATTAATAGAACTTGGTAATTTCCTCTCTATGCTCGAGGGAAACACTGAATTTGATGAAAAATTCTTTCTTAGTTTTTTTTCCCGATTTGTTGTAAATTCCGAGGACTATATTATATAGCATGGAGGTGTGAATTTTTTTGTGATGGTTTTCTCAAGGAAGTGTATTAATTAAGTATTTGATTTAATTATGGTCTTTATTGACCAATAAAAAGATGCAAATTCTTTCTTCTTAATTTTATATAAATTTGTAACAACTTCCACGGTATTGCGTTATGCATGCATATGGAAGTGTTTAATATTTAATTTACTATTTGCGTGCAAAAACCATAAAATTTGACTAAAATATTATAAACATTATTATTTTATCCTAAACTTTTTAATTCAAGTAGCAAAGGTGAATTATCAACGATATGCAGAAGAAAACTACTTTTGAATTTTTTAAAGGAAAATTTAGTAATATACTCAAAACTGAAGAAAGTATTTCTTAAATTAATGAGAGGAAAAGCTTGGTTCACAGTATTATGAATTTGTTTTGTTCCATTCTGAATAATTTAATTAAAATAAGACTGATTAGCATCGAATAAGCTGTAAATAAAAATTATTAAATGGTAGGAAATCGTCGAAGTTCTATACATCATCGTTTGACTTTGTCTAATTCACAAAATAGAGCGAGGGAATAACATAAAATTATAAATTGTATTTATATGAAACATTTGATTTTTTTAATATAACATAAAATTATAAATTGTTGGTTGTCAATATATTCATCACCTTAAAGCCCATTATTTATACGAAACATTTGATTTTTTTTTAATAAAATAAGTCAAAAATACTCTTATTAGTCGTACGTTCTAAAATAGAAAGCTTAATTTAGACAAAAAATTGTTTCATTTAGGGAAAAATATTTGGACATCCATGATATTCACCTAAAAGACATGTACATACTCTATAGTTTAAGAAAAAATACGGATCTCCCTTGACATTTCATTTTGGAGAATAAAAAACACAAAAACGTATTTTTCCTATTAACAGCGTTAAAATTTCTCAAAATATCAAGAATGCCCTTATTTTTATATATTGCTTACCCGGTAGAACCTGAATTTTCGTGTTTTGAGGGTTTTCTTAAACTCAATTTCATGTTTTAAGGTTTTCTCAGGTCTGGGTTTTCTCATATTTTCTCGGGTACGGGTCAAAATTACTTAAATGGGTCTGGATCTAAGGTTATTTTAGTCATTTAATTCTAAAACTAATTTTTTTCAACATATTGAATTTATTTATCTTTTCTTAAACTACACAAGGTGTTTGTGTCTTTTAGATAAACCTGAGGGGATATACAAATTATATATAATTCGTGTCATTTAAATCTATTAGAAGAAGGATATGAAGGAATACTTCAAAAAGAATATTGAGAAAAAAAATAGGAATTCATCAAAAAGAATAAATTATATATAATCTATTGTCTCCGGCTGAAAAAGATACGGAGGGTCATGGTGATATGTATTTTTTGTTCATTTATTGTTTCAATAGAAAGCAAATATATATTTACATGTAATCCAAAAGATAACATAATTGTCCCTTTTTAAGTATTTTATTTTATTGAGGAAACGACCTTGTATTTGCCTCCAAGGTTAGCTAAGTAGTTGAGTATAATCAGGCATGGGGTTTGTTCTCTTAGTTGAGGTGTTTAAATTATCACTCACGCAGAAAATGCCTGACTTGTATTGTCGTAATATTGAGAATCTCTTTAAGATAATGGTTGAAACTTGCTTTCAGATCTTAGTGACTCATAAATGGAGAGAGTTCGGAGGATTCCTAGTTATAAATAAATCATTAACTTGTTTTTACGGCCAACAACATCGAAAATATATTTGGAAAAATTAAAAATTGATTCACAAACAGTTAAGGTGTTAATTAAAGAAAAGTATGAACATAGACGAGGTAGGTAGTAACAACTCAAAAAAATTATGGACTCAGATCTTTATGAAATTTATTAAAAATATGATTTTATTCACATTTATTTTCTCTTAAATTAAAAATAAAATGGGAGACTTCAAGAAAAAAATGCTTTGATTTTCAAATATATCACTTTCAATTTAAAATGGTTTACAAAGGGCCATTCCACTCTATTTTTACAATTTTCTTTAATTAAATGAATCCAACTATATCTAATTTCTTAATTACATATAGTCAAAGTTGGCTAAAAATTTTAAATGCTGAGTTTATCAATTTTGAAATTCTCATTTCAAATCAAGATGATATGGTTAGACAATATATTATTTAATGTTTTGCTCTCTCATTTAGATGAAAAGAAAAAACATAAAATTTAAATACAAGATGAGTTTCAACAACGTAGAACATGTTTAATATAAAAAAAATAGATCTAACAAATTAATATTCTGAAATGCTCTTTTTCTAGTTTCAGCAAAGAAAAGTCATTTCCGAAATTTAACCTTTCTTTTCTAAAATTGAATTATTGAAAGGCGAAAAATTAGGTCAACATTTTTTTGACTCATTCTTTTTCTATATCAACTCAAAGAGTTGAAACTTTTTACTTCCCTCCCCACATAGGATCAATTTGGTTTAACGACGACATGTAGCTCTAATGATCTTAAATTTTGAAATCATTTATGTGAGTGAGTTGTGTGTAGTTGGAGATCGAACCTACTACTACTAGTAGTTTAAAAATATGTATTTGATTTTATCAAGTTAAAAAGAGAATCCGTGAGTTGAAATCACATCGAATGGATATATTATATCAACAATGAGATTCGGAATTGGTACCTTGAGAAACTACTATTTCAATCACTCATACATTCTGAAATAGTAAAATAAATGTCTTTTATTTGATAGGAAGAGGTTGGAGTTTCTATAGGAGCAGAGATATAAAAACAAGTACAAATCATACGTGAACCACAACCACAACATTCATTAATCAGTACATATTTTCACAAATGTGCTCTTATTTTCAGAGATGATAATTAGATATTTGTCTTCCAAACTACTCTATTAGATACTCATCATTCTTCTTACTTCATAACATCACCTGCACACAAAAAAAAACTAAATATTAATTTTTTAGAGTGATCATCCTCTAGTATAAAAAACCAACTAAATATTAATTTTTAGAATGATCACCCTCTAGTTTCGTGAAGGGGGCAAAAAATTTCCCAGTATATTATAGTTACAGTACTTAAAAAAAGTATCTGATACAGAGAGAGCATACATGGATCGAAATTAGCAGTGCACTTGTCGGGAAGCTGAAGGGCCATGCTGCGATCAACACCGGAGATAGGGGGGCCATTGACAACGACACACAAACAAGGCTGACCAAGAGATTTGAGGGCATTACAGCAAGCATCATTTGGTGGGATTGAACTAAAAGGAGCAACTGATGCCCTACATGGGATTAGCTGAACAAGTGATGAAAAGAAGGTTCTTGTGCATATACTTGCTTTCCCTTGCTCTACTAAACTTGTCATCACCATCATGCACACCAATACTACCACAACCTTCTTTCTTCCTAATACCTTCATTTTCTTTTTGCTATTTTATTTCTCCACTTCACCTATCATACACACTTCTAAGATTTAACACACACACATATATATATATATATATACACATCCACACACAGAGAGAGAGATGGGCACATGCCATTGAGCACCTCCTTCCTACCCTGAGATCACACCTACAATGCCAATATAGTTCCACATCTTTACCATTGATCTAATTCTGATACCAGCTATACAAGTACGATACGCATGCATGGCAATACAGTTATGAAAACCACATGTCATGAGATTTATGCATTTATACAATGAATTCAATCCCCTGATAACATAAGATTGTGGCAAATGGTAAATTGTTCAATGGGGGCAATTATGATTTAATCAAATATATGTACAATGCCAAGTAGAATACTTTTAAACGCTCCGGTGATCGACTTTTCACCTAAATAATGTAATGTGAGGGAAAATAATACATATCCTCGTACCCATTCGAGATTGAACAGTAAATAGATACAACTCAAAATTGTTCCTACAAAACTTAGGGTGGTGAAACTTTCTACTATAAAAGATTCATCATTCTATTCATCTCCTCTTGCTCACGAAGCTTGACATGGATAATTACCCAAAGATTTTGAAAAGCCATCTTATGATTTTATCCAGATGCCCCAGCAGCAGTGCGTTTATCGTACTCCCCTTGCTCCTCTTTAGCAAACTCTTCTATTAACTCACGTTGTCTCGGAGTAAGTGTCCTGCTCAAATGATTCTCAACATCAAATATGCTATTTTCTAGCTGAAATATTTTTCGTGCATATAGTAGTCAAGCAAGAGGCTATAACTGTAATTCATCAATTTGCAATATACGTCGGACAAGAATACACGAGCTCTACGATTGGCAATTTTGCAATATACATCGGACAAGAATACACAAGCTCTACAATCGGCAATATTAACTAAGATGTTGAAAACTTACGTTGGAATGCTGACATTGAAGTGCACATATTGATCGCCAAATGTGAAAGAATTCCTCGTCTTTATCCCTGTAGTAAAATGCAATGAAAGAGGTTAAAACCTAGGCCCCTTTTCAGATTCTTATTGGAGTTCAAATCCATTACCCATATCGCCGTACCCTTTTCATACTCTTAGCATTGTACAATTCCATGCTATTAAAGAGAGGTAACTTAGTTGACAAATTGGATAATCTTTAATTTTTTGACAAAACAAAGTGAACTTTGTCATTTCATGCATGACACAGAAAAAGAGAGAACAAAATAAGCTTGTAACTAGTGTTAGGACAATTTAAATATATACCAGTTGTAGATTTAGAGTACAACTAAGAACATCCTACCACATTCTTAGACAATGATAACCCATTAGTAAGGAAAACCAAACATATATAGCCTTAAATACATCCTTATCAAAAGGGAAAACACACTGGTATAGCAGTTGTATCATTCTACTATTATAATTCGGAAAGCTCATCTCAAAATAAGACAAAATTTCATTACCATATGCCCAAAGACATTAACATGGCTTTAAAATAGGAGTTAACAAAAAAACCATATATACAGAGAACACTAGCCAGAAAATTTTCTGTTAGCTAACACGACTGTAATTCTTTACCTTTCTTCTTCAAAACAACCTTCTGACCAGGTTGGGTGCCCGGGCGTACCTGGATATCAAAAATCAACAATGGTATCAACTGACAATAGAGTCAAGTAAAAATATAATTCTATACAGAACACCACCTATTAACGTTACTTAAAATTTTTAATCACTTATTCATAAACATTAACTAACAAACCTTAAGGACAACATCTCCGGTAAGAGTTGGGACCTGGATGGTTCCTCCCAAAATAGCCTGCACATTAGCCATCAAAATATAAGAGATGTTCATCAAATATAAGGTGATATGAAGAACTCTGGGCATTTTCTTATGAGAGTATTGTGTTTGTTGACAAAGAAAAAACTAAAGGTTCTATTTAACTTCCCAGTGCAAGTACTTAGGTCTCTCAAGTTATGGTGCAATAAGTTCCTATAAAAAGAAGTTATTGTACAACAAATCAGCTTCATGATATTCTTCAAGTTAGCAGTCGGATTAATTATATAAATTCTTAAGTATATCTACTATGGAATCTACTTTTACCGCAAGTTTTCTGGACTAACAAGAGTCACTTGCAGAATTGGTCCTCGTAAGTAGACTTAATGTGTCGTACAAGGATGAAATAAACATATAAGGGAAAAATATTACCTGAGTGACACCTAAAACAGCATCTACATGAATGTCAGAACCTTCTCTGCGGAATACAGGGTCTTCTCGGACCTGTGAAGGTAAGGAATAATATCAATTTAATTTAAACGAAGAGAAGAAAAGACAGAAGAAATCATCCTATATTAATTTTGTTTTTATCAGTCTTAATCCACAAACAGAAACAAAATAAATGAAAACATAACATCCAATGAGGAAGGAAAAATTAGCTACAAAGAAAAGAAAGAAACGGAACTAGAAGAGTGATGCAACTCACCTTAATGGTAACATAAAGATCACCAGGTTGATTTCCATCTGGATCTGCCCCTCCACTCCTAAATACCTTCATTGTTTCATTATCATCTACACCTGCATGCCAAAAGAACCCAAAGAGAAACACCATCAGAATACCTTGATAAAAAAATGAAGAGAGATACCATGCATGTTTATACATTCTCCATTCTAGCCATTAAACTCTACCACAGCAAAAGCATACTACACCTGAATCTAAAACAAGTAATTGCATGCTACATGATCACGATTTTGCAATGATTAAAGAGAAGGGACTCAACAAATTGAAATGAACCAGACTGGAAATATCATTAAAATTGAGAGACTATCAGTGAATTGGTTATTTGACAACCATCCATAATCCTTCTCCTTCGCTAAGATTTTTTCCTGTCAATGATAGAAGAAAGAGCACCTTCAATCACAAGGTTTTTCTCACTGTGCAATAATCATTATGACTATAACCTTCTTGAAGGCTATAGAAATTCTCATATATTGAATTTTTAGAGGGTTTTCTATTAATACTGTAACATCACCAGCCACAAGAGAGCAAAGAAATTTTTTAGCGAAAGACAAAATGAAGCCAAAAAATTCTACCAGTCAATACAAGTACACAGAATAAACAAGATTTGAAATAGACTAAATATATATTCACGAAGTGTGTACTTAGCACGAGAAGTGCAGACAATATATGCCAAATCAAGCTCCTGATAAATGAAGCTTACGTTGCTGAATCAATCTGCCTTGCCAAGCATTGGCAGTGACAAGACAGCAACGCATTCATTTAGCTAGATATGAACGGCATACCTAGAAGAAATTTATCCACCACTTCCGATGACTAATTTTACCTGGCATGATATCCAACTTAACAGATTTCATTTTTTTCACCACTCGTTCCCCCTTACAAGACTTGCAAAAGCTCTGAAACAAAAACAACATTGATTATTTACAAAAGAGAAGGCATTGATGCAGCAAATTGTTACATCAATCAAAAGATATGAAAGCTACCAAACCAAAAAGAAAACAAAAGGAGAAGTTTTGCTATTCAAAGTAATTATTTCAAACATCACACATAGCATGCCTCGATAGTATTGTAGCCTTCTATCTAAAAACAGTGTCATTGACATTTACACCAGAAGAAACAACATCTTTGGATGGTCAGTAAATCTTAAGCGCTCTTTGCTTTCTTTTGTGAGTGTGTGGGTATTAGTTTTTTCTTGGGGGTGGGGGTGTGGGTGGGGTGAGCAGTACATATGTTATTGCACTAATAAATAGCCCAATATAAAAATTGAAAAGCCCAGTCCGATCATTCCTTAAAACCTAGGTGTTAAAGAGAGAGGTACTAGAGTCTTATAACTAGCACACAATGCACAAATCTAGGCAAAGTGGGACAACATTCCAACACACCTTTCTGGACCACAACACGGTAGCCGAACTAAACAACATACCAAACAATCCGAACTAAGCGGACAAATAACCGAACTAAAGCGCCACAAACAAATGTCCAACCAAGCTCTGATACCAAATTGAAAAGCCCAGCCCGATCCTCCTTAAAACCTAGGTATTAAGGAGATGGGTACTAGAGCCTTATAACTAGCACAGAATGGACAAGTCTAGGCAATGTGGGACAACATTCCAACAATAAACTCTTAGTCAATCGTGAGCATTGTCAATGTGAACCATAAAAAGAAGCACAACCATGAATGACATTCTAAATCTTTCTTTCCTATTACACTATAAAATCCAAACCAGAGCCAGATTCAAACCATTTGGAGCACTCAAACAACTACGACCTTCCCTCCTACGAGGAAGAACTTCCAAAACTGATTCAGATTAGTCATTGATTACTAATGCCACTAACATGTAGGTCTAATCCTTTTCAACAAATTCTATTATGCAAAATGTGACTGACATATAAAAGAAAAAAAGAGGAGCATGTACAATTTAGTTTGTCAACCTCCTAAAAAGACAGGAGCCACATTGGAAATTAATATCATATTCAGAAAAAGTGAAACATACCGAAACCACTTTCCCGGTTCCACCACACTGAGTACAAGTAGCTTGCATTCTTAATGGCCCAGTTTGCATGAATGTCTGGATATGAGTAAAACATGGTTTGAAACTAGGACAATAATTCCCTAAACAAAAACCATTTTTTCATTCAGTAATATAAAACTGACCATTCCTGAGCCTCTACATCGTTTACAAGTTTCAGGTCTTGTTCCAGGCGGAACACCACTACCACCTGCAAGTATCAAGTAATGTAAGTAGAGAAAAGGAGATTATATTCTCAACATGAACCAAAAAGCCACCAACATTAGCAAAAAACAAATTTCTAATCTTTGAATAGAACCATCATACCACAAGCATCGCATGGCACAGCGGCATGAAACGTCACAGTTTTAGTGCATCCCTGAACAGCTTCCATAAAGGAAAGTTCCAAGGAAACCTACACAAGAATCAACAATATGAACATTAATTTTAAAAAAAATAAAGTCTAGGGCATAGAACCAGTATTGATGATGGTGCATACCTTCACATCCTCGCCACCAAAATTCTGACGAAAGATATTTGAAAACTGATCCATAATGAAGTCGCATAACGCACACACAAAAAGTACCACGTTAGATTAAAAAGGTGAAAATGAAAATGTGAAGAACAAAAAAGCAAGAAGCATACAATATGTAAGATGTCTAACATTCATAAATGTATCCGACTTCATAAAGAAGCCCATAAAACAGGTTTACCAGCCACCTCATAAGCCAAAGTTAAAGATTATGGGAAAAGCTATTTGTCATTCACTAAAATATATGTAAACATATAGAGATTTACAAGATTGTTCTGACAAAACAAATGATAATATATACAAGACCAATTATCCTCAAAATCTTAAAATCTCAAATAAAATGTCAAGGTGTTGAAACTTGAAACTTTGAAACAATCCAAGCTCCCAACCAAGAAATAAGGCAGAAACGAGCCTCATCTTTCTTTGATTCATAAATAATCAACGTCTAGAAAATAAGAAAGACAAAAACAGGAAAGGAAATTCTGTAGTTTTTAAAACATGAGAAGAGAAAGCCACAAACTAATGAGAGAGATGCTCAAGGTGAAGCATTACATCAAAACCTCGGAATATCCCACTAAATGGATCAAATCCATCACCGGGGAAGCCATGGTGCTCTTGTTGTGTATATGCGTCATGGCCGACCTACAAGAGTGTAGGTTAACAGCATAAGAACAGATGTGATTCAGAATGACAAGAACAAAATCAATGAAGTACTCGCATGACCTAGATATAGCACTAAACTACTAAAAAGGAAGTAGGATCACAACATACATCCGTGTGCAAAGATGGCCAAATAGCACCATCCTCTCACTTGAACCCAGTCTCATAAAGAATTGAAACTAAAAGGAGTCTCTGTAGTTTACAAGATAATAAAAGTGTACCTCAAACAACCCATAGCAGCTTGAAATAAATCATCAAAAACACAGTCACCAAGTTGAGAAAAGTTCAGATTTAGAATAAAATCAATACCTCATCATATTGTCGACGGGTCTCCTCGTCTTTCAAGACCTACAAAAAGGTAATAAGTTCCTTGCAATTATTCATGCATAATCTTAGGAATGAGGGGAAGTGTGAATACAAAATTCTTACCTCATATGCCTTGCTAACTTCTTGAAACTTCTTTTCAGCTTCGGGATCCTCTTTATTTGTATCTGGATGGAGCTTCTTCGCAAGCTGCAAGAAAAGTGGTATGACTCTTTAATTGGCGTAACTCTAAACAGGAGGCCCAGAACTAGCCCAATATGATTTCTTTTAGAAAATCCAATTCATGATGTTTTCTAGATCTGTGGCTATATGTTTACCACATGGGAGCATATAACAGAACTATGGCTCACCATGCTACAGATCTTGTATAAGACTAGGAGACAATACTAACTTCTATAAAAGAGAGGTGTCATAAAAACTTACCCCATAATACGCTTTCTTTATTTCAGATGTAGTTGCATTCCTGCTCACACCAAGCACATCATAAAAATCTCTAGCAGCCATGGTCGCTGATTCCCAAAACAACATTTAAAAACAAATGACGAACGTGTAAGTAGCATTTTCTCCAAGGCATCCAAAGAAAAATGGATAACAAACATATCAAGCATAAGATATTAATGCAAGAAAAATAACACCATAAGAATTATTAATTATTATAGACACCATTTAATTTGATCCATATATAATATATGATATATTTTGGGGGAAGTTTCTCCCAAACATGTAATCTATACAACGTAAGACATGCATAAATCTTCCACAACATACACGAGGATCTAAGACGACAGAGGCATTAATTCCAAAGCATACACAGAAAGCATACACAGAAATGTGACAAACTGACTTAATATAGTAAGTCCAGGAAAAACAATTAAGGTGATATAAAGAACAAATGACCACAATAAACAAAAAAAGTTAGTGTGCTAAAATATATTTGTATTTAATCCAATACCAGTGCCGTGTATTGATCTGACTGCTCCACCATTGCCATTTATAACTCCGAAGAGGAACCAATTCTTCTGATTAACTGCATCAAAATCACAAACTTAAAAAGAAACAGTGAACAAACAGACGAGTACCATTATGCAGTGTAGCAAATCCAATCCAGTAATCTGGAAAAACGATCAACCAGTTCAATCGAGACTGAATTTGGTTTACTTGAGGTTAGTATTGTAAAACCAATCGAATAAACAGAATATCAAAGTTACAAAAAATATCAAAGAGTTCCAATTTCTTCCCAACAATTCAACAGAGTAAAACAGTGCAAACATAAATTTGGGACCAAAATGTTCAATTTGTACCACTTTTTGGACTGCAACTTCCATAGATGCTAGACGGACTGCAAGCCGCTGAATTAAATCTCTTCACACCACCTCGAAACACCGAGTCACATGCCTGTAGTTGACCCAGTCACAAAGAAAATCACAGAAGATCATGAATCAATCGCATGTATAGAAAATTAGATAAAAAAGGCATACGGAGCTCTGGGTATCATGCAGAAGGGAGGATGAAAGAGAGCGACGGGCCAACAAATGGATGAGCTTGACGCCATTGGAGCGAACCATTTGGAGCTCTGTGACGTAACAACTCACACACACTCACTTTGCAAGCGCGTCCGTACCAGAAATGTTATGGCGGTTTGGAGTCGGGTTTTAGTTTTTGTCTGGGTAAATGTTTAGATTGGGAATTCAATAAACCCCTGAGAAACCCTAATTAGAGAAATTAGAACGTTCTAGTAGAGAGAGAAATGCTTGGGTCTTTCTATGTGCAACAGTGCGAGAAAGAGAGAGAGGCCCAAGCTTGTGGGAGCTATTTAGGGGTGTCAGTAGGCGGGGCCCGGACGGGAAGTATTCTACTCTCCGCCCTCACTTCTATACATATTATGTTTACATCTAATTTTGATGTAATAAATTGAGTTGATTTAATTAGTTAAACTTTTATATTTATATTTATAGTTTGAGTTATATTTTTTCAATCTCTTATAATTTGTAATCTAATTTTGATAAGAAAATCTTATTTCCTCTCATTTCCCATTAACACGTTGCAGGTAATCCAACCCTTCTAAGAAATTAAACTAAATTCATGAATAAATTTCTTAAAAATAAGAACTATTATTTCAATTTACAATATATTTTTAACTTTTGATTTCCCCTTTAAACCTTTATAATCTCCTAAAATAGAGCACAATTTGAGAATTTCACTTCTTTTTTTATTTAATTCATATAATGAAATTATATTTTCCATTTAATGACAATTTGCTTGCAAATTGTTAGTAAAACTCAAATAGTTTTATACTATTATGAAGTTAGAAATGAATCTTCGTCAAGATAAATTTCGAGATCTTTTGTACAATGAATTTTTCTTTTTAAATTAATAATATTTTTTGTTAAAAATTTATAAAATAATCACATTGTAATAACTATGATATCGGGAACATGAAAATTTCATATAAATAAATTTAGAAAAAGACGTTATATATTAACTATCTCTTAATATGATAGTAATTTTTTAAGAATATGACAAATTGATGGAGTAAAAAAATTATATATTATTCAAAGAGCAATGTTATATCAATTTAAAGATTATAAACAAGCTAATGTATTTAAAGATTATAATAATTTTTAAAGATAGTTAATATTAATTTCAAACCATACGTTTATTTTATATTAGTTTAACATGTGCGAAGCACATATTTTTCTACTAGTATAGATAAATGGCAATATTAGAATAAAACTTCATAATAAATGTTCAATTTAGGTCAAAATGCATGGTCTACGTCAAAATTTCATAAATAACCAAACATGTTTCATAATATAATATCTAGCACTAGGCTATTGTCATAATTTTTAATATATTATAAAATATAGAAAAATAAATGGTACAACAGAGTGGGATTATTATATTCATCTCCATCACATACTGACGCGTGTATATTTACGAAGGCTTCGTACTCACGTGAGATCACTCCTTTATTCATCAAAATACCTCTCTATTAAAGACGTTTCACTAGAGGTGGCAGCTGGCCCGGCAATGCTCGGCCCAGGCGGGTCACTGGAATTTTAGGGCGGCCCAGAATGAACCGTTGAATTGCCGCCCCATGTACTCACGTGTCGGGTCAGCGAAACGGGTCGAGCTCATTTAAATAACTGGCTGGCCTGTTTTTCCTCCCTTTAATGTGATTTAATTCTAAAAAAATGTAGATGAGGAGAGTTGAACCTTAGTGAGAAATAGATGAAGTGTAGGGATTATCACTAAGCTACATGGAAGTCATGTTACTTTTCTTTTAATTATTTTCTTTTTTTACTTTAAAATCACAATAGAAAAACTTTTCATACTAAGTAAAATAATTATTTTATTCATCGAATTAAATAGTTGTATCACTATAAATTAAGTACATCTCAATAAAATATTCATTTAAACAAAAAATTATAATAATCATGGAAACTCTAAGTATCATAAATTTATTATTTTATATTTATTAAATTTGAGAGTTGCATCACTATAAATTAGACACATCCCGACTAAGTTGGCACCTACCTATTTATCAATCACTTGCGACAATCTCAAAAATTAACCCCCCCCCCCCGAGCTAGCCTCGTTAAAACCTTTACTAAAAAAACGTCACTGGAGAAAACCCAGAAAATGAAAAAGAGTACTAACTTATACAAGACTTTAAAAATCTGAATCATCTATAATTCATTTTCATTAACATCTAAATCTTGAATGATGTCGTCTACTCGTTGTTGTCTTCTTTTGATGGCATCACTCCAATCCTTAACACAGGTGAGAGCGTCAACAATATCAGGAGCTAATATACTTCTTTTTTCTTCAATTACACATCCACATGCACTAAAAGCAGACTCTGATGCTACTGTAAAGACCGAAAAGTCTAGTAGATCACGCGTCGTCATAGAAAGAATTGGATAACTTGTTGAATTTGCTTTTCACCATTGTAAAATATATAACTCATGATTTTCTTTAATTCTATATTCTGTTTCAAAAATTTTATAAAGTTTTGATCTATGAGGAGTAGAAATAATGTTCTTCATTTTAAATTTTATTATTTGTTAAAAAATATTCATAGAACTACCTACTTGTGTAGATGAACTACTACCATCATTAATATTACAATCATCATTTTTATATTTTGATTCATACGTTGAATAAAATGAATTAATTCTGATGTTAGTTTTTTAATATCTACAACGGGGGAACATACCATTTGAAGAGACGTTATAATTTTTATCATGGAAGTGATGGGACATTTGAATATTGAGATTGTATGTTTTTTATTTTTTGTCTTATTAATTGATGTTAGGGTATGCCCTTGAACCCTTGGTGTACTTTTCGTTGATTATATAAAATATATATTTAAATAAAAAATATTATCTATTTATTTAATTAATTACATTTATCTAAAAACTGGTAGGCCCATGTAGGCCCAGGCTTGGCCCGCGGGCCTTAACTGACCCGGTACTGTTTATTCACAGATCGGGCCGGGCTTGAATAGACCGATTCAGTCAGTTTCGTGGGTCGAATCGGTCTACTTACCACCTCTACGTATTATAATGGATTTGGATATCCGTTTGTGATTGACGTCTCTAGAGCTACTTAGGTTAAACAAAGTATATAAAAGTCACAACAAATAATCAATTTTTTTTAAACAATTAAGTAAAGGTCAGTTTTTTTAAAATTTTACATTTTTATCATGTCATATCATCACTTCAATTATGAGAAAATTTATAGTTGACTAATTAGCCCTTTTAACCATTTACATATGCAAATTGTGTTGCTACATTTGAGGAGATGGTGAATTTTTTTAACTAAGGAGTTGATCGGCAAATTAAGAGATTTGATAATTATTGAAAATCAAATCATTAAATCAGCTTAGTAATTTCCAAATAATCTCATACTCGGTTAAAGGTTTGTTGTAATGGGAGGGTTCAAATTTCTTTTATTCGTAGAGTGAATAAGATAATTTTGTCATTATAATTGGAGGTTCAATAATCGAAATCCTCTAGTTCAAAATCGAAATTATTTTTTCAAAGTTGTCATTGAAGATTTTAGAAGCTTTATTGTTTTATTGACTTTCTTATATTTATTGTTGTAATATTTTATTGTTTTATTGATTTTCTTATACTTGTTGATGCAATGTTTTATATTTTGCTTATTGATATGAAAATTGTTGTGGTAAAGTAGACACTTTAGGCTTCTTTTTCGTGTGGTAACGTTTGTTCATTTTCTTCATATTCATTCATTTTTTTGTCTAGCATTTTTTCTCTTGGTGTTCTTTCTCGAGATTTTTGTTTATTTTTATTTGTTTGATAAGTAGTCCATCAGTGACTTACTTACCATAAATGAATGATATGTTTAAAACAAAATTGATAAATGCTTTCTATTTATGGTATTTCATAATATATTATCCATCAATTGTTGACCTATAGTTTAGGTATATTTACTAGATTTTTTTTGTTTTTAATTTGTGACAAGCTAATTTAATTTCATTATTAGTTGTAAGTTTGTTAGTAATTATCATTTATTTATCAGTAATGTATCTCTGGCGTTCTTTAGAATGTATTGATTCTTTCTTTAAATTAAACTATCAGTTCATAAAATATTAACAATATCATTGATTGATATGTAGTGTATCATATTTTACATGTAAAAATCTTAGATTTTTCAATTAACTTATTGTTTAATAATGCACTTCGTGATGCATCCAGTGTAGATAATTGTTTGACTATTCATATGTCATATATTTACATCTTAGTGATGTAATTTATTTTAGGGATGTGGTTAAATGAAAGGAAGGGTATTGTAGTCTATCAATTTTAATGATGTTATCAGTTACCAAAAAAAAAATTGTCTGCTACTTAATGGCCCGTGTGTTTTTGCGTAAAAATTTACTTGAGTCTTTCTTAGAATCGGTGTAGAAAATTTTTGGAATAGTTGTCACATATCTTAAAATATAAATATTTTGTTTGTTTTTTTAAAATTTTAAGAGTCTATTCATTCTTTACCCTCAAACACATTAATACAATATTATATTTTAAAACATATGACGAGAAATGATAGGAAAAGTCTTAAATTTTTCTTAATACTTCATAGGTATTGAAAATTTTCTCGATTCAAATAAGGTTGTGTTTGACGGGGTTTCAATATCTCATCTTTGACCGGGTTTGCATCTTTCGTAAAGCTTGAAATACAAGATCATGGTAGTTTGCTTTCTCATCTTCCTCGAGTCATTATGTTGTGAGAGAGTACTAATTCTATAATATGATGGGCTATCGAATCATAATACAAAATAACAAACAAGATACCATGGTGTGGTAAGACTTGACTCATGCATAAAGTCGTAATAAATCTACTCGCTTATTAGAGTTAAACATACTCTTTGTTCCGCGGTACCTTGAGTTTTGGACCTAAATGCAGTGAGGTGCATTGTAGATATGGTGTCAATCGCCTGAGATAATATTTCGCCACGAATTGGTAGAGTAGCATATCTATATGTTGTAAAAAAAAGAGAAGAATCATGATACACATGGTTGTTAAACCCCTAATCCAGATTGTAGGATCTTACGATTTTACGATATTGTCTAACTCTCATGATCTGATTCGTAGGTAGAATCTTAAATTGAGAGAATCTCACAATCTTATTATATTTTTTGCCTTGAATTGGTAGGATCGTAAGATTCAACTACGATTTTACGATTACGATCCCACTAACCATAATTTTGTAAGGTATTCATAAGAAAATAATATAAAGTTCATTTAATCTCTTTAATTTTAAAGTTTTTTAATTTATTTAAATTTTACTTAGTAAAATAATGAAATTCACCATTGATTAATTAATTATATTCAAGAATTTTAATATGTCGTTTGGTAAATTGTGCATTTTCATAGTGTTACAAGTAAATAGTAGGATTTTTCACGATTCGATTCTACGATCTGATCCGCGAGACCTCTCAACGATCCTAGATAGGATCACGATTCGAACAACGTTAATGATACAAAATGATGTTTAATGTTCAACTTTCCCTTTTCTCACATACAAAATGTGACTGAAACAGATATTGAATGTTATTTCATATATGTCCAATAAAATTTAACTGTCTGCCTTAATAGGCTTTATAGAAAGCAAAATTAATTATGCAAAGAATATTTGACATTTTATTCGAAATGAATCACAGGACCGGACAAGGCCAGGAATTATTTTAAAGGGGGCAAACTAAGATTAAATAGACAAAATGAAGATAAAGATATTAATTTCAAATATTAAGAGAGGGCAATATAGACTAGGAGCAAAATGTAATCATTGTTAAAAGAATATTAACTAAATGCTGATTAAATAAATGGGTCAGAGAAAATCAATTGACAAATCATGCATTAATAGGAAAGTGTTTCCAAGCTTTATATGATGACAACAGATGGGAAGTAAGCTTTTCAGAATCGAATGTTTCGGCAACTTTTGCATTGGACTAAACAGAGACGATCTTAATTAAATAAGCTTAAAGTAATGATAATAGAATAAAGCATTTCATCTTGAGTTAAGTAGCAGTGTAGCACAAGCCCTTAAACAGCTTTTGCTTTCTTTTAGTTTCTAATATGCTGTCTTTACCTCCTTGTTTTCTTGCTTTACGTTATATTGGCATTGCTGCCCATTGAAGAAAGGGATGCCTACAAACCACGGATGTACAGAAAGTGCTTATAGAACACATTTGGCAAAAGCTCTGATTAAATATAAGTTGTTTTAGAAAAGGTTGAATTGAGGCAGCATGAGGAGCTAAGAAGAACCATATCTGGCTTAGAATAAAGTCGTCCTTCTCCATCAAACCATTCCTTGCTTTGTCAGATGACAGAAGCTACATGTAAAAATTCTGCCTTGATAAGTGGAACTTCTTTGCTTCCAAATAGAGTTTCGGGTTTCTTGAGGGAGGAAACTAGCTTCCATCTTTTCGCAGAAAAAGAGCATGAAGCTAGTAGTGGAAGTCGTAGATGCTTATGATCTTATGCCCAAAGACGGCCAAGGGTCTGCCAGTCCATTTGTAGAAGTTGATTTTCTGAACCAGTTAAGCCGTACCGAAACTGTCTCGAAAAATCTCAATCCAATCTGGAACCAGAAACTTTTCTTTGATTGGGAGAAGACAAAAGACCACCATTACCAAACCATTGAAGTCTCTGTTTACAACCAACGGAGACCGATCCCAGGCAGAAACTTTCTCGGAAGGGTGAGAATTCCTTGCTCAAAAGTTGTCAATAAGGGTGAGGAAATTTATCAAAGATTCCCATTAGAAAAGAAGTGGTTTTCCTCAACCGTCAAAGGTGAGATTGGCCTGAAAATCTATATTTCACCAGAATTATCCATATCGTCCCCACAGCCACAACCGAGTTCAAAAACTGCTCCATACAATCCAGCAGAGCCACCAATTTCTGCCATCACTCCTTCAATCACAGAAAAAACAATATTGATTGGCAAGACATTAGCTGCTGCTCCGAAAGAAGAAGTTACTGCAAGTGCTACCTCTATAGCCATCACATCAGAACCCAAAAAAGAGATTTATCCTGTTGAATCTGGCGGTCCTGATTGTGATCCTGCTAAAGAGCCAAAGAAGACAGTCAAAGAACCAGTGGGAGTGACAACAGAAACAGCCCAACAAATTCATAGACACCAAACAGTACTGCAGCCAGGCATTTCCGTAGAAAAACAGCCATTCGCAATGCACCCAGTTAACTCACAAGCAAATCATGGCCACCCAGAGGACTATGATATCAAGGACACTAACCCACAACTTGGAGAGAGATGGCCAAATGGCGGAGCGTATGGAGGAAGAGGATGGATGAATAGTGAGAGAATCACCACCAGCACTTACGACCTCGTCGAGCAGATGTTTTATCTATACGTTCGAGTTATGAAAGCGAAAGATCTTCCCCCCAGCTCAATCACTGCAAGTTGTGACCCTTATGTGGAAGTAAAGCTGGGGAACTACAAGGGAAGAACTAAGCATTTTGAGAAGAAAATGAATCCTGAGTGGAACCAGGTCTTTGCTTTCTCAAAGGATCGAATTCAGTCATCAGTGCTTGAAGTTTTCGTGAAGGACAAAGAGATGGTTGGAAGAGATGATTATCTCGGAAGGGTAGTGTTCGATTTGAATGAGGTTCCTACGAGAGTTCCTCCGGATAGCCCATTGGCTCCCCAATGGTACAGATTGGAGGACAGGCGAGGAACGGGGAAAGTTCGAGGTGAAATCATGCTTGCAGTCTGGATGGGCACTCAGGCTGATGAGTCTTTCCCAGAGGCATGGCATTCTGATGCAGCTTCAGTCTTTGGAGAAGGTGTTTTCAACATTAGATCAAAGGTTTATGTATCTCCAAAGCTATGGTACCTCAGGGTTAATGTGATTGAAGCTCAAGACATAATTCCAAGCGATAGGAATCGCCTCCCGGAGGTTTTTGTCAAAGCTCAGCTCGGAAACCAAATTCTCAGAACTAGAATATGTCCTACGCGGACCCCTAACCCGCTTTGGAACGAAGACATGGTATTTGTGGCAGCTGAGCCTTTTGAAGAGCAATTGCTCATCACTGTTGAGGATAGAGTCCACCCTTCTAAAGAGGAGGTTTTGGGGAAAATCAGCCTACCGCTCGACATGTTCGAAAAGCGGCTTGACCATAGGCCAGTTCATTCTCGGTGGTTCAATCTCGAGAAATATGGTTTTGGAGTGTTGGAAGCTGATAGAAGAAAAGAGCTAAAATTTTCTAGCAGAGTTCACTTGAGAGTTTGCCTTGAAGGAGGATACCATGTATTAGATGAATCAACATTGTACATAAGTGACCAAAGGCCAACAACAAGACAGCTCTGGAAACAGCCTGTTGGGATACTAGAAGTGGGCATTTTAAGTGCACAAGGGCTACTACCTATGAAGATGAAGGACAGCCGAGGAAGCACAGACGCTTACTGCATTGCTAAATACAGTCAGAAATGGGTTCGAACCAGAACGATTCTCGATACTTTTAATCCCAAATGGAACGAGCAATATACTTGGGAAGTCTACGATCCCTGCACGGTGATAACGTTAGGAGTATTCGATAATTGTCACCTTGGTGGAAGTGATAAACTTACCGGAAGCAATGCAACACGAGATTCACGTATAGGGAAGGTACGAATTCGACTATCAACACTCGAAGCTCATCGCATTTACACACATTCCTACCCGCTCCTAGTCCTTCACCCCAATGGAGTAAAGAAAATGGGCGAGCTCCAACTTGCAGTTCGATTCACTACGCTCTCTGTGGCTAACATGATATATGTCTACGGGCACCCTCTGCTACCAAAGATGCATTACTTGCATACTTTCACTGTAAATCAGATAGAGAACCTAAGGTACCAAGCTATGAATATCGTAGCAGTAAGACTTGGGCGAGCTGAACCACCCCTCAGAAAAGAGGTGGTGGAATACATGTTGGACGTAGATTCCCATATGTGGAGCATGAGAAGAAGCAAAGCCAACTTCTTTCGAGTAATGTCATTGCTTTCGAGTACGATTTCAATGGGTAGATGGTTCGGGGATGTTTGCAATTGGAGGAATCCCATCACATCTGTGCTTGTTCACATCCTCTTTCTGATATTGATTTGGTATCCAGAATTGATACTCCCGACTCTCTTCTTTTACATGTTTCTCATCGGCATGTGGAACTATAGGTTTCGACCACGACACCCACCCCACATGGACACTAAGCTTTCATGGGCAGAAGCAGTGAACCCAGATGAGCTAGATGAAGAGTTTGATACATTTCCAACTTCTAAACCACATGATGTAGTTAGACTGAGGTATGATAGGCTAAGAAGTGTTGCGGGGAGGATTCAAACAGTTGTGGGTGACATAGCAACCCAAGGGGAGAGGGTTCAGTCATTGCTTAGTTGGAGAGACCCGAGAGCTACCAGCCTTTTCATAGCGTTCTGTCTGTGTGCAGCCGTTGTGCTCTACGCCACCCCATTCAGAGTGGTGGCTTTGGTTGCAGGTTTGTATTACTTGCGGCATCCTCGGTTCCGGAGCAAGCTGCCTTCTGTTCCCAGCAATTTCTTCAAGAGATTGCCAGCTCGAACAGATAGCTTGCTATAGTATTTGCCTTCCTTTTGCTTTTCCTCCATTTTCTAACCTGTGATGCATTTCAGTTCTGCTCCATAATACCTGCCGTGTGTGAGTTACAATAAATTCTCATCATTTTCTTTCAGCAGCGCACTGCCCTAACATGAATGAATGTTTTGTTATACTAAGCTGAAATTTTAATCTCCCCACCAAAGTGCACTGCCCTAACATGAATGAATGTTCCATGAGGCCTAGTAATAGGTTTACATAGAGGCACTGTAATATTGAACACAACATTGAGAAAATGTTTCTTTCAACTCTCATAAGCAGTGCATTTCTCAATAAAAGAAAACTCATAAGCAGTGCGGTAAAATATTGAGAGAGATGAAATCACATATGATGTAATATCGGTGTGATCAATCATAAATAATCCTCGACACAAAAATTGGGAAAAAGAGACTTTGTTCCAAAATGTATTGCCGGGCATACAGAGCTAGGCTGTGATTACCACCAACAAAATAGAACAATACAACTGCAATAACAAATTTCAGACAATAATAGAATGAGATAACAAAGAAAAAGAAAACCTATTCTTCTAAAAGACAAGCTCATGAGGCTTCATGCCTGCCTTCAGTGAGAACCTTGCACCCAAATAGGCTTTCAGTTCTGGAACTGCCTCGATGGATTTAATCAAAGATGTATCCACTGCTTTCTGATCATCCTTCTTCTCTTGTGGAAGGACATTTTTTTCCTAGATTTAATAACCAACCGATTAGTACAACACAAACATATGAGATACAATAAAAAAAATCCACAAACCAGATAGGGTTTAAAACGCAAACCTCTTTCTCTGCCTCAAAAAATTCTCCTTCTCCCTTCTTATTCTTCTTTTGAGCTTCCTTTGTGAAATACTTATCATCGAACTTATCCAAATTAACTCCAGAAATGTCAACCTTGGTGGAAGTTGCAATCACGTAAGATTGGTTCACACGTCTTAGTGGAACGCCATTGATCTTGAACGGTCCTGTAATGAAGATATATGTTATAAAAGCCATCATAAATAAATAAAACAAAGACACAGCCAAAAGGTCGAATGACCAAAAGGATACAGAACCAAGTTGGGTTGAGAAAAATGAGACTCACCGGTGACCAGAAGCAACCCCGACGGAAGCTGCTTCAGAAACACCACTCTCCTCCCCTTGAACCTCCCAGTTAGGATGATCAGCACAGTACCTGGAGTGATGCTAGCCCTTCATGAAAGAAACACAGAAAACAAGTTCACTCACAGAATTTTATGGATCCAAAGTGGGCAAAGAGCTCACGGGTCATAGAGAGTTTCTAAACTACATCCTTTGACCATTAATAAAACCGTTTTCTATCTCACAATTGACACTCTTTTGGATTTCATAGCACGAAATGACCAGGACATCTCTACATCATAGAACTAAGCTAAAAAATAGAAGTCACCAATTTCTCGAACGGCGGCGCAAATTTAGATACCCGATTCTGCATTTAACTTTTCTTCAGTTCTCAAAAATCAGCCGAAGCAACAGGCCTAAGAAAGCATAAAGTTAATATATGGTGCGTTGGAAATCAAAAAGATTCCGCCATCTCTCAAATGCTCGCATCAACCAAACAGCACCATAGCAAACCCGAAGAGAATCCATCAAAACAAATATGCAGGTATACGAACACATATATAACATATGAAGAGATTGGAAAAATAGGGAGAGAAAATGAGGGACCTAAGCTTGGTCGGTTTGGGCTTGCGCTTGTTGATGATGGGTTTCTTCACATCATCTGCAGGGTAAAACTTCGGCGGCTTCTCAGCTGGAACTTCAGCCTTGGGCTTGGGATCATGATGAGGGAAAACGCCGCCATTTTTTGCCTTGATTGCCCAGAGACCTCGTTTGTGATACATCTTGGACCTCGAATACTTGCCAACACCACGGATAAGATCCGGGTTCCTGCTAACTTTCGGGGTCTTCGGCGCCATTGAAGCTCTGGGACTTTCTCTCAGTGGCAAAATGGAGGGGCACGGCCGAACAAAACCCTAGAGTGCTTGTTCGATATCTGCTTACTTATACAAAGAGTTGCTAAGCAAAATGTAAATTTATACTTTTATATTTTTTATTGTTATATCTCTATACTTTTTTATCCCTTTATTAAAATCTTTAAAAAAACAAATTACTAACTTCCGTTTTAGTTTTTATCTTATCTTTTAACTTTTTACTTAGATTGCTCTAGCAAAAAATTTAGACATTACAAGGGGAGGGGGAAGCTACAAAAAAGAGAAGGGCCAGGGTTTCGATTGTTTGCCTAAATCTAAGGATCGAAGAGGTCGAAATCTCTCTAATTTATTGATTATTCTTTTGGGTATGTCAATTTATTGGTTAATTTTGTGTTCATCTATGGGTTATGAGTTTCTTTGTTCGAAAATCTCTATCTTTGTGGTCATCTTTGTTCAGGTTGATTTGGGATTTACAAGTCTCGTGCCTCATAGTGATTTTTATGGTTGGAAGTAAAAATGGAATGATTTGGGGTCCAGTTCGATTTTGGAGTTCTGTTTCATGGTTGAAAGTTAAAATGGATTAATTTGGGGTTCTCTTCGAAAATCTCCATCTCGCATTTTTGTTTTGTTTTTGTATAGTTTTCGGGTTGTGTTCGATATTGGGGTCATGCATCTTGTGTTTTGTTTTGTTTATGTATTTGTTTTTGAGTTATGTATATCATGCTTTGTTTTGTTATGTATCTCAATTTTCGGGCTTCTATATTTGTTTTGTTTATTTCATATGCCCTAACTCTTATGTTTTGTCACTGCAGATGAAAAGTGTTGGAATCCAAGACGACACGCGGCGTAAGACGTGGTGGTATTTTTAAAAAAATTGAATTTATTTATCAAAGGGTTAATTTCACATGCACTCATGCAACTTTGATCGATTTTCAAGTAGACAACTATTAAGTCTTCTCAATTTTTCCTTCAACTTTCATGAGCTATCAACTATACCACTTCTGTTAATTTTCCCATCTGACACTCGTTAAGTTGATCACATGCCTAGCATGTGACCAACATTTAGACAAAATTACCTTCCCATGTCAAGACGTGCATTTTGCCTCTCCCTTTCTCCTCCATCTCCCTCAGCTCAGACTGCCTCTCGCCTCTCCCTCTCTTCTCCTCTCGCCTCTCCCTCTCCCTCAGCTCAGTCCTCTTCCTCAGCTTAGTCCCTCTCCCTCAGCTCAGATTGCCTCTCGCCTCTCCCTTTCTCCTCCTCTCGCCTCTCCCTATCCTTCAGCCCAGTCTCTCCCCCTCGGTAGTCAGTCCCTCTCGCCTCCCATTGCATCTACCTCTCCCTCAGCCCAGGCCTTTTCCCTCTCCCTCAGCTCAACCTCTCTCCCTCTCCCTTAGTTCGTCAAGTTCGTCTGAACTGTCCGTTGATTCTCGGTCTGGTCAATCCAGATTTATGGTCGGTTCGGTGTGGTCGGATTTTCGGAAGACTGACCATTGAACACCCCTATGTATAGGAGTTCAGGACTACTCAAGATTCAGACTGATCTACATATGATCATCAGATTTTATGTGTATTAAATATTTATATAAAATGGTAGTTAATAAAAATATTAATCCACATCGGTTCAGTCCTACATAATCTGATTATATAAAGTATATTCATTAACATGTATATCCACATCAGTGATCCGGATCTAGATCACATGTATTCAAAAAAATTTTAGTGAATTGTACTAGCTACCATTCATTAAAGATTTCATACTTTAATATGTTGCAGACTATTTTATTTATTATCTATGATCTTATTTCTCTCATACTTATTCAAGATCATAGTCTCGTTAATGAATATGAAATTTTCAGATATTTATATAAATAAATCAACAATAATTCAAAAGAACAATTATAAGAAATATGTAATTTTATTAATTTTAAATTAAAAATATCTAAACACATGCTTTGAGGGAATTATTCCAACAACTCATACTTGCCCTAAAGCAAATGTGACATATTTCTCAACCTCATATTTCACATATGACCCTCAAATGACTTCACAGAAAGTGTCTTGGTAAAGAGATTAGTCAGGTTTTTATCTGACGCTATATTCATAATAGTCATATCTCCTCGATGCACGATCTCCTCTTACAAGATGGTATTTCCTTTCAATGTGCTTGCCCCTCATGCGACTCCTTGGTTCTTTGGAATTAGCTACCACCCCAATGTTGACACTATATGATTAGTAGCTTGTCCATATCTAAAACTACTTTCAGATCAGTATAGAACTTTCTGAGTCTTACCACTTCTTTCGCAGCTTCACAAGCCGTTATGTATTCGGCACTCATAGTGGAATCTATAATACTGGATTGTTTAATACTTCTCCAGACTACAGCTCTTCCATTTAAGGTGAATATTGATCCGGTCATCGACTTTCGACTGTCCTTATCTAATTAAAAATAAACAAGCATATAATTTCTCATTCTCCTAATCTACAATCCAATAATCGAATGTGCTTTACTACAATCCAATAATCTAAACCAGGATTTGATTGATAACGATTGACAATTCCTACTACATAACAGATGTTCGGTCTCGAACACAACATAACATATATGAGATTACCAACAGCTGAAGCATGAGAAACCTTTCTCATATCATCTTTCTCTTTAGGTGTCTTAGGACATTGCTCCTTGAAAAAGATGATTCCATTCCAAGGCTGGTCGATAGTTAACATTTCTTGAAATTTCCAATGCAGAATCTCTCCAACACTATATCAATATAAGATGCCTAAAAAGGTGTCAAATTTTTGTTCTTTCTATCCCTTAGGATTTTGATGCTTAGAACTAAATGTGGCAAGTGGGCGGGTTCAGCCCGCGAAACCGACTGAACCAACCCGTGTATGAACAGTACCGGACTGGTTCAGGCTCGGGGGCCAAGCCTGAACCCTCACGGGCCTCACATTTCAGGCCTAGAGCCTGACCCGTAGCATTCTCCCTTTATCTAAAGATTTAAAAAACTGTGCATATATTGGAGCTTGAACCCTTAACCTCTCCCTTACAAACCACACTCCTTACCAATAGACCAAGATAACTCTTTATTATACTATTGTGTATCTTAATACACATAAATATATAATTGATCATAAATGAGAGTTAAATAAAAGAATACTAGGCTTTCGATGATGTGATTACCCTGACCAGGTAATCTGATTTTTTGATATATTATGAGTATATTGCGTGAGTATAGTATTTCTAATAGAATTTTTTGATATATTATGAAAGTATTCACCTCTTGTTTCCGGAGCATAACCAACAAATATACACACTTCAAACCTTAAATCTATCTACCTAGTCTTGGATCTAAGAATGTGAGCTGGACACCCCGATATACAAAAATGACGCAAACTAGGTTTGAAACCATTCCATAACTATAAATATGTCTTGCTTGCAAACTTAGAAGGCACTACATTCAAAATGTAGGTTATCGTTTTGAAGTGTATATTCCCATAATGTGAGTGGTAGTGATGAATAGCTTAACATCGACCTAACCATATCCAATAGGGTTCGATTTCCCCTTTCTGAAATACCATTTTGCTGTGACGTTCCAGGTGTTGTGAGTAGGGATAGAATGTCATACTCCAACAGGTAATCCTTGAATTCTAAATTCAAGTATTGAACACCACGATCTGATCGAAGTGTTTTCAAAGATTTACCTATTTGTTTTTCAGCTTCAGCTTTGAAGTCTTTATACTTTCAAAAAATTTCAGGCTTTCTATACATTAGGTAAGTATAACTATATCTAAATTAATCGTCAATAAATGTGAGGAAATACTCATACTCACATTTAGCTTGTACATTGATCGATCTACAGACATCACTATATACTAGCTCAACTGGTTATTTGGCTCTTTGGCCATTTCGAGTGAAAGTTCTCTTGGTCATTTTACCCTCTAGAGAAGATTCACAAACTGAAAGAATCCTAACTTTTGATTTTCTCAAAGCACCATGCTTTGTTAACCAGTTTAATCTATCTAGATTAATATGTCACAACATAAGATGTCATAGATACATATCATCATTATGAGAAACTTTTTATCATTTGTTATTTTTAGGAATTGCTACTTCAAACAATTCTAAATTATTTAACGCGCGTTCAGTCGGTTTAAGCATATATTGTCCGTTCAAAACTTTTGCATGACAAATATTTAATCAATTCTTCGAAATAATAAACTGATTATTAATAATAAAAAATATCAAATAATTATTCATGCAGTAACGATAAAGAAATCAAATTTTTTGGAAAACCAAGAATAAAATAAACATTGTTTAATAAGAAAATTATTTCCAAAGCTTAAACGGATTGTCCCCAATACTTTTGCTGACACGAGCGCACCACTACCAACTCTCATTATCACATCGCCATCAGCCAGCTATCTTGACGAATCAAGCATCTGTAAAGAAGAACATACATGGTTAGTGGTTCTTGAATCCAATATCCAGGATGACAAATCATATTCCACTAAATAAGCTTCAAGTACAAGTAAATCACATTTACATTTCCTTTTCGGCTTGGAGAGATACTTGTTACAATTTCTCTTACATTGACCTTCAACTCTACAATGAAAACATTTTCCCTAGATTCTTTCTTCTTGGAGTTGTTGTCTTTCTTATTTTTCTTGGCCTTTAGGTGACTTTTTGGCTCTTTTTTTATTATTACTTTTATCCTTACCATTGTTCTTCTTACTTTTGTTGCTATTAACAACATTGGAAGAAGATTTTTGCTTAGCAACATTTGCCTCACCCTCTTTAGTCATACTCTTCTTGAGTGACCCAAAAGATTGCAGTTAATTTAACAATGGGCTTTTGTTGAATTGTAACTTGTTTATAACATCAATGGCCCCTGAATCTATAATCCAAGCATCATATTGGTCTCGAACATTTTTCGGGGCATCATCGACGAGCTCTTCAGGACATTCCTTAGCAAGGACAAACTTGTGATTCTCACATATTAACATCAAATTCAAATTTTATTTCCATCTTATAATGTTATCACCATTGAGTTTTTCGAGTACAAGAAAAGCAGGAATGGGGTAGCGCATAGTAAACATATTAATAACTGAAAAATAAATCATACACCATTCAATATAATTGAAATAAATATCAAAATATTTAGAAAGTAAAGGTGATGCATAAATACAACATATCAAACACTAACTTAACAATTACTAATCCACGATAAGATAATCTAACAGTTAATGTGCCGTCTTAGGGTCGGTCAGATTAATTTTAAACTGTATTTTATACATTCTCATCCTTATTAATTAAAACTCAAAATATCTCATATTTTTTCTTTTAACAATAAGGTATCACTAATTTTGTCAAGTCACAATTATCCACTCAAAATTTAATTGTGACTTTATGAGTGTAACCTATTATTTCAGATTCTATGACTTGATTTAGAATATGACACCTTAGGGTCGGTCAAGTTTAAACTGCATCACTTAGTCCTATCTTCTTAAAAAGTTAAACTTTGATATTGATACAGTTTGAAATCTTCCTTAGGGGGATGAAAACAAAGTTATCTCGAAACTCTCTCTGTATCTCACGGTGTTGTATTAATAATGAAGACCATATGATACATTGACATGTCAACCTTCTCCCACTCACTATTTTATAATTAATATGTTTCTATTTAACTAATCAATTAATTTCTAATTAAAATAACCCTGTGAATGTAAAATTAATTATTAATCCAATCTAATTGATATAAGTTCATTTAACTTTCTAAAGAGCCTAGGTCAAAATTAGGTGAACTTAGAATATCTAGTTTAATTACATTCATCAAACTTTAATAAAACTCTTTTAATAAAGTCAGCTATCATGAAGGTTATTTAAGGCTTTTAGAGTGGTGTGATTACCAAGTTTAACTAATTAAAACTTAACAGTTTACACGCAATTGATTTCTCAAAGAAATTCATATAAACACATTAAGAGAATCATACTCAATCATGTTTCTACTAATGAGATGCATGATTAAATAAAATTGTGTGGGTTTTCATATATGACATATGATCGACTAATGTATGGTCATGTAATCAATCAAATCAATAATCATTTATTTAAATAAATACAATAAATGACTAAATAAATGAATGATGAACCGAGTGACTTTTGAATATTTCTAAATTACAACTTTTGAAAAATAGAAATAATTAAAAATGAGCTTCTAGAATACATATTTCCAAAATAGTTCATCATCCACCAGATGTCCATCTTCATAATCTTCAAGCTTTGATCAAAAACTTTTTTTAATTAGAATAAACTATTTTTTTAATGAAATAATCTCATTAATTATCTTTTTTAAATTAATTGAACTTGATCAGTCAAAAAATAATTTAATAACTTATCAAACTTGGATAAAATCTAATCAATTAATTAATTTTAAATTTCAAAAAATTAAAATAGATAACTATCCTTTTAAATTTACATTAATTTTAAAATTAAAATATAAAAGATAGGATTAGAGTTTACGTGAAGCATCACATGGATAGGACAACATAGTATCAAGGTTTTTGAGAAACATCCCTGGTAGTCACAACAATTGTGGTTGGCGGTGGTAATGGCGGTCCCTCACTGCGGCAGCGTTGCCGGAGTCATCGCCAGTGACGCCATTAACGATGTCATCACTGGCGATCAGGAGTTCCACTCATTTTCTTCTCCGCATCCAACTCGAGTGTTCTTCGTCTTCTCTCACGATTGAAATAATTACATCATGATATTCAAAGTAACATTACAAAAATTCCTACGCCCTAATCTGCTTACACAAGATCTAAAGAAAAATAAAGAATAAAACCTAACCCTAAAAGTCACCATACAATTAATGACTTCATCACCATGCATGCATTCAAAAAACATAACCATCCATTATACATATCAACATATATAATGAATAATGCAAGAAACACACACGTCATTTAGTGTAAACATATATAAAGACCGCCATGTTACCAATTCTTGGAATTTACGGCGATGCGCGAAGAAAGCCGTGGTGATTTTTGAAAAAAAAAATTTACTGATAAAACGATAAACAATCGCATCGCCGCAGATCCTAAAGATGAAAAAAATTTAACTGAAAAGTAATTTTTTAGATCAGATCCATTATATATCTATACATTAAATCTAAAGACATACAAATATATGAATAATACCTCTTGTAGTATATCAAGCATCCTTGCCAACAACGAACATGAGATTCCACGAACGACGGACAGTGAGATCAATGCCAAGATCTTTCGAGCCAATCTTCAAACACACTGGGGCGTGTATTGATACGTAAAATATAACAAAAACATATTTTTGTCTCTAGATTTACTCAACACATGAGATCTAGAGATTTTGGAGAATGATTATTTGAGACAGAACTCTAAGGGAGAATAATAGAACTCACAGAGCTTCGATTAACAATTAATCGATCATATTGTTCACTTAGCTTAGGAAAGCTTGTGATTGCATACCAAGGCTGATAGAACATTATCAATATATATTCTAGGTTGAGGGCTCCTTAGATTTTTTAGGGTAATTATAAAATAATAAGTTATTTATTTAATGTGCTATTACAGTAGGATCCACTGTAATTGGTGCAACACTGCAGTGCCACATGACAGCGCAGTGTGCCGTGTGGATCAGCAATACCTCACGGCACTACTGATCTTACTGCACCACTGTAGTGTCGTGTGGCCCTACAGTGTGCCACGTGGCACTACAGTAACTCATGTCAATATTTGATTCTAAAATCAGAGGCTGACATTTGGCAGTCTAATATGTGACGTGGTAATTATCCTATAATTTATTATTTATATTAATCAGATAAATATCTAGATATCACTTAATTCAAAATTAACTTATATGATCTTCCAATCAATTATCTTATCTGTTAATTAACAGATTAGATAAACCAAACTAAATCATTATCTCATAATAATTTGATATTAGTTAATTTCATAAATCAAATATGTTGCCTCACTAATCGATAGACATTAAATTAATCGATATTATTATTTATTTATAATTTTTGAAAATTACAATAAATAAAATTAATTAATTAATATCACATAATTTTGTTCCTTATGCAAGCTAGTCTTTTTCTCATGTCCTGAAATATTCACACTCTAGACTGTGTAGTACAGAGCTTACTTGGGGACTATGAACTCATAATTTTAAGCTCCAACAAACCAGATTATTAATTAAATAATTTTATTTATTAGTTTAATTATTATTCCACTATAAATATGAAATTGCACTCTTAGTAATTATAGTATATATTTAGAGAGTAATCTCGTGTAGTCCATTGATATAATCACTCAATGTAGCTCTGCTTCAAATTATTGGTTCGTAAATTAGAGTTGGTCAAAATTATCATTTTACCCTTCTAATTACATCTTGATCCTTAAGTACCATTAGTTCATTAGTGAATGGTCAATTGATAATCGTATTATAAATTTGAGTTCAATAACCATTCAGTTTCAGAAGTAACACTTAAAAAAACTAATACACGATCATCAAATTGATGTCTATTAAATCTTTATGATAAAACGCTAAGTTAATAAAGATATTAATCTCATCGGTCATGTCCTATATAATCTAATCATACAAAGTACATTCACTAAGATGTCTATCCACATTAGTGATCTGAATCTAGATCACATATATTCAAAATACTTAGCGAACTGTACTAGCAACCATTCATTAAAGATTTTATACTTTAATAAGTTGTGAATTATTTTATTCATTATCCATGGTCTTAATTCTCTCGTGCTTATAAAAGATCATAATTTCATTAATGAATATGAAATTTTCAGATATTTATATGAATTAATCAACAATAATTCAAAAGAACAATTAAAAGAAAAATATAATTTCATTAATTTCATGTTAAAAATATCTAAACACATGTTTTAAGGACATTGTGCCCAACAAAAAAGACAATAAATGTTATGGAAATGAGGACATAACATTAGAGATTTATTGTGGTGGTACATTTGAGTATGTTCTAAATATAACATATAAGAACAGTGAGCTTTATAAGTTTCATAATATTGATCTTGATTTATTATCCATAACTAAAATTAAGGGTATGGTGGAAGAAATAGGATCTGATAATATATCAAGGTATAGTTATAAGTTTCCACATGAGGACTTAAGAATGTTAAAGCATATGTGTTCTGATGCTGACATATATGAAGTGTTATCTCAACTTGAAATATTTAGTCGTGATTTGTTGCAAGTTTATGTCTCACATGCATTGAATAAGTTTATTAAAAGTCAAGGTAAATGTAGTCTATATGAACGTAGTATTGCATCTTCATCTGCACCTCCACTTGCACCTACATCCCCACAGACTGGATTTAATGAATCTGCTATTGAGGAAGATGATGATAATGATAGTTGGTTTAATGAAGTGTTTGAGGATATTAGTGAGCCCAAGGATGGGGTATATGACAAAGAAAAGTTGTTTGTCAATACAAATCAATTTCACATAAATGAAGATGATTTGAACAAATAGTTTGGTAGTAAGAGTCAAAATAATGACAAAGGAAAATGCAAAAAAAAAGTTATTGATGAGCCTAGTGTATTTGAACCGGAGCATGATAGTGACCAATTGATAAATCTTGTTGATTCATTGGATGAAGAAATCCATCTTTCACATCCCAAGTTCCATGAATAAAATCACTTGGTAGTCCAATTACAATAGAGAGAGGGTTGGCTTTCAGTGATCACGTTGTGTTCGAAAATGCATCGAGGGAGTATGTCATTCAACACAATTTTTATTACTATTTCAAAAAAATGATAGAAAGAGGGTCACTGCACTATGCAAATGGAAGAATTGTAGATGGAGAATACATGCATCCCTTACTTAAAGGGAAAAATCATTTCAATTTAAGACTTTCACGCCTCAACATACCAATTGTGCTAAAGTAAGGAAGAATAAAAAGGTCACATCAACTTGGATAGTGAATATGTATTTGGAGTTGATTCATGACTAACCTAACATGGATTTATCGGTTGAAAGGTTTGTTAAGGGACAATCATGGAGTCACTGTGTTCTTCGATAAATGCTATAGGGTAAAAAAAGCATTAAATAAGATTCAAGGGTGTGCAGTGGGGTAATACAAAAAAGTGTGGGATTATTGTGAAACAATAAAAAATAGAATTTAGGAGTCAGAAAACAAGGAGACATAAACTTGGTTTTTAATGAATCTACTTAATAACATATGCACGTGGGAGGAACGAGGTTGGACTATCAGGCGAACAAAAGGTACTAATGTTTTTAATCTTTCTACAAGTTATTTAGGCATTTATGCGGATACTTATATTCTTTTTAACAAGTTTAGTGTACTAATGCTTTAATTTAGTTGTAGGGTTTAGCAAAACCGTTAAGGCGTTAATGCCCATAGCCAATCATACGCATTGTGTTAGGTATTTATATGCCAATTATACTAAACTCTTCAAAGGGAAGGCACTCAAAGACCTTTTATGGAGTGCTACCATGACAACTATCCGTCCAAACTTTGACATGTATATGATGAGAATTAAAGAGTTGAATGTCAAGGCTTACATGTGATTGTCAAGAAAGAAAACAGATAGTTGGTGTAAACATGCATTTGATTATGGAGCCAAAAGTGACATGTTATGTAATAACATGGCTGAGGCTTTCAACAAGATGATATTGGAAGCAAGGGACAAGCCCATCCTTACAATGATAGAGATGTAAGAAGAATTCTTATGAAAAGTTTTCAAGAAAAAATGGATGGAATGAGAAAATTGAATGTGTTCATTTGTCCTAGGATTCAAAATAAGGTAAATGAGGCTGAGGAAGATGCAATGAACTACATTACATATGGAGGAGGAGATGGACTTTATGAGATGGAGCACATGTGGGGTGCAAAGTTTTGTGTGGATTTGAGAAATAGGAAATGTGGTTGTAGGAGCTGGGAACTTACGGGCATACCTTATAGTCATGCAACATTATGTATTATGGATAATATGAAGGAGGTGACGGATTATGTTGATCCTATCTATAGCAAAGACACATTCCTAAAAACATATCGCCACTACATAATCTCAGTCCCTAGTCATGAATAGTGGCCTAAATCAACCTTACATACTGTTACACCACCAACAGTAAGACCCAAACCTGATAGACCTAAAATGGCTAGAAAAAAGGCAGAGGTGGATGATGCAGCCACTTATCAAGGTAGTTATAATGGTAGATCACTTAAATGTGCCAATTATCAAGGATAGTGGCATAACAACAGAACATGCAAGCAACCACCTAACCCGAAAATGAAGACCCGAAAGAAGACTATACACATTTTAATATAATATTATTAAATAATTTATATATAATCTTATTGAGTTTTGTTTAGGTTGTCTAAATTAATTGATTAGGCTGCTAGTATGCATCAATCTCAAAGTGTTGGAGAACAATCGAACGCTACAACAAGGACTAAATTACCAGTACGTATTGTTAAAATTTATTATTTACATTTATTATCAATTATTTACTATTTATTAAATAGGTTCGAAGGGATACTGATGTGAAGGGAGTTCAAGGACTGTCAATTATTGTGCATGGATATTAGGGAATGTCAAGTGTTATCCAACTTCCTAGAAGTCCTAGGAAGAAATCAATTCTTACTAGTAGTCCTATGAAGAAAAAATGAATGTCATTAGAAATATTTTGGGATACTGGCTATTTTGGTAGAATTTTTTGTGTAAATCAGATGCTGGCTATTTTGTGTGATGTGTCTGAGATAGTGGCTATTTTAGATAAATCTGAATATTTTGTTATGATGATGAATACAACATGTTTATTATAGCATGAGATGCTTGCTTATTTATTTGAAGCAAATTTGTAGACGGTAGTAATTAATTTGAAGTAGATTTTTAGACGGTAGCAGATTTTTTTGAAGATTTTTTTTTCAAACCAACAGGTTTATGCTATATTTGTAGACAGTAGCAGGTTTTTTTAGACAGTGGAAGGTTTTCAAACCAGCAGACTTTTTAGACAGAAGCAATATTTTGGTTCGAAATATTGGATTTTTTTAAGCAGTATTGAAACGCGTGAGGAGATGCACTGTATGAAGCAATGACGGTTAACTTCTAGCAAAATTCCAACAAAAATTGAAAAATACATAAAAAGACATTATAAGAAATACATAAAGACCAATAAAATTTATTTTTTTGTCAACCAATACCTTAAAAAAATGATGATCAGACCTGGAAAATAGATTAAAAGTGAAAATGAGGGAAAATAAAGTTATTTGTATGGACAAAGTAGTGTATATAAATGAAAATAAAGGAAATGGAAAGAAATACCGGAGTTTTCTGCGGGAAAGAAGATGACAAAATGAAGTAAACTTTCTTTTAGATTTAAAAAAAAATATCACCGACGGATATATTTTACAGTTTGGTTAAAGTCAGAGTATAAAAATATAAAAAAGTATAAGAATATAGTTTACGATTTAGTTAGAGTACATGAATATATTTTACATTTTTGCTTTATTATTTGGTTTATCATAGGTGATGGGCTTGGGATGTGAAGGAGTAGGGTCGTCATTTCATTAATCCTATCGTTTTCCTCCTCTTTTCTGCTCTTCACGCCTCTCGTCTCTCAATTCTCTTTCAGAGGTGGCTTAGAGTCCAAAAACGTTTATTTCATTTTAAAACTCACGAGGCATTTACTTGATTCCCATAGAATTAGATTCTGCGAAATCTGATTTCAAATTATCATTCTAATTGTTTACTATAACTTTAAAATTCGATTACAAGTGGGTCCCACAGCTTTACCCAGAATTGATTATTTTGACTGCATGCAATAAAAAGATGTTAATGTGATTCCATATTTCTCATTCATATGAGATGAATTGTGAAAACTCTATTATAACCTCAAAATATTTATCTAACCAACCCTCAATTCTTCTACTTTTTTCCCAAAAAGACATTTTAGTAACACTAAATGTTTTATTCAGATTCATTGATTTAGTAACACAAACAATCATTATTATTCTCAATAGTCTGATTCCTGATTTTGATTTTCTAATGATTAATAAACACATTAATTTGATTCCAGTTTTCGATTCTTGACCATTCCATTTTTCATCTGATTCCTAAGGAAATTGATTCCAAACTTCATTCAATTTCAAATGCAAGTAAACATGTCATTATGGATTATGGACTAAATGCACTCTTCACCCATTGAACTCCACCAAATTAGAAGAGTGTAAGAGAGCAAGTGAAATAAACAGAGGAAGAAAGAAAGAGATAGAGGGTTAGAGAGGGAGAGAGTGAGACTATCAAACAGAGAAGGTTGAGAAAATAAAACCAGTGGATTGAAGACACGTGACAGTAGGTGTTAAATGACCTCATTGCCCATTAAAGAACCTACACGATGATACGTGTGGTCACTTCTGTCAATTTTTATACCATAAGATTTTGAAAGTAATGAGGCAATATGATACATACATGAAAGTGTAGGGTGTATTTAGCTTAATTAGCCCTAAAATAATAGATATATAAAATGATCTATTCAGTTCTTTACCTTTTTAATTCTTTTTGGTAAATGATTCATGATGTTAGCTTTCTTAATTTCGGAGTTAGTATTTTAAATAATAACAATGGTAGATTTATAGAGTCGATCGAACTTATTTGATTACGTAGCGAAATAAATCAAAATAATAAATTACGTGCCGGATCGTGTAGAAAATCACGTGAACGGACTCTCTACTTGTTCTACAACTCAAGAGCCCCTGAATTTATATATGAAAACTTGATTTTGATTATCGGAGGGATGATTCTTTCTCTAGGTTTTATAGAGGTCTGAATTTTTGTAGATTTTTCTCTAAGTTGGTACTTTTTCTCTAATGTAAGTTTTCTTTATATACTTCTTTCGGTAATTTTTCATATAAAAAACTAGCAATCATTTATTTCATAACCGGTTCAGGTCGATCCATCATAGATGCCTAGATCTGAATTTTCTAACAACAACAACAATAATAATAATAATAATAATAATAATAATAATAACAACAACAACAACAACAACAATAATAATAATAATAATAATAATAATTGTGAGTTGGTTAACGTTGTAAATCAAAATATTGCTTACATAAAAAATCAGAATATTGCCTTTCAACTACATCTTTGTCATGCACAATTTACAGTAATTTCCCCCCCAATATTTTACCAACTTGTTTCCAACTTACCAATCAAATAGGTCTAAAGATATATTTATCAGTGAATTGTCTTAAATGAGATTACTAAATGACGGAATTTTTTTCCAAACAATTGTGTATATTAGAATACTGTGAGGTTGTTGTTTAAGGTAAGTTTCACCATACATATTGCTGCGTAAATATTCCCACATTCTCTTAAATCCAATATAATTTTGCATTATCAATCAACCAATTAACGATTAACATGTAATTATAGCAATATTACTGTATCAAATTGGAAAAAAAATCCCATAAAAGAGAAATTAACACGTTGATTTTCACAACATGCTATCAGTTCTTGCTGGCATTCTCCTAAGAAAGTTACAAGGCAAAGAAGGAAGAGTAAAACGAAACCTAGGATGTCTTAAAGCATAAACACCTACTGATGTTACTACAATTCTAAAAGGAGTTATGTAAATCACTATGCTGGCAACCAAACAGAAGCATACAAACATTGCAGTAGCTCTCGGATCCCTCCAACTCAATAGAGACTGTACTCTCTCTCCTTGAGTAGCTACATCACCCATCACCACTTGTATTTTTCCTGCTATGTGCCTGAGCCTATCGTATCTCCTCTGTAGAACTTCACCTGAAACTTTACTCGGAAACACGTCGAACTCCTCCGCTAGTTCGTCTAAACTTACACTGTATGCATGTGACAACTTGGTATCCATGTGGGGCGGATATCGCGGCCTGCGCCAATACTGACACATGCCGGCCATAGATAGGTAGAAGAAGATTGTAGGCAATATGAATTCAGGGAAGATGACCACAAGGATGAACATAATATGAACCAAGGCTGTGATGATGGGATTTTTCCATTTCCGAATTTGATCAAACCATTTGCAAAACGCGATGAAATTGTCGATGAGTGCCGCGATTCTGTCAAAATTAGCCCTTGCTTTTCGTATGCTCCATAGATGTGAATCAACATCTAGCATATAATGCACAACTTCTCTCCTCAACTTTGGCTCAGCAAGTTCTAGCCTTTCTGAGAGAATCGCCATGCATTGATGCCGCAAATGATCAAGCTGATAAACTGATAACGGGAGAGCATAATGCATCATGGGAAGTAGAGGCTGTGTATAAGTTTGTAGCATGGTGATGAAGGATAAACATGAAAATCTCACAACCAATTGAATCTCTCCCATCCTCTTGACCCCCGATGGTTGTAACGCTACGAGCGGATACGAATGCGTATAAATTCGATTTGTTTCAAGCGTGGATAACCGAATCCGAACCTTCCCGATCCTTTTATCAATCCCTAAAGCACCCCCTTGCAAGTTATTGTTATCAAAGACTCCAACTGTTAGAACAGTACACGGATCATAAACTTCCCAAACATATTGTTCATTCCATTTTGGAGCAAGACTATTAGTAGCTGTCCTTGTCCTCACCCACTTCGGTCCGTACTTAGCCACACAATAGGCGTCCGTACGATTCTCACTCGGCTTCATCGGCAACAACCCTGTAGCACTCAAGATCCCAACTTCCAAAACGCCAATGCTAGGCTTCCATAAGACCTTGGACGTTGGCCTAAGATCACTTGCATAATGAATTGGCTCATCAAGAACATGATATCCACCCTCTAAACAAACCCTCATGTGTATCCTACCCACGAATTTCATCTTGCTCGCTTCTCCCTCCTCTCGTTTATCCGGCCTCTCGAGATTATACCATTTATTATCCACTGGAGTAGCGTCGATCCTCTTCTGCACACTACTCACCACAATTCTACATCTCCCCAAGACTTCACCTTTATTTGGTGCCACCACATCCACCACCTCAAGAAGAAGATCGTCAAACGGCTCCGCAGCCACAAATATCATATCCTCATTCCATATCGGGTTTTTCGCGTCCTTGCTTTCGGAGATCTTCGTCATCAACTTCACCTTTGGCCCGAGCTTCGCCTCCACTAGAAGCTCAGGATTCCTTTTGTTATCTTTTAGGACAAAATCCTTAACTTCGATTACATTGAGTCTAAGGTACCAAAGCTTTGGGGAATGATAGATTTTGGATTGAGTATTTAAAAAACAACCAGTAGCATTAACGGAGGAAGCAATATCTGAATGCCAAGCATCAGCGTAATCTTCGTCTGCCTGAGTCCCTATCCACACTGCAAGCATCAACGCTCCTTTCACTTTTATCCCTTTAGTGTCTTCTAGCCTATACCATTGAGGTGCCAATTGGCTATCCGGCAGAACACGAATCGGAATGTCACCGATATTCAAAACAACTCGGCCCAATACTCCATCACTGGAAGCCGCCTTGTTCATTACGGAAATTTCCACGGTGTGTGCCTGAATTCGGTCTTTCGAGAACGCGAACACCACCCCCCATTCCGGATTTGCTGTTTTCTCGAGAACTTTTGTGGTGGCCTTGCAGTTTTCCAGCCTCACTTGAACAAAAGGGTCAGTGGGTTGAGGTAAATTTACGGCCTTTACAACTTTGACATACAGAAATATCATTTTCTCTACAAGATCATACGATGACATTAAGCTGGTGGGGGTCTTTCTGCCACTTATGTTTGGAGAGGTCTCCTTGAGAGAAAAATCTTCTTGTTTTTCAGGTTTTTGTCGGTTTTGATTTGCCATTTGCTCAATCTGTAAATTTCAGAACAAGTCAATCAGCATCATGATTAGAAAAGATCAAAGACTACTAAAAGAAATTAAAAAAAAATCCCACAATTAGAAAGAAAAAAACAAAACAGAGAGCTATTTTCACAGTTCTGAATCAAAATACATGTTTATCCTAACAACTAAAACAAATAATGCTTAACTTCGATAGAACAGTTGCAAACATTTTGTTTCAATGGTAGACTCTAAGTCAAACTCAAAATTAAAAGAATTCAGAATGAAAGAAGAATCAAATTCGGAGTTCTAAACAATAATGATTATAAAACAGAGTAAAAAATTAATTTTTGTTGCAAAGAATTACTAGAAAGATCAATTGAAGAAAAAACTTACAATGGTTTGTTTTTGGGTGTGAAAATAAATCTGTGTGAGGTTGTGAATCTTGTGATCGTGGGGGTGATAACAGGGGACGCAAAGGAAACTGGGAGAGAGAGAGAGAGAGAGAGAGAGAGAGAGAGAGAGAGAGAGAGAGAGAGAGAGAGAGAGAGGGAGAGAGAGATTTTAAGAGGATTGAAGAGAAACTGAGAAAGAGAAACTGAGAAAGAGAATGCTGAGACGGGAATGGAAAGAGCTGAATATGGAAAGTTTTGAAAAAGAGTAACAGCGAGGGAGGGGGATCTTTGAAAGAGAGAGAAACAGAGAGTGATAGGGAGGGAAATCCGGGAAACAATTGAGGTTTATAATTGTTTTCCTATATCTTCTTTTTTTGGTTATTATTCTGATATTTATCTTTTTATTCTGTTTTCCTTTCTCTTTTGAGAAACTCTTACAAACAAACTTGTCAAAGAAAAAACTTTCATTGAGCTTGTCCCGTCTAAGCTCGAGAAACTCATCCCAGAAACACTAAGTATGCCTAGAACTAGATCAAGAGCAGCCCTGAATGAGGGACACCAGGATCAGAAACAGAGACGATCATGTGAATCAACCAACTCCACCTACAGAAATGCTATAGACAATCCAGAATGCAGGAAATGGAAATGAGGAACACAGAGGCACTACGCACTCATGGCAAATTGTGCGAGACCAGATCAACACACTTCAGCAAGAGCTGACAAGACACATGATGAAGTCAGTCAAAAGGTGAATAACGAGGAATGAGAAATCCACGCGAGGGGCAACGAGCAAGATGCAAGACATGAGAACTGCGAGGACAACAGAAACGTGCAATAGGAGGAAGTAGAAGCCCAATCCCAAAACCACGTGAATGAGGCTACGGGAGAAGCTCGCCAATCTCGTGTCATAACGGAAGAGGCGGTGGAGGAATTATTGGACCGAAAAATGATGGAGATGAGAAACCTAAGAAGTACAGGAAAGACTGGCCTCGAATCCGTCACACACACTCTGTTAAGCCTTGAAATCCTGATGGCACCTATACCTAGAAAGTTCGTAGCCCCCAAATTTAAATGTTACGAAGGGAAAATATATCCCGTAGACCACCTCCAGCGATTCAGACAAGTAATGGCGCTGTATCAGTACGAGGATAAATTGATGTGAAGGATGTTCCCCACCAGCCTGGGCGAGACAACTTTGACATGGTATCATTCTCTCCCTGTGCATTCGATTACTAATGTTGTTGTTATGTCATCTGTATTCCTAGAATAGTTTTCTACTACCAGGCGGTCATGGAGGACATATAATATCTATTGACAATTTCTGTCAAGAAAGAGGAGTTGCTACGAGAATACACCCACAGATTTAATGATGAAATGGTAAAAGTCGAGAGTTGCGATGATCGAGTTACCAGACTAGCCTTCAGGCGGGGGTTAGACCCAAACTCACCACTGTTCGAAGATCTATCCAAGATGAAACCACTGTCCATGGCGGAAACCTTTCAACAAGCGCAGGCCTACATCACTCTGGAAGAGGAAAAAATAAGCCTGTTGAAAGCGGCTGAACGAAAAACTGAGGAGTCGAGGAAGCGGGGAAGGAGTTTGATATGCGAAAGAAAAAGTCTGACAAAACATAGAGAAAATGGGAGAAACAGCAAATAGGAAAGAACGGGATACTGAAGGCGGGACTTTAATAGGGTACACCCAAGAGATAAGGTTTACACGCCGCTGACCATACCAGTGAACCAGATCTTGGATATGATCAAGGACAAGCCTTGACTCAAGAGACCGACCCCACTTACAAAAGAACCAAGCTAAAGGAGAAAGATAAGTACTACTCCTTTCATAGGAGCAACGGACATCACACAAGGGATTAGTTCCAGCTTAAATACTACATTGAACATTTGATCAAAGATGGGTACCCCCGCTAGTTCGTAAAACAGGAAGAGCAGAAACGGAAAATGAAAAGGACAAGCACGGGGAAGACAAAAGAGACAATGGGAAACAACCTCTCCGCATTGTCGACACGATTATTGCACTCACAAAGTAGGAAGGGACAACGAGGAAGGAAAGAAAATCTACTGTAAACAATTGATGTTGGAAAAGCTCCTAGAAGAATCCTCAAGTGTCGACAAGAATCCGCCGCTGGTATTCGATGATCTAGACTTGAAGCATGACGGGAATCATAATGATACTCTTGTCATTTCGATACAAGTTGGCAACTGCTTACTTAGGAGAGTCTTGGTGGATGACGCAAGTGTAGTGAACATTTTATACCGGGCAACCTTGGAAAAATGTCAATGGGAGAACAAGAGCTGCAAGGAACTTCACAACCGTTGATAGGCTTCAACGGAGCCATCAGCTACTAAGAGGGAACCTTTATTCTCCTGGTAAATGCAGACCCCTTAAACTATATGACTAAGTTCATGACACTGAGCACATCATCCCCGTATAACGCTATCCTAGGAAGAAAGTGGCTCCACAAAATGAAAGTCGTACCTTCAAATTTCTACCAAATACTAAAATACCCGTCACCAGAGGGGGGTTAAAAAGATATGGGGAGATCAAGCCGCTACCCATATCTGCTCAATGACCGCTCTAAGATCTGTTAAAAAGAAGGCTACGGAAAAGGAAAAAGGCAAGTGGCCCGCGGATTTAAAAGTAATACACCTAGTAGTAAGCAAAAAATGAAAAGTAGCCCCAAACTTATTCACAGAAAGATGGGAAAGACAACCCGAGGTACAAGGCGGGGGAAGAAACGAAACTTGTATGCTTGAAGGAAGCAACCTAGAGATGACAAATGTTGGTACCCGTCTCGAAATAAGTGAAAGAGAAAGGTTAGTAAAAATCGTGAGGAAAAATAAGGATGTGTTCGCGACTACGACACGGGAGATAACAGGCGTGTTGGAAACGTGGCGCTCGCGCGGTAGAAGCGTGGGGCTTTTAAAAATTTATAAAAAATCAATATTTTTTGATAAAAGAAAATAACCACGACGCATCGGTTTCCAAAATAAATACTTTTATTGAAATCTATTTTCAATCGGATCTATTATATATTTATATATTAAATCAAAGACATACATGGATGTAGAATATATACCTCTTGTAGTCTAATTAAGCGTCCTCGCGAACTGACAATGTTCCATTCCCATAAACAACAAACTTCGAGATCCAAACCAATATCTTTCAAGTCAATCCTCAAACACATTAGAACGTATGCTGGAATGTAGAATATAACAATAACACTTTTCTATCTCTAAATGTATTCAACACATGAGATCTAGAGATTTTCAATGAAGAACTTATTTTTTGAGACTAATTTCTGAGAGAATACAATGATTATTCTCACGAGCTTTTTGATGAACTTTTTAATCTCATAGAGTTTCACCCTGATAGCAACTGTGTTGTTAGCATACAAAATCTAGCACTGAGGCCAATAGAATAATATATACCTCTATTTTCTAGGCACTCCAGATTTTAAGGGACATACACAAAATAATAATTAATCATAAAATTATCGTTGTAGTGTGATCCACAGTAACTGTGCACAACTGCAGTGCCACACGATACTACAATGTGCCATGAGGTATCACAGTGGTTCACGGCACTGTAATTCACAGTACTATGGTATTGCACGCCTAACTGTAGTGTCACGTGGCACTACAGTAATCCATGTCAATTTCTGATTCTCAATTAGTGATTGACATGTAGTAGTCCAACATGCCACGTAACAATTTTCTGTAAATTAATTATTTATTTTGATTAGATAAATATCTAGATATCAATTAATTTAAAATTAATTTATTTTATCATCCATATCAACTAACTTATCTGTTAGTTCACAAATAACAAATTTAGTTGATTCAAATTTTAAATTATTATCTAATAATAATTTAACATTATCTAATTTCACAAATTAGATATATTCTTTAACTTATCGATAATTAGAAAATTAATCGATATAATTATTTATATATAATTTTTGAAAATTAATATAAATAGTTTAATTAATTAATTCTTAATTAATTAATCACACATAATTATATCATAATTATGTACTTGTCTCAAAAATATAATTTTTTTACAAGTTAGTCCTTTTATCATGTTGGAAATATTCACACCCTAAACTATGTAGTACAGAGGTGACTTGGGGACCATGAACCTATATGCTAAACTCTAATAAACTAGATTATTAACTAAACTCTCTGATTAAATAATCTTATTTATTAATTCCATTATTACTCCACTAAAAATATGAAATTGCACTCTTAGAGATCATATAATGTATTTATAGAGTATTATCGTGTAGTCCATTGATATAACCATTTCATGTAGTTCTCTCTTTCAATTATTGATTTGTAAATTAGAGGTGGTCAAAATTAGTGTTTTACCCTTCTAGTTACCTCTTAATCCTTAAGTACCATTAATTCACTAGTGAATGACTAATTTATAATCGTATTATAAATTTGAGCTCAATAACAATTCAGTTCCAGAAATAACACTTAAGAGAACCAATATATGATCCGTTAAGAAAGTTTGGATTCCAAATCTTGTAAGATCATGTTCCCAGTTATCCATATCACTGAATCTCCAAAACAAAAGTCACTAGCATGTTTTACAAACGGACCTTGACGAGTGAATCAAAAGATTCAGTAGACATGCATAGGAGTTCATGACTACTAACGATTCAGGTTGATCTACATATAATCATCAGATTGATGTGTATTAAATTTTTATGATAAATGAAAAATTAATAAAGATATTAATTCACACCGGTCTTGTCATACATAATCTTATTAGATAAAGTATATTCACTAAAATATCTATCCATATCATGATCTGAATCTAGATCACATGCATTCATAATACTTGGTGAACCGTACTAGTAACCATTCATTAAAGATTTCATACTTTAATATATTGCTGACAATTTTATTCATTATATGTGATCTTAATCCTCTCGTACTAATACAATATCATAGTCTCATTAATGAATATGGAAGTTTCATATATTTATATAAATTATTTAACTAAACTTTAAAAGAACAATCATAAAAAAATGTAATCACATTAAATTTCATATTAAAATGTCAATACACATGCTTTGAGGGTATAACCCCCAACAAGACATTCCCGAAGAAATTATCTGTCACAAGCTGAATACGAATCCCACTGTGAAACCAGTAAAGTAGAAGAATAAGAGCTTTGCCACGGAGCGAAATCAAGCAGTCAAGGAAGAGGTCGAAAAGCTCTTGGCAACATGTTTTGTTCGAGAAGCGGACTACCCAAAGTGGTTAGCCAATGTGGTAATGGCATGGAAGAAAAGTGGAAAGTGGACAATATGTGTGGACTTCACTGATTTGAATAAAGTATGCCCTAAAGATAAATATGCACTACCAATGATAGATCAAATGGTTGATGCCTCTTCGGGACATGAGCTACTCAGATTCGTGGACGCGTACTCCAGATACAATTAGGTGAAAATGTTCCAACCTGATCATGAAAAAACTTCCTTTATTATTGAGTATGGTACCTATTGTTATAAAGTTATGCCGTTTGGACTGAAAAACACATGTGGTACTTATCAAAGGCTGGTGAACAAAGTCTTCTGTGAACAGATCGAAAAAAGCGTGGAAGTCTATTTAGACGACATGCTAGTCAAGAGCCAGAAACGGGGAAACCATATTTGAGATCTTGAAGAAGCCTTTGCAGTTCTAAGAAAAAACTCCATGAAGCTAAATCCAAAAAAGTGTACGTTCGGGGTAGCTGCGAGAAAATTCCTCGAGCACCTGGTGACGCATCGGGGAATCGAAGCAAACCCAGACTAAGTGAAGGCAATTATGGAGATGAAATCTCCGCGGAGCCAAAAAGAGATATAGGGGTTAACGGGAAGGTTGGCCGCCCTGAACAGATTCATCTCAAGGTCTACAGATAAATGTAAACCATTTTTTGAATGGTTAAGATAGAATTATGCGGATGGGTGGAACGAGGAATGTGAAGAAACTCTCAACAAAATTGAAGAGTACCTGACAACCCCACATCTACTCTCTAAGCTGGTACCATGTGAACAACTCCTACTGTATGTTGCCATTTCGAAGGTCACCGTCAGCGCCGTACTCATCAGAGAGGAAGAGAGAAAGTAGAATCCAGTATACTTCATTAGTAAAAGCCCTGTAGTAGCCGAGGTGAGGTATTAACGGATGGAGAAGTTGGTACTGGCCATCATGATCGCCGCTCGAAAACTGAGACCCTATTTTCAGGCGTATAGCATCAGAGTGTTGACAGATTCATCTGTCAAGAGTCTCCTGCACTCTCTAGAGGTAAGCGGAAGAATGACGAAATGGTCAATTGAGCTAAGCCAGTATGACATTCATTATGAACCCAGAACCTCAATCAAAGGGCAGGCACTGACAGACTTCTTTGCAGATTTCACCAAAGGAGAAGTTGAAAGGGGACCTCGCAAAGAAATTGAGAACGGGCCTTGGAAACTATACATGGATGGTGCTTCAAATAACAAAGGAGCACGAGCACATGTTGTGATACAGACCCCATTTGAAGAAATATTAGAGCATTCCATCTCCTTCGGATTCAACGCGTGAAACAATGAAGTGGAGTATGAAGCACTAATAGCGGGAGTGTCCTTGTTACGGGAAAATATGCTATGATTCAATGTTGATTGTGAAATAGGTAGCGAGAGAATATGCAATGAAGATGAGCTACCTCGGGCAAATGACCTTCTATACACATTGAAGAGCTACAGAATCCAACAGATCCCGAGAACTGAGAACGGACACACAGACGCATTGGCGAACTTGGGATCATTGTTGCAATTCTCGTACAAGAGGAATGTTCTTGTAGAATTTCTGAAAAAAGCAAGCATCTCGCTCCTGTGGAACAGCGTAGCTGATGTTGAAATAGAAGGGGAACTCAACTGGCAGGACGAAGCTGATGTTGAACTCAACGTACCTCAGAAGCTCCCACTGAAGCTAGAAAGCTCTGGTCCGTTTTGATCGTGTTAAGCAAAATCAAAGACGCATCACTTCAACATTCGAACTGAGTGCAAATGTAAGAAGACGGCCGTGACATGCGCCAAGTTAACGGATGTTAAACGACAAAAGGGAAGAATTTAGTGTTTTTCTATTCATGGTGAAAGTTAAGGGGTCTCTGTAAAATATTTTAAAGTTGAGGGGTATTTAGATTTTAAGTGAAAAATTCAGAGTTATTAATGAAATTAAACTGGATAATTATATAGCTGCGTGACCTGCGGGGGAGTCAATGATACCACCCCTTCATATCAGAAATCCTTCTCCTGTCTGGATATTGTGATAAACCCCAACAGTTGTGCTCTCTCAGCTCCGAAACCTCTTCCCTTTGCTCTCTTTGTAAAATTACAAAAGAACAACAAAATGGCTTCCATTTACATACTATCACCACCCAATCTTCTCTGCAACCCAACAAAATCCGTAAAAAACGCACCAAAAATCACCCTCCCAATCTTAAAACCAACCCCATTTTACGTTCTTCCCAATTTCAGATTCTCACCCACTATTCTGACCAGCAAAGACTCCACAAGACTCTTCGCTGTAGCAGAAGAGACCTCGGTTTCTGCTAAAGATTCTTCTTCTGAGGCCGCGAGGAGACTTTACGTTGGTAACATTCCGAGAACTGTGAATAACGAAGAGCTCACTCAGATTGTTGAAGAGCATGGGGCTGTCGAGAAGGCCGAGGTACTCTAAAGCCCCC
>QANY01003393.1:3041588-3293261 GCA_003255025.1 Datisca glomerata
TCCAGCCCCCCCCCCCCCCCCCCCCGTTTTGTTTTAGTTGGGTAATTTACTGTTTTTGAGTTCGTAATAGCTTATAATGTTTGCGCTTTGAACTCTTTTAAACTTATGGTAAATGGTAGATGGTTGTGACATTGCGCTTTCAATGCTTAATTCTTGGTAGAGTTTATTAATTATCTTCTGTTAAAGATAAAAGCTTTTCAATCCTATTCTAAAATACTCTATGGTGGTGTTGAAAAAGATTAAACACAATCATAACCTCACCTTTGGTATCTTTTAAATTCTTTTTCTGTTGGGTATTCTTAGAAATTTCATACTGTTGAAATATAAATCTATTACAGACCAGACGGGTTGCCACAAATGGTTGTGATAGATGATTAAGCCCCACATCCATACTCATGAAATCGTAGTTCAGAGTCACACTACTCATAGTTTCCCTTGGAATTTGTAACTTTGACAGAAAATCTATTACAAAGACGAAAATGGAGTCATTTACCAAGAAGATGAAGTCATTCAGCTAAATCATAATGAGGAGACCCCACAAATATTTTTTTATGATGCATACTCGCCGCTTTTATTCGAATTAGCAAGAATTTAGGTGCAAACTTTCAGTACTAGAGCTGTAGAGCTTTAATACTAAAATGCTATTAGATTCATCATTACATCTTATTTTGATCAAACCATTAACTTCTGAAAGTTACTTGTATTTAAAAATGTTTCGATGGCCTTAATTGGACATGTTTTGTTCGCAGGTGATGTATGATAAGTACTCTGGTCGAAGCCGCAGATTTGCTTTTGTTACGATGAAAACCGTGGAGGATGCAAATGCAGTAGTCGAGAAACTGAATGAAACAGTGAGTTTCACTACTACATGAATTCTAAAAAACCAAAATCTTGTTTAATCGGATTTGTGAGAAACATTTCATACTGAAGGCAGGAAGTTGACCATTTTTTACAGGAAATTGGAGGTCGTAAAATCAAAGTAAATGTAACGGAAAAACCTCTGACATTGGTGGATATGCCACTTCTCCAGACCGATGATTCCCAATTTGTTGATAGCCCGCACAAAGTTTATGTAGGCAATCTTTCAAAGACAGTTACTACAGATACACTCACGAGTTTCTTCTCTGAGAAGGGAAAAGTTCTTAGCGCAAAGGTTTCTCGGCTTCCTGGAACCTCAAAATCGAGCGGTTTTGGTTTTGTCAGTTTTTCTTCAGAAGAGGAAGTAGAAGCTGCCATTTCTTCTTTTAACAATGCTGTAAGTTATTTCCTACCCCTCATGTCTACTACTTCGTTCATGTTTAAATATTTTTTTCAGCCTGATAACTGTGTTTCTATTGTAGTTGCTTGAAGGCCAACCGATTCGTGTAAACAAGGCGTGAGAGATAGCGGCTTGGCTGCACCATGGTTTCTGAAGAGTGTTTTGATTTGTAAGTAACACATCGGTGCTTCAAATTCGAAGTATTTGATTCGTGCAAAATGAAATATGTGGTACATTGGTGCTTCAATATCTTTATATGACTATTTTTTTTCTAATCTATTTTGTTAAATTAAGATGCTGCAATTGTACTTGTTAGAAGCTGCTATTAAAGTTGCTAATTGTAGATGGACGAAACAGGCATTAGAAATTGATGCTTGGCATTAGTCATGTTGAATTTGAGCATCTTGTTTCCTACTCAGAAAGCCTTGTGAAGTGTAACTTTGATCAAGCCAGATGGAAAACAGACCAACCTACTCCTGAGAAATGAAAAATAAAAAGGCAGCGAGCACCACAACAAAAGCGAAGTGAGCCGTGCTACTAAAGAAAAACTAAGAACAAGGGACTTGATTTTATTTTTCTTTTTTATCAGTTGGACAGCATAAAAAGTTGACTTGACAATCGAGATAGGACAAAATAAAAACACATTTGTTGTTCACAAATAACAAGGAAAACTCGGTTTCATTTAAGTAATATGAGAGGTTGTGTTGAGTTTTGTCTCTTTTTATAAAAAAGACAGATAAGATTTGATTTTGAACAAATAAAAAAATATTAGATCGACTTTATTTTTTTAATATTTTATTCAAATTTGATCTGAGCCGTTAAATAAACTGTTCAAATTAAGCAAAGAATACCTCATGTGTAGATCATCAAATAAATAAACTGTTCAAATTAAGCAAAGAATACCTCATGTGTGGATCATCAAATAAGAGGGTGATATGAATCTAGAAAATTGACGATGATGACATAATAACATGTTCCATTTTTGAAGGGTATGGTCAAAGCAGCTACCATAGGATATATTATTGTGGAAGACTTATTCACGGCGTAGGGCTGGTCTAGTCCTGGTTTAGTCTTTTTCTTGGCATACAAGAATAAGGTACCATAATCTCCATTGTTTCTCCCTATAAATTAAGAGATAATATTACATTCAGTCCTCAGTCATTCGTATTACTCTTTCGTGTTTAGGGTCTTGATAACTTGGCTTTCTCAGCAAAAAAGAAAAAATAAGAGAAAGCAAAAGGATATTATAGCAATTGATCTTGTGAAATTAATGGCATTTTTTAGAGCATTTATTAATTGCTTACTGCCTTCATTTTCATCAAGAGTATCAGTGGAAGTTAGAGATTCAGAAATGAAAAAGGCCTCAATGGAGAAACAGAAACAACCCATATCATCATCATCATCATCTGGAGCTCCACTCGTTGTTTCTTACTTCCCTGTAAATTCATCTCTCTCCCGCTTGTAGAGATGTGAAAGTCATGATATCATCCTTCTGATTTTGAACAGTCTCAACATCTTCATGGCCACTTACCCCCCTGGCCCCCTGTCCAGAAACCATTCTCATGTGCCATGTTTGGCTTCAAAACAGTTGGCCGACAGTTTGCCTTCCTTATTAATTTGGTCCTTATATATTGTTTTAACTTTGTCGATTTAGTCCTTCAACTTATAAATCATTCTCAATGAACACCCTCCGACAACACCTGTTAAGGGACTAAATGCAATTATTTGTTAATGATTCGCAAGTTAAGGGACTAGATGGTTTATATTTCTTAAAGCATTCAATAATATTGTCTTTTTTCATATTTCTTTGCCTCTCGGTATTGTATATACAATCAAAGATCAGGACAAGTTTCTCTGTCCTTCAGGCTATTTCAAGTTGCAATTCGATATAAAAAAACCACAGCTAATCAATCCATCAAGAAACTAAACTAGACTTAGACAACGAGGAACCTTATCCTCCACATATATCTTTAGCACTAATAGTTACAGTGATTTAATTAATATCTTTATTTATGATTTATATATTTAACTATTGATCAAAACTCAAACATATGGATTAAAAAAACTCAAACATAAATTAGAAATATGGGAAAACAATAACATGAAAGCTAGGGCATGTCTAAAAAAATTGCTAGGCAGGCAGCAGCTTAATTCTAATTGCATATCGAATGCTGAATTTGTTTAGGGGAAGATGACTTGGGTCAAGTAAACAGAGTGACTTAGTCTTTTCAGTGACAATGGCCACTGAACGTGGAGTGTGAAATCGTACGAACATTTGGTATGAGTTAAGTAAGAATACTGAAAAATTTAAATTATTGGAAAAGTTTAAATGATAAAATTAGATAACAAGATATTTAGATCACCATATTTGGTAACACATGGTTAAGTGAAAAAAATTATTGAAAAGTATGATTTTCTTGTTTGGTATGTAAGATGTTTAGTAAAGTTGTGTGAAAAAATTTGATAAATTTATTGAGAAAGGTATATAAATTAAATGAAAGTAATAAAATTATTTATTATTTATAGTTTCTTTTTTATCAACTTTCAATTTGTTGTTAATAATTATTTATATATTCTAATACACACTATATCTTATACACACACACACATTATTTTACACACTAATTAATTAACTATTTTATTAACTCTACTAATAAAATAAAATCAATTATTTTCTCTTACTACGTCAAAAACTAAAATATTTTTTTTACTTACACTGTATAAAAAAATTAATGACAAATTATTCAAAATTACATAGCCAAATTTTCTTTGATATCACGAAATTAACTATAACATATAATTTTCTTTTTTATATATAAAAATAAATTTGATATAAATAAGCATCATTCATATTAATAGATTAAATATTTAATAATACACAACAGTTTTGCCGTTACATATGCTTTTATTCAATGGATATGTATATCATGGCTATCAATTTCGTCCCATTCCAGTTGGAACAGGTAAAATATTCTGGTTCTGGTACAAGAACAAAACGAAATAAGGATGTAAACTTTTGTTATATTTCAATTAAATACAATCTAAAACTGAATATAAATTATTGAGGGAAAATCCCCTTTCACGGCTCCGTCCTATGGGTCCGGTCCTCCACACAAAAAATGAGACGTGATAAAAAATTCTGTTATAATTTTCTTTTTATAATTTTAATATTTTTTAAACATTGATAGTTTATGAATAGTATTTATTTTAGGGAAAGAAATCATTTTTAATTTCAAAGAAAATATTTGATATTATTAACATGTATTTTAATCATTTAAATTTTATATTATATATATATGAAGTGTTTATCTATCCTAAATTCAAACTTAAAATTTTATATCATTCATTACAAACGAGCATATCTTAATCTCATGGGATGACCCCGAGATGAGTTTACGAGACGGGTTATCGAGACTGGAGTCAGAAGGGATGAAAAAATCTAAAAATTTGGTATTGGGACCGTTTTGATTCCCCCAAGACTGGAACAGGACCTAACGAGATTCCAGGATCATGATATTTTTGTGAGGCTTTAGTTTTAAAGAAAATAAAATATCAAAATCTAGTATGAAGAATTGTAACAAATAATGATATTTTTATGGAGATTTGAGAAAGTAAAAGTTATTTTGAAAAATGTGTAGATGTGTTATAAGATGAGTATGTGAATGAGAAAGTTATTTGGTAAAGTTGATTTTTGGGGGAAAGTGGGAGGGAAAGTTATGTGGGATTATTATTTAGCCAAGTTAAATAAATTTACCATATCAAATGAAAATACCCGAAATAAATGTGGGAAAGTACTGAAAAATAAGTTTATAACACACTTTACCATGCGGATAGACAGAATCAAAACTCCCCCTTAGAGATGAAAGATAAGCACTATAGGTCAGCCCAAAAAAATTAATGGGATGATTGTGATTTATAATCCAGACCACTAATTAGTTACACTTTTCCTAATTAATTATATCCGCTTCAATTGATTGCACGCACATTACTACAATCAATCATTAAGTATAACAACCTTATATGTTTACACCAATGCAACCTTAAACGTTTACATTGTAGATATTATATTTTATCTGGTCTAATACTTTAAAAATACATATTTTTGCCCATATACTAATTTAAGAATATGTATATGATTTGAAAAATAGCTCATAGACTAAAAATGAGAAAAGAATTGTCCAATGACTAAAAAAGTAAAAAAAAAAAAGAGCAAAATGACTAAAAATAGAAAGTGAAGCCCAAATTTTGTTTACAAATAGAGGGGAGGTCTTCACTTGAAAGAAGGATTGGAGAGGGAGAAATAGAGGGGATTTTAGAGAGAGAAAGAGAGATCTTGAGAAAATAGAAGAGACTTTTTAAAAGAGAGAAATAGAGTCTTCATTTCTATGCATCTTTCATCTTCTCCTATTATTTTTCTTAAGGTAGTTAAAATTTTTTGCACTTTAGCTTACAATATATTTTGTTCATTATTCTTCATCATCTCTCTTCTTGATACTCATGTAATTGATATTTTTTGTTTCCTTTTCCATACAGAAGTTGTTTGTTCCTTCTTTATCATTTCTCCTACTCTTAATCTTAAATTTTATTTTTATGCATTGTTGATTTCTCTATCAACTCAATCAATGAGTATGAGGATAAAGCTTTTGAGGGGTGTAAAATAAACTTAATGTGAATCAATTTTTTAATGGGTTAAAAGTGTACATTTGATGAAAAGATCTCCTATGATAATTTCTCATACAATAAATGCATAATTTAGAGAGTAAAATCTCTATACAAGATTATGCAAATATTTAAGCTTTGAATTTTTTTATGTTCTTACAAGTCTTTTTTTTTAAATTGTGTTCATCATTTTTGTGAACTTGTTTGAACTAATTATCATTCATGATCATTCTTAACAATGAAGAAAGGAAAAATAGTAATTAGTGAAATTAGTGGTCCAAAAAAGTATATTTATATCTCAAACAAAAAATATTGTATTTGGAAAGTTTTATTGATTTTTCTTTAGTGGCATTTGTTTGAACTAGTTAGCATCTATGATCATTCATTTGCTATTTGATTAGAAATGAGGGAAGAAAGAAAAAATGGTAATTAATAGACTGTATAGTAAAAATTAGTATGTTCATGCCAATTATGTACGAAATTAAGCATTTTTCATAGATTAATTTATTTACACACAAAAGATTTATTATTAATTAATTTATGAAATAATTATATATATAGGAATATTTTTCTCATCAAAATTCTGATTATAAGGTAGAGATATGATATGTTTATTTCTATCCCAAAAAGTATTAGGGATGTCACTACAAATTTCTGTTATAAACTCATGTAGAATGATTTTTAACTTATTCTATATAATAGGTTGTTGTATACGTCAATAGTAAGAATTTAAATTTCTTTCTGTAGGAAATTTAACTAATTAGTCTTATTATCAATAAGATGTTTTAACAAGTCAACTTCTTTTGTATACGATTTTGAAATAAATTCAAATGTAATATTAATATCATTGATCATGGTATGGATACCTGATGTATCAATTATGATTATAGGCATGATGGAATTTAAAAAAGGATTGCCTAACATTATACTCTGTGTCATGTTTTTTATTAAAATGAATTATGTAGGTAACCAAATACCATGTTTGCATATTAATGCTTCAGATATTTTATACTGGATACGCATAGAATACCACTAGCACTAGTAAGGGAATGTGTGATTTTCTGGAAGTATTTTATATGAATTAGTCCTTCATGAATGCAGTTCGTATCAGGACCACTATCGACTAAGACAATGACATCTTTAATAATGAAGTCTGGTTTGATTAGTAAGGTGATCTTAGCATACCATTTCAGGAAAATAACCTAGTTAAGAAGAAATAAATAAGGATTTTCATCCTTAGTCGTCTCTGCGGGTTACTATATTCTCCGAGGGTGAAGAAGTCCCAGGTGCCTCTAAAGGACTTTTGCCTTTCGCAGGGGATTGTTTAAGGAGATAGAGATCCTGAAAAATTATTTGATTAGCAGTTTTCAACCGCTGAATTTCAGACTTAATAGTATTAATTTCTATTTTCAGATCTGAAATGGTAACAGGTTTAGCTGGTAAAGAGTCATCTTGGATATGAGTTAAGAGTTATTTCATACTGTAGTTTTTAATAGGAATGCCTTAAGGAGTGCTTTAGGTTTTATAACAGGTTTGTAAAACCCAATATATATATTCTTAAAAAAAATGAAAAAAAAAATCGAGGGTGAAAGTATTTTTTGTTTTTTGTGTTTTATTATTTTATTATTTTGTTTATTTTTCAATTTTCTTTTATTAGTAGATATTGTTGTTCGTTTTAATTTATTTTGTTTATATATATATATATATATCGTTTTACTTGTTTCACATATTATTTTCTTATTTCACTCTACATATTATTTTTAAATTTATGATACATTTTTATCATCTCTAACATTTCTTTCCATTATTCTTTATTTTTTCTTTATAGTTGTTATCTCTTCTTATTTATTTATGTGTTATTGTCATATCTTCATGATTGTAATGTGATTATTGTTTCATTCTTTTATCATCAGAATTATTGTTCATAAATTAAACCATAACAGTTAGATTTAAATTTTTTAAATTTCATTATTTAGTTTTCGCTAAAAAAAAGTTTTCACTCAGGTCGACCATTTCAGGATACCATTTGGGGGCCCCTGTTATTCCGTTTGGATAACAATGTGGACAACCTGAGAGCCTATTAGATATTTGAAAGCCCAACCACACATGCATTTGGTTTTTAGAGCCCACCTCATGACCAATGTTTGATAGAAATAGAGATTCAGCTTAAATATGGTATCATGATTATTTTCGTCTTATACTACTTAAACGTTTCTTTTCTTTTCCATTGTTTTACTTCTAACTTCGTCTTTCATTTTTTGCATACATGCATCATGCTACGTAATAAAGATTGTAAAGAAGTATTCAATTCATTCATATTTTAGAAATCATGACTTCCACTCTGAGTCTGATAGAAGATCAAGTTATTATAGCCCAATGGTCAGAGGAAACATAGAAATGTAAAGGAGATTGTCTGAAAAAGGAGGATGTCGTTCTTCTACCATCAATCACTAAGATAGAGTTCTCACACATTGACTTGAAGGGTTTAAGAAGATATGGGAGGATTTTTCACTAGAGCAGAAAAATTCGTTGTCAGTAAATATGGTCACATCGTTTATCTTCTGTATATTGCTGTCAGCACTCCCATTCTTGAGGCTTTAATGTATTTTTGGGACCCTCTGTACAAATGTTTCACCTTTGGAACTATTGATCTTACTCCTACAATTGAAGAATATCAAACCCTACTGAATGTCCCGCTGCAAAACACAGATAAAGTTTATAATTACGACAAAAAGCTTACATTGAAAAGAGCTTTATTCAAGCTCTTGGCTACTGTCCATGCTGAGATTGAGAAAATGTTGAAAGTTAAATGACGGAATGAGTGTGTGCCGCTGGATTACCTCTTAGACCTCACCCAAAATGTCTTGAAGGAAGATAAAGGTATGACTCTTTATGCACTGTGTATTTATGACACCGTATTGTTTCCAAACATTCAAGGTTATGTGGATGATAAAGTGATAAAAATGTTCCTTCAAATTGAACATGGTGTTAACCCGATTATCCCAATTATTGCTGAGACTTTTCATTCCTTGAATCACATACGAGTGTCTGGAAAAAGGAAGTTCATTAGATCTCCATCTCTTTTGTGTATTAAGATTCTTAGCCATCTAAGATGTCCACCAGATTTCAAATGTCCTCAAGTTAAGTTTTCAAGTTCATGGATGAAAACGAGAATCCCTATTGCAGAATTTAGAATGCCTAAATGAAATATGCAGTTTCCCATAAAATAGGGGTGACTCTCACACCTATCAAAGTTGAAAGATGAGGATGTTATCTGAAAAGTTCACTGGATCTCATTGACATCGATGATCAACAGATGTGGCAACTTTCAATGGGCCCCACTCCCAGGACCATCAGGTTATACTAGTTATGCTCCACTAATGGTGCTCCGTCAATTATACATGAGACAGTTTGTCCTGGCCATGCACACATTGAAGAATATTGAGATCAGTTATGATTATCAAGATATTGAACAAAAACTACAGCAGTCGATTGGAGCTTGGAAAGTAATGAGAATGGTGCAAAATGAGAAGAACATCATGAACTGCATACAGGAGTATGGAGCATGGGTTGAGAGTAGAGGCAAAGTGATTATTACCTCACCAGTTGAGGATTTACAATCATATAAGTTACCTGAAGCTCATCTGGAGAAAGTTAAAAAGGAGGAGGCGGATTAATTATATGAGGAGCGTCAAAATAATTTAGCTCTCTTGGAAGAAAATAAACATCTAAAAGTCAGGGCAAATTTGTCTGACAAACACAAAATCGAAGCTAAAAATAACTCAGGGATTTGAGAAACAAGATTAAATATCAAGAATATCTGAAGAGGAAAAACTTAGAGTTGGGAACTAATAGTCGTAAACTGAACAACAAAATTAGAAAGATGGCAGAGGACAATGAGAATTTGTGAGGGGTATTCTATGAATAAGAGGATCGAATCATGAAGCTAGAAAGGAAAAATAAGCTTATACAAGAGGTTTTAGAAGAGGTGAATGGGACTATCGATAAGAAGAATACATACATCGTTGAGTTAGAAGAACAATATGACTCACCGATAATTTACAAGTCGATTTAGAGAATAAAAAAGTTAAGAAGACCGAGTCACCAAATGATAGTGAAAAACTATTAAAGGTGATTGTGAGTCTTGAGCACCAAGTTAGAGCCTATCAGAACGTGGCAGAGAAATTGGCAAGAAACAATTATGCTAATGTCGACGCACTGAGATATGATTACTAATTGCTGCAATAAGATTACGACTTAATTCGACAACGATCTGGGCAGGCTGTGGAATGGCTTAAAAGCGTGGCTGTGAGAATGGGCAATTTGGCAGAAGAAGCATCATTTTTGATAAAAAAGTGTTTTGTCCATCCATCATAATGGGGAGAACTTGTCTAAGTTTTTGAAAGAAATCAATAGAGATTTAGGTCATTTTGGTCATTTTGTATAAACTCATATTGCGGAGTAGTGTAGTTGACTTCTACATACTTAAATGTAGTGGATGACTCTCTAATTGAATGAAATTGAGTACTTTTGGACTTTCCCTTTGCGCAGTATCATTTCTCATGAATAAATTTACTTTAATTATTATTATTATGTCTTCTTTTTCATTAGCAAAATCTACATTCTCATTGTTTTATCATTCTTTTTCTTAAGAAAATTTTTCAAAGATAGCCTGTTAACTCTGACATCCCTATCAAACGCATTATGTATAGGGAAATTATATCAAAGAAAAATAATGCAAGCATATGACAAAATTTTACGTCCCAATATTTTCGAGAAGGAGATTTAGTGTTGAAAAATATACTCCCATATCAAAAAAATTGTCGTGGGAAATAGACTCTAAATTATGAAGGACCTTTCGTAGTCAAGAAAGCCTTCATGGGAGGAGCTCTCATTCTAACAAACATGGATGGAGATGATTTACCGCATGTAGTTAATTCGGATGCAGTCAAGATGTGAAGTTGGGCAAAAAAAATGTCTTCAAAAAGAGCCGTCTCAAATATTGAGAAATTCTTATTCCATATTTTTCCAAATCATTGTTTGTAAATATTGTTCATCAATGAAAAATCTTTTTTCAGTTGACAAATACATATACTTCATCTTCTCATTATTTCCATTATTTCTTATTCCTCTTAATTTTAAAATATCATTACTCACTCTTGAAATAACTCAAAATCATAAACTTGGTTAGGTGAAAGCCAGTTGAATAAAAGAAGAAGAAAATAATAGGAACTAAGAAAGGCGGTCTGAGTGCGAGGTGAAATCTGAAAAGTCACCACGAGAAAAGTCAATATGCGCATGGTAAAAACTAAAGCGCGATTGGAGGATTACACAATTAGAAATACAAAAAAAGTAAAATGTGGAGAAATCATTCACCACTGACATGGAGTCGAATACTGGAGCATAAACAAATAAATAAAGATGTATCATTTTCTTGAAAGTATGCTCGATACTTCATTGCGAGTTCATGATCCTACGTCAAGCGATTGTTTTAAAGGGTGGTGGATATGGCAAAAAATCATCAAATAATATTTTTTTAAATGTTCACAATTATGCATAGCATGGATACATTCAAAATCACTACTTTCATTGATATTCAAAAATTACAATGCGTAGACATGCATCATATTGATATGTTTTGATGCAATTTAAGTGCATGAATCATTTCAGGATATTTTTCTGAAATCCACACATGACTTTTCAACATCTATAGTATGTGTTAGTCTAACTCTGGCTACCATATGAAGCTTGTATAAATAAGATCAAACACTTCATTTTTTTCAGTTAAATAGAACTTAAATTAAGTTAAGGTCGAAACTTGTGTCCATTCAGGTCCGTTTCTCTTCAAATATATATGGTTAAATCAAACCTGAATTGATTCGACGTCGAAGCCTGTGACTAACTAGGTCTGTTTTCTTTCGACTATCTCCGGTCAAATCAAACCCGAATTGAGTCGAGGTCAAAACATGTGTCTAACCAGATCCATTTTCCTTTCAAATATTTCAGTTAAATCGAACCCATATTGAGTCGAGGTCGAAGCCTACGTCTATCTAGGTCCGTTTCTTTCAATTATCTTGGTTAAATCGAACCTGAATTGAGTCGAGTTCGAAGCCTGGGTGAAGCCTATGTTTACCCAGATCCATTTCTCTTCAAATATCTTTGGTTAAATCGAACCCGAATCAAGTCATGATCGAAGCCTGTGTTTATCCAAGTCCATTTCACATTTCTCTCATTTCATAGAGCCCGAATCAGTTGAGGTTTCTATTTCCCTTATCCATATAATATTTTCTCATACGAATCAAAATACTTATCTACATTTTTGTACACCTTCTAAGTTTAGAAGTGTAAACAAATAGGGGCAATTAGCTATAAATGCTATATTTTGTCCGGTCCAATACTTTGAAAATATGTAAAAAAAATTTACCCATATACTAGTTTAAGACTATGTATGTGATTTGAAAAATAGCTCATAGACTAAAAATGAGAAAAGAATTGTCCAAGGACTAAAAAAAAGAGCAACAAAATTAAAAATAAAAAGTGAAGCCCTAAGTTTTTTTATAAATAGAGGGGAGATCTTTACTTGGAAGGAGGATTGGAGAGGGAGAAAGAGAGGGGATTTTAGAGAGAGAAATAGAGGTATTGAGAAAATATGAGAGACTTTTTAAAAGAGAGAGAAAGTGAGTCTTCATTTATATGCATCTTTCTTCTCCTATTCTTTTTCTTAAGATAGTTTAAATTTCTTACACTTTAACTTACAATATATCTTGTTCATTATTCTTCATCATCTCTCTTCTTGATACTCATGTAGTTGATATTTTTTATTTCCTTTTCCATACATAAGTTGTTTGTTCATTCTTTATCATTTCTCATACTCTTAATCTTAAGTTTTATTTTCATGCATTGTTGATTTCTCTATAAGTTTGATAATGAGATATCCTTGCCATCAATTCAATCAATGAGGATGATGATAAAGCTTTTGAGGGGTGTAAAATTAACTCAATGTGAATCAACTCTTTAATGCGTTGAAAGTGTACATTTGATGAAAATATCTCCTATGATATTTTTCATACAATAAATGCATAAAATTGAGAGTAAAATCTCCATACAAGATTATGCAAATATTTAAGTTTTGAATTTTTTTTATGTTCTTACAAGTTTTTTTTAATTTTGTTCATCATTTTTGTGATATTTGTTTGAACTAGTTATTATCCATGATCATTCCTAGCAATGAAGGAAGAAATGAAAAATGATCATTAGTGAACTAAGTAGTCCAAAATAAAAAGTGTATATTTATATCTCAAACAAAAAATATTGTATTTTGAAAGTTTTATTGATTTTTCTTTAATGCCACTTGTTTGAACTAATTACCATTCATGCTAATTATGTATGAAATTAAATATTTTTCATAAATTAATTTATTTATACATAAAAAAATTATTATTAATTTATTTATAAAATAATTATATATTAAAAAAGATGAAATTAAAAAAAATAGAGGGTGACATCTTTAGATGTAAGAGCACGGTGGTACAAAAAATATCATTCATTTTTAGTGTTCACCCATACTATATCTTTAGATGTAGCAGGTCAACTGTAGCTAGCAGTCATTATAATATGAACGTGAAGTATTAATGAATTGTGTAAAACTCATTTTGTTAAAAAAATGGAAACCAAATTTTTTTTTATACCAGGTCAGATTTAAAGCAATCACAAAGTCAAGTGAATGACATGATTCCTTTTGGCACTAGTTAATTCTTTCCAAGAAAAAGAAAAAGGTAAACTAAAATAAGATGAAAAGAAAAGAAAAATCCTCCAAAACTTCCTTGCAGGTTACTTTAGAAAAGTAGAGAGAATGTGACAGTTTCCTAATGTGACAATTCCTTTTTCTTTAGAAATTGCAAAACAGATTCCAAGTAATAACTAAAAGGTAAAGACTCAACATGAAAAGTATTTCAATAATTTTTAACCGCTGGATTGATTTTTTAACCATCCAGACTGATTCAAAAATCATTTTTAAGTCAAAAGTCTTTAACTTAAACTTCGTTGATCTAGACCAAATCTATTTGAAATATTAGAAAAACAGATAATACTTGCCTGCTGCAACAATGGAGTGGGAGTCTAATTATATACTTAAGATGATGACATAAAATTAAACGTGTAGGCTACTTAGCCTTCACAAGTCCACTGACATATTACAAATAAATCTACATAATAGTTTTAATAGGCAATGGTCAAAGCAGCCACAATAAAATATATTAAACTTTAAAAGACTTATTCTACCCCATAGGTGATAGGCCTGGCGCCCTGGTCTGGTCTGCTCTTTGTTGTTCTTGTTGTGCAAGGAAGTAGATTAATTCCATCTCTTTTGTTTCACTCTATAAAAGCCTTCAGTACTTCTCACACATTACTCATTCGTCTTTTGTGGCTTTTAGTTTCAACTCTCTGCTCCAGCAAAAAGAAGCAATTAACATTTCTCTTTCAGACAAAAATGATGGGATTTTTGTCAGCATTTTTCTACTGTTTACTGCCTTCTTCTTCTTCTTCTTCGAAAGTTGGAGATTCTGAAATGAAAAAGGCTTCAATGGAGAAACAAAAAAGAGTACCCAAATCAAAATCAAGAGGAGCTCCGGTTGTGGTTTCTTACTTCCCAGTGAATTCATATCCCTCCCGCTTGTAGAGATAAATTATTAGAAACATTTTATGATCCTTTTGGGACAATATCAACTTCTTCATGCCCACTTTTTCCCACCTGTTTGGATTGCAAGTGCTTTGTATCAATGGAAATAGGCTGTATATAAATCTATACTATTATTGCTGAATACACAAATATTGAACAAATGAATTTAAGTTTGGATTGCAAGTGCTTTCCCTCAAGAATTACATTAATGAATTTAAGTTTCGTGTTTAATTTTGATTAGAATACACAAATATTGATCGATAAACCATGCATATATATGTATACATGAAAGCCAGACCCATTTATTTTCATAATGGATTTCATTGATAATCGACCCGCTGGACCCATTTATTTTGCTCAAAATACCTTTCCAAATATCCAAGAACGAATTCCCCATCAAATATTTAGAGTGAAGCATGAGAGAGAGGACTAAGGAACCAAAAAGCATCCGCAAAATTACGGCTAAAAAACAAATGGAGAGCATCTTCCTCGGCAGAATTACACATGGGACAGACATTTTCAATTCTCAAACCCCTTCTAACGAGATTGGATTTACAAGCAATAAAATTGTTTAATCCTTCAATTTGGGCGAGATATTGAGCTTCCAGATTTTATCCCAACTCACTCCATTACACTCACCAAAACTCCCTTCATCCACAACTTTCTTACTCAGCAGCCCGTTCCTCATTAAATTGATAGCTAGCTCGTAACCAGTCTTAATTAACAGAATAAATTCCATTCTTGTTGTAATGCCAACCCATTTGGTCCAGACCATCAAATCTACTGAATTTAATGGCTCTAATGGAATCAATGACGCCTGGAATAAAAAATTTAGAGAGTTTATCCAAATCCCAACTCAAACCATCATCACAAAAAAAGTTCATTAACATAGCGAATCTCATCCATTTTTGGAAACCCAAACTTTTTCTGAACAGGAAAAAAATCCATCAAGACACATGTACAGAAAAACCATTAAAGTGAGAGATCTCGTCAGAATAGTAAAGAACGCTGAAACGGGAGTACTCGTCAAAATAGAAAAGAACAACAGAACGAGAACTGACATCTTGAACGGGAGATTATCGCTTTCAGAACGGGAACCGACATCCCGAGAACGAGGAATCATTACCTCCTAGACATGACAGAACATCAGAATGGAAAGGAGGGTTCAGACTGATAGTAAGTGGTTGTAATTGATTGGCCCGAACCACGAGGAACCATCAAATGAACTGCTTGAGTTGCTGAGCATAAAACGCCTGAAAGCAATCCCATCAGCCGAAAACATAGAGAATGTGATCATCCATTCCTTTATTATTATTATTATTGTTGTTGTTGTTGTTGTTAGGTTTATAAGTACATGCTCATGTAAAAAGAAAACAGTAGAAAAAATAGAGACCTAAACAAACCTCAACTAAATGCACTACCCTTCCTCTCTTCTCTCATCAACAAGTGTATAAAATTCTTTACACAAGTGAATAACAACAAGCTTCCAGTGGTTTTTCTTCATTTTAAGGGTTTTACACGTAAATGATAGTGTATTTATTATTTCTTTCTCTCTTCAAATTATAATCTTTATTATTTATTAGTAAAGGGTTCTCCATACCGAAAAAAACTTTACATTTGGTGCTTTCATTGAGAGCAAGAGAAAAACTCGATGAAATTCCTCCTAAAATGCCTAAACCAAATCAAACGCTCCCTCAACAACAAAAGCGGGAACAGAAACGACAATGGGTTGGAAGCAGAGATGGAAACAACAACAAGTACAGAACTGAAAACGGAACAGGAAATGATAAACTCATTCCTTGCATATTTGATTGACTTATTTCTTTTACATCATTATCAATTTAAAAAAAAGATGAGAGAATAACTTATTTGACTCGTGATAAACAAAGTTTTGAGTTTTAATTTGATTTAAATTTTTTAGTTGAAAACTCTCAAGAACGGAAAAGTCATGAAAAACGGGAAAGTCCTGAAAAACAAAAAAGTTCTCGAGAAAGGAAAAGTCTTGAGAACGGGAACGAAATTAGCTTGGCAACGGAAAAAATCCTGAGAACGGGAATAAAATTAGCTCGACAACTAAAAAAATCCTGAGAACGAGAATAAAGTTAGCCTGACAAGAAGAAAAATACTGAGAATGGGAAGGAAATATCTTCAGAACGGAAAAGTCTGGAGAACGAAAAGGAAACGTCTTCTGTTGTAAGATCTGAAAAGAAAAGAAAAGAACTTCAGAACATAAAAGAAAAGAAGAGCTGAGTAAAAATGGGTTATGATAATTTTCATGAAGGCTGCCCAGGAAAGCAGATTATGCAGAACAATAAAATGCAAAAATTAAACTGTATTTATTAGAAGCTAACTATACGGTGAATCTTATATCATTAGGAAGATACATAAGTGTACTCATAAAAAGAATCTCACGGAATTTGATTTAGAGCTCTCAATCAAAAGTTATGGTGTGATAATGTACAGGTTGTCAACTCTCTCTCTTTTTCGATAATGGAACTAAGGGTGTAAGTCATTGGGAGGGACAATTCATAAGTCCTACTCTCAGAAGGAACTAAGGGCATAAGTCATTGAGAAGAGCAATTCAGAAGTCCTACTCTCAGAAGGAACTAAGGGCGTAAGTCCTTGGGAGGGACAATTCATAAGTCCTACTCTTAGAAGGAACTAAGGGCGTAAGTCATTGGAAGGGGCAATTCATAAGTCCTACTCTCAGAAGCAACTAAGGTTGTAAGTTCTTGGCAGGGACAGTTCATAAGTCCTACTCTTAAAATGAATTAAGGGCATAAGTTTTTGGGATGAACGGTTCATAATTCTCCCTCTTAGAAAGAACTAAGGGCGTAAGTCCTTGGGAGGGGAAATTCATAAGTCCTACTCTCAGAAGGAAATCAAAACGGGGTCATGGTTCCATTGAAAAGCCTAAGTCCTTGGGAGCGTCTACGTATGCCGTTCTTAGGAGGAAAAAGAAATGTCTTCAGAACGGGAAAGTCTGGAGAACAGAAAATGAAATGTCTTCAAAACGGAAAAAAAATGCCTTCAGAACGGAAAAGTCTGGAGAACGGAAAAAGAAATGTCGTCAGAACGGGAAAGTCTTCAGAACGGAAAAAGAAATATCTTCAGAACGGGAAAGTATTGAGAACGAAAAAGGAAATGTCTTCAGAACGGGAAAGTTTGGAGAACAGAAAAGGAAATGTCTTAAACGAGAAAGTCTGGAGAACGGAAAAAGAAATGTCTTTAGAATGGGAAAGTCTGGAGAACAAAAAAAGAAATGTCTTCAGAACGGGAAAGGAAACATCTTGAGAACGGGAAAGTCTGGAGAATGGAAAAGAAAATGTCTGAAGAACAGGAAAATTATCAGAATAGAAAAGAAGTTAAGGAAAAACCTTCAACTTAGTAAGAAAAGAAGAGCTGAGTAAAGAAGAGCTAAAGAACGAAGCTCTGAGCAAAAGACGGTCAGGAGTAAAGGAAAAAGAAGAGAGAAAAGGAAGGAAAAAATTGAAATCAGAAAAAGAAAATATGGAAACAACAGAAACTCTACCAAAAAATGTGGAACATCAAACTCAAACTTATGTGATGCAATTATGGAACGGTATATTCGCTCCTTATTCATTTCAATAAATTATTATTATTCTTGTACAATATTCTTACAAATCTTAACGTACGAGAGAAGGAAAATGAAAAATAAAGAAACGAGATAAACTCTATCACTGAACCCGTACTGAAGAAAACGAAAGAACCTCTCCAATGAGCCCATAATGATGAAAACGGAAAAAACTCTATCAATAAGCTCGTAGTAAAAAGAATGGAAAGATAATACAGCGAATGAAGGGAGATAATCCTCATCGACAACGGGCTGGCAAAAAATTTAGTCGACAAACGCAAAGCATTCACGGGCGGGAAATAGAGGAACGTAATAGCAAAAAGAAAAGGAGAAGCCATCACTGACAGTGAACAGACCGAAAAATTATTTGGAAAAACCACATCGCATATTTTTAAGAAGCACGTGAGAACGTAAATGGGCAGACGTAAAGACAGAATAAGAAATGACAAATCATTTAACATTAATAAGTGAAACTTATTGAGTGTAATGAGGGACAAATGAATAGGAAAAAAGCCACCCAAGACACGTGTACAGAAAGAACATTGAAACGGGAGACCTCGTCATAATGACAAAGAACGCTAAAACGGGAGACCTCGTCAGAATGAGAAAGAACAACAGAGTGGGAAAGAACAATAGAACAGGAACTGACATCTCGAGCACGGGAGATCATCGCTTCCAGAACAGGAACCGACATCTCGAGAACATGGAATCATTACCTCTTGGACATGAAAGAACATTAGAACGAAAATGAGGGTTCAGACTAATAATCAAGTGGTCCTGATTGATTGACCCAAACCACGAGAAACCACCAAGTGGCTATGACTGCTTGAGTTGCTGAGGACAAAATGCCTGAAAGCAATCCCATCAGTCAAAAACATAACGGATGTGTTCATCCCCTCATTTATTATTATTATTATTATTATTGTAAGACATATAAGTACAGACTCATGTAAAAAGAAAACAGGAGAAAAAGAGATAGACCTAAGCAAACCTCAACTAAAGACACTGTCATTCCTCTCTTCTTTCATCAACAAGTATGTAAAATTCCTTACACCAGTGAATAACAACAAGCTTTCCATGATTTTTCTTCACTTTAAGGATTTTTCACGTAAATAATGATCTATTTATTCTCTATTTCTCTCTTCAAATTATAACCTTTATTATTTTTTCATAGATGGTTCTCTATACCGAAAAAAATCCTTTACACCTCTCATATTTTTATGGAACGACTGACCAACCGTCCCCCAAAAGAGAGGAGTTTCCTTTCATTCTAATAGACTTCTCCATTAGCAGCATTATAAAATTAAAATTTCTAAAGTATTTACTCTTAAGGAATTTAAAGGGTAAAATATTGGGATTTGAAAAGAGATGCCAAAAATTAACAGAATAAATTCCGTTCTTGTTGTAATGCCAACCCATTTGGTCCAGACCATCAAATCTACTGAATTTAATGGCTCTAATGGAATCAATGACGCCTGGAATAAAAAATTTAGAGAGTTTATCCAAATCCCAACTCAAACCACCATCACAAAAAAAGTTCATTAACATAGCGAATCTCATCCATTTTTGGAAACCCAAACTTTCTCACTCAAGACACATGTACAGGAACCGTTAAAGCGAGAGGTCTCTTCAGAATAGAAAAGAACGCTGAAACGGAAGGCCTCGTCAAAATGGAAAAGAACAATAGAACGAAAACTGACATCTCGAGAACGGGAGATTATCGCTTCCAGAACGGGAACCGACATCCCGAGAACGAGGAATCATTACCTCCTAGACATGACAGAACATCAGAATGGAAAGGAGGGTTCAGACTGATAGTAAGTGGTTGTGATTGATTGGCCCAAACCACGAGGAACCATCAAATGGCTATGACTGATTGAGTTGCTGAGCATAAAACGCCTGAAAGCAATCCCATCAGCCGAAAGCATAGAGAATGTGATCATCCATTCTTTTATTATTATTATTATTATTATTATTATTACTACTACTATTATTAGGTCTATAAGTACATGCTCATGTAAAAAGAAAACAGGAGAAAAAATAGAGACCTAAACAAACCTCAACTAAATACACTACCTTTCCTCTCTTATCTCATCAACAAGTGTGTAAAATTCTTTACACCAGTGAATAACAACAAGCTTCCCGTGGTTTTTCTTCATTTTAAGGGTTTTCCACGTAAATTGATAGTGTATTTATTCTTTCATTCTCTCTTCAAATTATAATCTTTATTATTTATTCGTAGAGGGTTCTCCATACTGAAAAAACTTTACATTTGGTGCTTTCATTGAGAGCAAGAGAAAAACTCGATGAAATCCCTCCCAAAATGCCGTAAACCAAATCAAACGCTCCCTCAACAACAAAAGCGGGAACAAAAATGATAATGGGTTGGAAACAGAGATGGGAACAACAACAAGTACAAAACTGAAAACGGAATAGAAAATGATAAACTCATTCCTTGCATATTTGATTGACTTATTTCTTTTACAACATTATCAATTTAAAAAAAAAGATGAGAGAATAACTTATTTGACTCGTGATAAACAAAGTTTTGAGTTTTAATTTGATTTGAATTTTTGAGTTGAAAAATCTCAAGAACGGAAAAGTCATGGAAAACGGGAAAGTCCTGAAAAATAAAAAAGTTCTCGAGAAATGAAAAGTCTTGAGAACAAGAACGAAATTAGCTTGGCAACGGGAAAAATCCTGAGAACGGGAATAAAATTAGCTCGACAACTAAAAAAATCTTGAGAACGAGAATAGAGTTAGCCTGATAAGAAGAAAGATACTGAGAATGGGAAGGAAATATCTTCAGAACGAAAAAGTCTGGAGAATGAAAAGGAAACGTCTTCTGTTGTCAGATCTGAAAAGAAAAGAAAAGAAAAGAAGTTAAGAAAAGAACTTCAGAACATAAAAGAAAAGAAGAGCTGAGTAAAAATGGGTTATGACAATTTTCATGAGGGCTGATCAGGAAAGCAGATTATGCAGAACAATCAAATTCAGAAATTAAACTGTATTTATTGGAAGCTAACTATACGGCGAATCTTATATCATTAGGAAGATACATAAGTGTACTCATAAAAAGAATCTCACGGAATTTGATTTGGAGCTCTCAATCAAAACTTATGGTGTGATAATGTACAGGTTGTCAACTCTCTCTCTTTTTCGATAATGGAACTAAGGGTGTAAGTCATTGGGAGGGACAATTCATAAGTCCTACTCTCAGAAGGAACTAAGGGCATAAGTCATTGAGAAGAGAAATTCAGAAGTCCTACTCTCAGAAGGAACTAAGGGCGTAAGTCCTTGGGAGGGACAATTCATAAGTCCTGCTCTCAGAAGGAACTAAGGCTGTAATTCATTGGAAGGGGCAATTCATAAGTCCTACTCTCAGAAGCAACTAAGGGCGTAAGTTCTTGGGAGGGGCAATTCATAAGTCCGACTCTCAGAATGAACTAAGGGCATAAGTTTTTGGGATGAACAGTTCATAATTCTCCCTCTTAGAAAGAACTAAGGGCGTAAGTCCTTGGGAGGGAAAATTCATAAGTCCTACTCTCAGAAGGAAATCAAAACGGGGTCATGGTTCCATTGAAAAGCCTAAGTCCTTGGGAGCGTCTACGTATGTCATTCTCAGAAGGAAAAAGAAATATCTTCAGAACGGGAAAAGAAATGTCTTCAGAAGGGGAAAGTATGGAGAACGGAAAATGAAATGTCTTCAAAACAGAAAAGTCTGGAGAACGGAAAATGAAATGTCTTCAAAAAGGAAAAAAATGTCTTCAGAACAGAAAAGTCTGGAGAACTGAAAAGGAAATGCCTTTAGAACAGGAAAGTCTGGAGAACGGAAAAAGAAATTTCGTCAGAATGGGAAAGTCTTCAGAACGGAAAAAGAAATATCTTCAGAACGGGAAAGTATTGAGAACAAAAAAGGAAATGTCTTCAGAATGGGAAAGTTTGGAGAACAGAAAAGGAAATGTCTTAAATGGGAAAGTTTGGAGAACGGAAAAAGAAATGTCTTCAGAAATGGAAAGTCTGGAGAACGAAAAAAGAAATGTCTTCAGAACGGGAAAGGAAACATCTTGAGAATGGGAAAGTCTGGAGAATGGAAAAGGAAATTCTGAAGAACGGGAAAGTTATCATAACAGAAAAGAAAAGAAGTTGAGAAAAGAATTTCAGAACAGAAAAGAAAAGAAGTTAAGGAAAAACCTTCAACTTAGTAAGAAAAGAAGAGCTAAGTAAAGAAGAGCTAAAGAACGGAGCTCTGAGCAAAAGACGGTCAGGAGTAAAGGAAAAAGAAGCGAGAAAAGGAAGGAAAAAATTGAAATCAGAAAAAGAAAATATGGGAACAACAGAAACTTTACCAAAAAATGTGGAACATCGAACTCAAACTCATGCGATGCAATTATGGAACGGTATATTCACTCCTTATTCATTTCAATAAATTATAATTATTCTTGTACAACATTCTTATCACAAATCTTAACGTACGAGAGAAGGAAAATAAAAAATAAAGAAACGAGAGAAACTCTATCACTGAACCCATACTGAAGAAAATGAAAGAACCTCTCCAATGAGCCCATAATGATGAAAACGGGAAAAACTCTATCAATAAGCTCGTAGTAAAAAGAATGGAAAGATAATACAGCGAATGAAGGGAGATAATCCGCATCGACAACGAGCTGGCAAAAAAGTTAGTCGACAAACGCAAAGCATTCATGCGCGGTAAATAGAGGAACGTAATAGCAAAAAGAAAAGGAGAAGTCATCACTGACAGTGAACAGACCGAAAAATTGTTTGGAAAGACCACATTGCATGTTTTAAGAAGCACTTGAGAACGTAAATGGGCAGACGTAAAGACAGAATAAGAAATGACAAATCATTGAACATCAATAAGTGAAACTTATTGAGTGTAATGAGGGACAAATGAATAGGAAAAAAGCCACCCAAGACACGTGTACAGAAAGAACGTTGAAACGGGAAATCTCGTCATAATGACAAAGAACGCTGAAACGAGAGACCTCGTCAGAATGAGAAAGAACAACATAATGAGAAAGAACAACAGAATAGGAATCGACATCTCGAGAACGAGAGATCATCGCTTCCAGAACAGGAACCGACATCTCGAGAACATAGAATCATTACCTCTTGGACAGGAAAGAACATTAGAACGGAAGGAGGGTTCAGACTAACAATCAAGTGGTCCTGGTTGATTGGCCCAAACCAAGAGAAACCACCAAGTGGCTATAACTGCTCGAGTTACTGAGAACAAAATGCTTGAAAGCAATCCCATCAGTCAAAAGCATAACAGATGTGTTCATCCCCTCATTTATTATTATTATTATTATTATTATTGTAAGACATATAAGTACAGACTCATGTAAAAAGAAAACAAGAGAAAAAAGAGAGACCTAAGCAAACCTCAACTAAAGACACTGCCATTCCTCTCTTCTTTCATCAACAAGTATGTAAAATTCTTTACACTAGTGAATAACAACAAGCTTTCCGTGGTTTTTCTTCACTTTAAGGGTTTTTCACGTAAATAATGATGTATTTATTCTCTATTTCTCTCTTCAGATTATAACCTTTATTATTTTTTCGTAGATGGTTCTCTATATCGAAAAAAAACCCTTTACACCTCCCATATTTTTATGGAACGATTGACCAACCATCCCCCCAAAAGAGAGGAGTTTCCTTTCATTCTAATAGACTTCTCCATTAGTAGCATTATAAAATTATAATTTCTAAAGTATTAACTCTTAAGGAATTTAAAGGGTAAAATATTGGGACTTGAAAGGAGATGCCAACATTGCTTCGCAAGGAGGGCAAGATTAAAGGCAGATAAATCCTTAAATCTTAAACCCCCTTCCGTTTTACTTTTAATAAGCTTATCCCAAGGCGTCCAGTGAATACCCGATTGAAACGGGATAGAATTCCACCAATAACTAGCCAAAAATGAACATATTTTCTTACAAGTAGATAATGGCATCATAAAACAAGATAGAGAATAATTCGGGATAGAAAATCTACCGCTTTAATAAGGATTTCCTTACCGGCTGGCGATAGTAATTTTACAGCCCAATGGTGATCTTCTGCACAATTCTCTCCATGATTTGGTTGAATATGGCCTTCTTAGATAACTCGAAATCAAAATCAATACCAAGATGTTTGGGTTGAAAATGAGTGTATGTTAGCTTTGGGGATGTTTGGTTTATGAATTCTCGAATAATAGTTGTGATAATTAAATTGATGGGGGTGTACGAAAATTAAATTGTTGATAAAACTTGATTAACATGGGAAGAGAAGTGTCTACCGTTGGGTGAACTTGAGTCGTCTGATCTGATCTGAACGGTCCAGATCTTATTTAACTATTATAGAAAAAAGATAAAAAAATTACTTTTTAATATTTAATTTGAGCCGTCCAGATCTAACTGGATGACTTAGATTTAACTTTTCCTTTAAAGTTCTTTAGCAACTTCAGAAGATCCGAATTCATTAATATGTATGTTTGTGTATGATGATTTATTGAATAATCAGATTGAATTTAATTTTTTTTTAGTTTCAATATAAGTATAATTTTTTGGTAAATTTATATAATAACGTGAAGTTACTTATATGCTATTTTATTTATATGATGCACAAAAATATTATGGTGTGTAAAATTAAAATTAATTTTAATATTGTTAAATCCAATACAAAACACCATAACAATACTGGATTAAAAATCTTAAAAAGCAATTGAGTGGTGAAATTAATAAATTAATTAATTATCTGATTTTCCACAGAATGTGACACGTTATTCATCATTAAAAAAAAGATTGCCATTATATTATCTTTATGGATAATTCAATTCAATCTTAGCTTGTAAGATTCGTTTCATTTGGACTGTCCTGGTTGCGGAAAAAATGTTTCATTTGGACTGTCGTGGTTATGAAAAAAATTATGATACTCTCCACTGCACTCTCTTTAATAAAAATTAAAAATTAATAAAAAAAATAAAATTTTTTATCACTTCTACGAATTATCAATTGATCAGCTGAGAGAATAGGGTAATCTCATAATATCGTAAGTTTTTCCCATGGTTGCAGTTTTCAATTACCTAAAGACCAATTGATAGTGACTTTTTTTGGTACTAGAGCTGATGGCAACACCAAGTCAAACACTTGTTCCACAAGCAAAAACGTCTGTCTGCTGCGTAATCAAACCAATCACATTGCGCCAAAAAAATTCAATGACCTCGTCACTCTTTGATTAAGCTAAAAATTCATCATCATCCCTTTTATTTTCTTTTGATTGAATAGATATGATTGTTAAGGGAAAACTGAGCTTTCGATATTTTAGGTAGTATTAAAAATTTTCTCGGTTTGAAAAAAAATCTCCTCTTATTATTTAATTACAATTGTAATGAAGGCGTCCATAATATAATTTTCTTCTTAAGACTCCTTCACTTGTATTTTTTTAAACAACAAAATTCATACTAATTGGTTATTTTTATTTATCGCATGCTCATTTTTTTATTATAAATGAAAATTTATGTATATCATCGTTTGACAGTTATGTTTTTTATTTGCTGAAATTTAAATATTATTAAATCAACAAATTATAGATATCAACATAGTTTTGACATTTCACATTAAGTCATTAATGACGCTATATAATTATTAATAAAATGTTTACTTGATTTTTAGGGAAATATATTTGTGTGAGGTTTTGAATTCTTCAATATGTTTACTACAATTTTAGGATCCGTTTTCTAGTAAGACCCATTTTCACAAGAAACAATGTACTCACCCGTCACTACGCTGATGTCACTCTCATCACCATACATATGCATAGGCCGAAGTTCGAGGGTAATCGAACAGTAGACGGTCAAACACAAATATATCATGTATCCAAAAACTGGATAGGCGATTCGGCCCTAAACTATATTCAAAGAATTCTGTCACTTGTAACTAAGCCTATTAGTAAAAATAGAGACTATTGTGAATTAAAAAAATGATATTACCTCAAAAGTACATAAGACATATTGATATATGATTTTAGATTGAGGTGTGAATGTATCAATGTCAAGTTTTTGAAAGCTAATTTTGTCACTGAAAATTGAGAAGTAAGTTGAATATATAATAAACGGTTAACATGTAATAGTGCTGTGTTTGTAGTTTTCTATGTATAACATGTAACTGAACACAAAAAAAAAATTCCGTCAGACCACACACCACTAGCTAATTCTTCCACTTACACTAGAATAGTGTTCTTTAAATTACTATAAACTCGAGACTTTGAGTTACAATATCCGTAATTTCTATAAAATGCAAAGAAATTTTGAAACCATATTATCTCATAAATCAAATATTTTTGACTAATTCTAAAATGTTTAAAGTCTGCGATAAAATTTATTTACTTTAAGTCACGTTTCAATGTATGAATTATTTTAAGAAAATAAGATTTTTTTTAACCTTTAAATGATTTCAATTTAAAAGTAAATGATACTCAATATTTGAATCCAAATAAAGAGATGTTTTGCTAACAGCCTAGCCGACACATATGTCCACTTACTTTTCTAGGTTTTTGACACTTGTACTGTTATTTAAAAAAAATCTTAAAATGTCGTACTTTTGAAAAAAATTTCAAAATTAAAGTTATTTTGGCCACATTGAAAATTATTTTTGTAAAAGATAATTTTCAGTTGGTCAAAGTCGTCTTTACAAAAGACGATTTCAATTGTTCCATTTTCTGAAGTCATCTTTTGTAAAGATGATTTCAGTCTTTTCCCTTCCCTTCCTAGCATTTTCAAACTTCACTTGTTTCAACAATAAAATCAAACTTGCATACCAGAATCATCAAGGAGAATTATTTTGTAGTCTTATATTCCAACACATTCAATAAACAACCTATATTTTTAATAAATCATAAAGATAAATATATGACTCAAAAGATCATTACAACTCCAATATTATCAATAACATCATTACAAATTCAAACGCATTGATTATTCTAAAAAAGTTTTATTACATAATACAAATAAGTCCATCATGTTCCACACGATGGTCATCTTCTTATTCTTCTTAGACGTCTTTCATATATTTATAATTGAGTTACTTATGAAAGACCTTCCTCCATAATCGGTGCACTTTCGTCTACAATAGGTGGGTCTTCTTCCACAATCGGCAAATCTTCCTCACAATAGGAGCATCTTCCATAATAGGCGAGTTTCGGGCATGCCCTCTACATCCTCCTCTGGGATCTACATCCCGTCCTCCTTTACAACATTGAGGTTAATGAAATGGTTCAAAAGTGGAACCAAGTTAAGTCACTAACTCACCTTCAAATGTATAAAAGACCGGCGACGTGTATGACTCTTGTTGAACATATATGGTTCGTGTCGAGGTATATATGGTTCTTGTTGACTTCTTTGAGATGAGTTGTGCATTCTATGCCTTCGGGACAAAGGAGTTTGACAAGCCACATTCACTTGTCTTATTGCATGTACAACTTTCTCACACACATTATGGATTCGAGGCATTATCCAAGACGACTCAACATCATCATATGTCAAGTTATTAAAATTGTCCAAACTATTCGTCTGCATTAATAAAAAATTACTATATAAGTTACTTTTTAAATAACCATAAGCCTATTAACTACATAAACTAATAAAAAAATTATCATTAAATCATGTAATACTCCTTGTTGAGTTATGTATCGTCATGTGATTCTCTGATACCATAACATGTTTGAGTTGTCATATCCATCTTCATCCACGCCCCCCTCTGCAATGTGTGTCCTACGCTCATCTCATCTCTCAATGCACGTTTGATGTTGGACGCCTCAATGTAGTTCATTTCTCCCCATCAAGTCGATGTCATTCAACTGTCTTTCAGTATCACATGGTTTGGACACAAGTTGAATCATACCGATTTATCTTTGAACATGATCCGGTCGATGCCATTCCACTATATGAAAGCAAATGAGGGGAGATGGATTCTGCCATATATCTCCATGCATGATGCAACATTCAGGAAGTGGATGGATAATATCATTATAAGGTTCCATATAACCTATAAAAACATATTATAAATAATATGACAAAATTTGAGTATTACCTATAAAAACCAATTATAAATCAATAGTATAGTATTTTATGATCTCGAGTTTGTCTATCTAACGCAAATCAATACACTCCAAGAACATGTGTGGAGGTCTCTGTGAGACTAAAAACATCTCTCCATCTATGAGACAAATTACACAGTTAAATACATGTAAATGATAATATACACATAATAATCAAAAGAATGACTTATCGTATACCAAATGGAGGAGGTGGCAGTAGAAGTTCATCTTCTCTGACATTATCGTGCCTCGCCCGTTGCAACCTCACTGGTGTCAAATGTGGAAATCAGTCTCACGCCCATAATTGTAGAAATATTAGTGGGCCATCAATATCAGAAGCATCCTTATGGATGGCTCTGCACATCTCCTTATACAACCACGTTGGTTGTCATCTAACAATGTTGGTATCTACCATCGAATGCTAGAGTCCATTTTTTCTTTTCAATATTATCAAAGAAGTGTACACACCGAATGTTTATTTTCTTCATTTCGTCCATGTAAAGTTCAAACTTTCTTTGCTGATGTTGCAGTCCCGTTCTAAATACTAAAATTTTCAGAGCCTTGTTCTTGTATTTGTCATTAAAGTTACTTGCAACATGTCTTAAACAATATCGATGATGAGCTAATGGTTCTGACCACCCAAGTTGTTGATTGTGTACTGTAACTTTTATACCAGCATGTCGTTCAGAAATTAACACCAGTCCCTCCCTCTGCGTAACATAACGTCTCAAGCAATACAAAAACCATGACCAACTATCTATGGTTTCCTCATCAACTATATTATAAGCAATTGGGAAGATACGTCCATTTGAATCAACTGACGTGGCAATCAACAGCTTATGCTTATACTTGCCATATAAAAATGTGCCATCAATTTGAATGACGGGTCTACAATATTTGAAACCTTCTATAGCAGCACCAAAGGACCAGAACACATATCCGAACATCACATTACCTTTTTACCGATGTTAGGTGTTTTCCATTGAACTAAAGTTACATGATTCAATTTAACAAACATACAATCATATTGGTAGCTGCTAGTAAGATTGATCTCAATCACCAAACACTTTAACAATTACGTTTCGTTTAGCTTCCCAAACCTTTATGTAGTACACATCATATCCAAATTTATCTTCCACTATCTGATGAAGTGATACAACAGATATAGTTGGATCCCGTTTCACGATACCTTGCAAGTCTCGTACAATCAATGTTGAGTCCAACTACGAATGGTCTTGTGATAATCTTACATAAACACATGTGTGAGGTCCGGTGTATTGGGTTATTTCAAACATATTATGTGCATTTCAAAGACACGCACGAACTCTCCATTGACAACCTTCGTCATACTTCTTGCATTTTATAACCCAAAGGCTTGGCAATGACTCTACCACACCGAAATATTGATGTCTGAGTATCGAATATCTTTTCAAAGCATACTTAAGGTCTGCCTTACTTTCAAAATGCAAACCTTTGTATAATTCATCTAGTACATTGAATGGGTAGTTGATCAAACTTTGCATTTACAGCATCCCAATCCAACTGAACAAGGAGGGTTCATGCTCAAGTATTTCAGCTGAGGGGTTCACAACATCATCATCCTCTTCAACCTGATTATCTTCATCAATTTCGACATTACAAGCATCTATCTCTTCAAACTCTATCAAGAAAAAGCTATATGGAGGGCTAGGTTGATTCACATGGACGGCATGAGCATATGCACCTTCATGCGGTAAAGAACCACTAGGTACATTGTCTTGGACTGTAGGACACGTTTCATTGTCATGGAATGGAGAAATTTTTGCATTATCATGTAGCTTAAGTTTGCACATATTGTCATCATACAACTTTATGCTAGGACCTCCTACATCTCTAGTATTTTTTGTTAAATATAACTCAAATGTATTTGACAGAGGAAATTGAAGCATAGTAGTAGACATCACATGTGCATCATTATTATTCCGTATCAGAAATTTTACATAGTTGAATGACCAAACACCGAGAGTAGGTTGATATCGATAAACTATATCCAAGTTCTAATGGAAGTTGTCAATTGACAAGGCTTCAGATAAGATAAAATAGAGCTCGTCAAAAGTAATCTCCTTATGAATTACAATTCTCCTAATCGAATGTTGATTATAAGAAACTCGATTTGCACCGACTACGACCTTACCATTCATGTAACACAAAACTATCATAGGTCTTTCCCCCCATTTATCAACAAACTAAGCAATATACAACAGTTTCAGAACTAAATCTAGAATTCAACAATAAATCTATAAATTCAAAGTTAATAACTACAATTTCATAACATATCAACACATTCATAAATAAAATTTTACAAATTGAGAGGTTTAAACATGTAATTGAGAAAATTCATCTAAAATTTATTCCATTTTTGTTGTCACGCATATACTCTGATTTGTGCGATTCGAGCTCCCTTGGGGCTGACCAGCTAAGGTCGATTCTTCTCCTTCGACACTTTCCCTTGTCATCAACTCTCTATCACGGTGCGCTACGTGTTGCCTTATCACTGATGCTCAGAAAAATACCCATAACAATACTTTTTCCTAGAATAATTAAAGTATTTTAAACATGTTATAGTTAATAGAAAAGAAGAAAATATGGAATCAATATACATTAATGTTTAATATTTTTGGATATTTGTAGATGAGGAATAAAACTTGTCTTTATGTTGTATTCAATAGTAGAATAAAAATGACAAAGTCTCTCATTCTTTTTATGTTAAATAAAATATGAGCAATTCTATAAGTTTGAATAAAATTCAATTAATCATTTAATATAATTACTATTCTAAATTGAGCAATTCAATATTCATCAATGAATTAGACTTTTCAAATAATAACATTTAGTTTCCCTTTTACCTCAGGCATTGGCATTTCAATGTCTCATTAATTAGGTTAATTTTTATTCTTATGACGACATTTTGACAATAATTATTAACAATATTAATAGGCAAATTAAATTATTTATATTTGTGTACAAACCCGTGTAAGCTAGTGATGTACATGAGATAATACAAATAGAATAATCACACTTCACATTTAAAGCACATTTAATACAAAATGAGATATAAGAAACATTTAATCTGTCCAGATGTTTGATCATTGAAATCTGATGAGATATACAGATGTAAAATAATAAATAAAAAGGTTAAATATAATAATATAATACTTGGAAAAAAATATATCTTGCTTTTCTCTCTATTCAACAACAATACAACATATACTACAGATTTATTATATACAGCTGATTCGTAGAAAGCATTTGCGATCCAAACAGGGGAAAGTGGCCATGAAGAAGCTGATATTGTTCAAAAGGATCACCATTTCCACATCTCTACAAGCGCAAGTGACAAGAATTCCCAACTTTCAATGGAACATGTTTTAGGAAAAGTACTCAAAATCATTCCTTGCAGTTACAAGCGAGAGAGATTTGAATTGACAGGAAAATAAGACACCACAACAGGAGCTCCTGATGGCTTTGGTTTGCCTTTTGACTTCTGCTTAGATGGTTTTTCAATTACTCTGTCAGAAACTTTTGAAGATGAAGAGGTAATGAAGCAGATGAATAAACCTGAGAGAAAACCCATTGATTTTTTGTTTTAGTTTTTTGCCTCTTCTCTTTCTGTTAAAAATTGTATAATTTGCTTAAAAGATAAGTTGATAGGTTTTGTGGCTATAAGATGCTCTGTTTTATAATGAAAATGAGTGGTTTGATGATGGCGGAATCAATTCCATTTACTTGCAGGTCAATAAAGGATAAAAGGTGTGGTGTTCTTGTAGAGAAAGAATCAAATGTGTTTTAGATTAAGTGTTTGAAAATTATTTATTATACATCTCTAGGCGGATCACATGAATAAGTGTTTATAAAATATTTTAAAAAATACTTGAATATATATTTCTTGTTTTAAATATCAAGATCTTTTTGAAACAATGTATCTGTCACTTGAATATGTTTTAGATATATTATCCCCTAAGTAACTTTAAATAAAATATTACTTGAATATGTTTTAGATATACAATGTGTGCAACTTTTAAGCTTGACATAGCCCACCACATGAAGGAAAACAACATAGTGGCTTTCCTTAGGAAAATACTACTTCTAAGTGGTCTTTTTTAATTAGTATCCCTTTAGCTGTAAGTATTTTGTCTAAAATTTAATAACTTGTTAATTCAATTAATAGATATATTAATACTTCTATTTTCAAATTGACATATTAATACTTCCTCAATCACAGTGGCATTTAATTTCATAATTTTGCGGTTTAGTTTTATTTTGCTATTTATTTTGTCAGTAGTCTTATTTCGTTTGCTTTCTTATTTATTAAAAAAATAAAAAAAATAAAAATTTGACGATCTTTAGTGGACAACACTAACGTCTATGATGAGATTGATTTTGATTTATTGATAACTTTAGAAAAAATGATGTATTTGTGTATCTGTGTGTGTTTAAATCATTAGTTGATTTGCATTTCGCTAGAGAATCCTGACATGCTGAGCATCTAATCTTAAGCGACTAATTGTCTTTTTACTTAGAGAAGGTTTATGTGACTTAAGGAATCTTTATGATATCACAATAACTCTAGAACTAGTTTGATTGTTATTCGAGGCAAAATCCTAGGCTACACTATACTTAGGACATGATTTAGGCCATCTTTGGACCGTTTGAGTTTTTCAAGCCAACCTATGCATAATTATTTTCCTAGACATCATTGTTGAGCCTAAATAACCATTTTTTTACCACCCAGGACAATTTTCTAACCTTATAAAAAAATTCCAAGTAACTTTTTTTTACTCATAGTATTTGGATGTTTTAGGAAAATACTTTGAGCTATGATAACCTGGGTGGAGGAGGAGTTTTGATATATTTATTTAAAAAATTGTGAATAAGATTGATTTCGTAGCCTCTTGGACTTGAGTGACTAAGCTCGAAGGGATGTCTGAACACCTAATACCCTAATACCAACTGGTTTGTGAGCTATTAGCTGAAAGCTCGTTAAGGAAAAGAGAAGCTTAAGGAAATCAAATTTTAAAAAAACAGAATGGTTGAGTGTGGTTGATAATTCAAGAGGTGAAAAGTGTTTAGGGGTGTGGCAAGAGAAGTTGTGTTAAGCTTGTTGATTCCTAGAATGCATGTGTGACTATGGTTGATATTTTTTTTTGGTTCTTTGAGATTTATTGCTTGATTTATGTTTTTTCTTGTTTTTATTTTGTAGGTAAAATATTCAAGTGCACTTGGGAATGATTTTGGAAGATTGAGAAAATAAAAAGTGGAATAAAAAATGATAAAAGGATGGATTTGGGCGGAATGGTCAGCGTCGCGATGCCAGCGCGATAAGGATTTTTGTGCAATTTTTGCGTGATAATGATTTTGGAAGATTGGGAATACAAACCCTAGTGTATAAATAGAATATTTTAGGGTTATTGGAGGACGTTTTTGGAAGTGAGAGGCAAAGGGAAAAGCTATTGGAGAGGAGAAGAAGTAGATCCAACCCGGAAACGGATTTCAACTTCAACTCCATCTTCAAATCCAATTTTTCTTCTCTCTTTTTTCTATGTTCATGAATTTTATTAGGATGTTTGTTTATTTTAGTATGTTTTAATTTTCTAATCTAGGATTACGATGTAACCAAATCATGATTGTTCATTAATTTTGATTTTCAATCTAATCGATGTTTAATCATTATTGCTGAGTGCTATGATATGTTTTTAATGTGTTTGATTATCTGGCCAACTATTGCATGATTTGAGATTTAATTTTGAGATTGAGAAGTGATGATTTGTCATTTGTTCATGATACCATTAGAATTTCATAAGTTAGAGATAATTATGAATCTAGTGTAGTAATTATAATTTCTTGTGCTTAATAAGTTTCAATATATTTAATTTTGAAAGAGATGTGAGATTTTTATATATTTGAATCATTATTATCGATACTTGAAAAAGATTGATAAGTACTTTAGAAAAATTCACTGTCAGGATTATAGTAAATATATATTGATTGAGATTTGAAATTTTGAGCATGATTGGTTTGGTGAAATCAGAACTCCTAAAACTTTTAGTCATCGAAATTCATTTTATTTTTACTTAATAATCTCAATTATTTTAGTTTCATATATAAAAAATCTCATTTTTTGATATTCTCAATTAAAGTTAGGGTCTAGTTGATTTCAATAATTAATATCAATCAATCATGTGGACGATATTTTATATTCATAGAAATTTATTACTTGACAACGAAGTGTACACTTGCACTCTAAAAATTCATAACAAAAATATCATAGATCTAGATCTATGGAGGAAAACCACCATAAATCTAGATCTAGATAGAGGAAAAATCATCATAGATCTAGATCTAGGTGAAAAAATAACCACCATAAATCTAGATCTAGGTGAAAGAATAACCACCATAGATCTAGATCTAGGTAAAAAAATAACCACTAAAGATCTAGATCTAAGTGGAGAAAATATTTTTATTATGAAAATAGAAAAAAATAGAATTAGAATGATAGAAAAATTTCATCAAAAAATGAGATCTTTCTTGGATGAGGAACAAATATAATGAAGAAATAAATGAGGGAGAGAATTTTTGAGGAGTGCCCATGTTATTGTAAATCAGAGAACGGTCTTAAATGTGAAGAACCATTTGAGATGTTGGAAATGTAACTAAAAGCAAATGATTTTTAATTAATGATAATTAACATCTTCTGACATTAATATTTCTAATTGGTACTATTATTACTTTAATAAAGTTGAGATATATAAATTTTTTTATTAGTTACTTTAACACTTTTCTCTATTTAATTTTACATGATTTTCTAAACTTAATGTTAAATTTTGAGTAATATTCCATTACTTAAATTAAAACTTTAAGTTAAATAAAATAATATTGATTTATAATTATTAAGTGCAAAAATGATATTTTGAATGAAATTATTAACATTTTTGACAATAGAGTGAAATACTATTTAAAAAATTAATTGATAGTAGTCTTTACATTAGAAGCAACAAAAATCTACAAATATATTAGATGTAATCGTTAAATTTATTAATGAATATCTTATTAAGAACATACTGTAAATGAATTATCGAATATACTATTAAGAATATAGTTTAAAAGGTTAAATTCAATTCAATACCCTTAAAATTTGATCTGTTAACAATTCGTACTTTTAAACTTTGTTTAGCATCAACTACACCGAAGGTATATATATAGATTCTTTTATACCCATGATATCTAACTAACGTTAAAAACTAACTGAAATTTAACTAGTGATTTTTTTATTTAACTAAAAAACTAAAAACATTAAATAAATATAAAATAATTTTTCCCCAAATCCCTAAAATCTCCAAATCTAACGACCAAACAAATATCCAATCCCATTGATTTCATTTCTGCAAGTCCAAGGCCAGTGAATAGGAAGGCAGTGACAAACTGAAAATGTAAATTGTTCTGTTTTTATTTTCTTTTAATGAAAATTAAAAAGAAAACTGTTCGATGGATCGCTGTCCTTCTTATCAATGTCTACCATTGATGTAACAAACAAACCAAATTGTAAGTCCTAATATTTCAGATCCCAAAAAAAAAAAACAAATTGTAGGATTCGTTTCACTTGCGGATGAATCAAGATTTCCGTGGGACTTTCCAGGTGTCCTTGGTCACATTCTTCAACAGTGGCGGCAATGCCTGAAAAGTCAAACTTCTTGTATCACAAGCAAAAACATCCAGTCACAGTCACTCTTTTATTTTTTCTTTCATCCGACTTTTAGTAGATGAATATGAATCACATTATATTTTTTATGGTACGTTAAATCTTAGGGTAACGCTCTAACTCATCTGTTAAATCAGATTTGAATTGTTAGACCTAACTAATAAGTACACTCATTTTAAATTCTCAAACATGAAAAAGATACGTTTCGGTATTGAGTTAACAATGACGTTTTATTCCACCAGCTTATTCTTTTCATTAGAAGTTTAAACTGATGAAGTATTAGAAATATATTTTATCAAGTCACGTGTTAATAATGCATAGATTGAAATATCACCACATGTTTTTCTTCTTTAAATTATTTCAAATTTCAAAATAAATTAAAGAACTTATTTTTTTTAATCGGAGTTGTGATTGCATTTTGCATGAGTCTCCACTCATATTAGAGTGAGGCTAATACTACTCGGCCGGGACTGGAGGTTAGAAAAGCCTGACCACAAGAATTTTCAGCGGGAATTAAACTCAGCCAGAGCCAAACAATTTGCTGCACGATATTTTAATCCAATTAAAGTGACATCTTGCTAACAACATAGCCACCACATGTCCAATTGGTTTTCTCCTTTCTTTGTTTTCTTCCTACAGAACTTTCAAAGGCTGCCTTACAGATATTCTAGCTAGTTACATCTACAAATACAAAGCACTAAGAATAAGCAATATATTCTCTCAATCTGACTCCTTCAACAAAGAGTCCGGTCAAACAGAGCATAACCAGGAAAACAGAGAGAAATATCTAAGAACAGACCAAACAAAGGGGTCTGGTGTTTACCATAAATAACCCCATACTTTTGCCTTTCTTTGCCCTGCAAGTAAATGAATTGACACTGCCATTATCCACATAAGCTATTTTCATTATAAAAGTAGAGCATTCTATTGCCACAGAACCCATCAACTTGTATCTTAAGCTAATACAATTTTCAACAGAAAGAGAAGGCAAAAAAAAAACCAATGGGTTTCCTCTCAGGTTTATTCATCTGCTTCATTCCCTCTTCATCTTCAAAAGTTTCTAACAAAGCAATAGACTCCAACAGAGAAAACCCCACAAAGGAAAAGTCAAAAAGCAAATCAAAGTCGTCAGGAGCTCCTATTGTTATTTCTTATTTTCCTGTTAATTCAAATCTCTCTCGCTTGTAGCAGCAAGAAGGATTTTGACCATTTGTAGAATTTGTCTTATGAAAGTACATAATTGTAATTTTTTTTGGAAATTTTATGTTTTTAAGTTTTCTTTTACTAATACCTTTTCACTTGTGCCTTGGGTAAATTTAGTGTTAAGATTGGTTATTCTTGAAAGTTTATCAAAGGGTTCTTACATACACTTCGTTACTGCTGCAGCCTGTGAGCATCTTAACAGTTCTTAAAGTTAACCATCATCATCATCAAATAGAGATGCGGGTAAAATGCACTTTTGATACTCCAAGTTCATTCTTACTCACAATTTAGTCCCTATAGGTTTAATTTTCTAAATTAAGTACTTGAATAATTTAGAATACGATATCAGAACCTAGCATAAGCTTCAAACCTTGAACTCGCTTGTGTTGCTACCATGGACATTTATAATAAAATCTAGATGTGCTTCTCGTCTTGTTCATCAAAGACATTAGATATATCAGCTTTATGGCAACACATGATTGTAATTTTAAATGATCATTCGAGGACTTGATTGGAAAAATTAGACTAACATGGACTAAATTTTAATTAAACTTATAGGACCAAAAATGAATTTTGCTATAGAAATAAATCCCTTCCATGCTAATCATCTGAATCAGAAGCAACAAAAGTAACTTAAAAAAAAGAAGGATAAATCCTCGGGGGACCCATTCCTCCTACAACAAGAAGCAAGAAAAGTAGTTTGGATGTAAATAAGTTGCAACAGATGCCTCATCTCTCATTATGTAATAAATTGTGTCAACCTCAAGTACAAGGAGTAATAAATACAAAATTCATACTATCAGTCTAAGAATATAATTGGAACCATGATCAAGACATAACTATACCAAAGAACAGCTTGGTCTGCTTATAAAATAAAGAATAGTGGAAAATCTATCTATAAACGATTTACCATAGATGACACCATAGATGACACCGAAACTAAATCTGTGCAATAAGGAGTTCATTCCATGTGTCTGGGATGCCGGGGAGGCACCAATGCAAGCAATCACTTGTATTTAGAATTCCTTTAGTACTATATCGCGATATATGACCCTCATCCCGCAGTTGAGAAAGAGCAGTTACATCCAAAATCTTTACCCTGGTACCCTTTACAGCACCTTCAACGACCAGATCACTTGATCCATCTTGCACAACTTCATTTCCCCCAGACATCGGTATGGTATTATCGCAGGACCCCCCCGTGTTCCAGTCCCCGTTCAAGAAGTGTCTTGGTGATAAGGTCCTAAAGAAGACTTTAAGGCTGGGATGCAGTTGAAGCTGTGAATCAAGCCATTTGACAATGCTATATACAGTGTAATTCTTGGCATTTCTAATGTCTGCAAGCATTTCATCTTCCACAGGTTTCCCGTCAACGTGCATGACCCACCGATTTGCTTGAAGCTTTCCCCTATTCCAATGGTGCCCTGTATTCAGAACCAGCACATCAAACTTCTCTAGGAACTGTCTCATGAAAGCTGGGGCACGATCCAAATGCATCGCAACGTTTGTGGCAGGGTCGGAGGCATTAAGGGGCTCAAGATCAGAAAGGCTTGCCGACCAGTAATATAAGATGGTCGTGTTAGTATTTGGGAACCGATAAACCCAACCATCGGGACGGATTGCTCCACGAGCTTTGACAAGATTGTATTCCCTTCCTACATCTTCAATTTCTGGGCTTTCTTCTCCACCAGTAAGTATGCACATCAAAGATTGGAATTGCTGCCTACCCAATGAATCTCCTATAAATGCTATTGTTTTATTCTGCATTCTAGAATTCATACTCAAAAATTTAGATGATCAATGATAAATGAACAGCCAACTTGTTTTATTTAATCAGGTAAAAGACAAAGAATGAAGACTAATTGCAGACAGAAGAAGTGATGACATGATGGTCAGTGACTACATATAAAAATCAGAGTTAGTAACTCATGAGAATCAGACATTTCAATTCATAAAGATAACTCAACATCAAGTATGATTTACTTCAATCTTAACTCAATCCAGCAAAATTTTGATACAAATTCTTGGAACTTCGTTTCTCACTAAATTCTGTCTCTTTGCTAACCATCCTCTAGATGATCAATTGAAGCGATTATCTTTAAGCATTACTACTCAGTAATTAGTATGTATGCCAAATTGGCCCTTCATTTCAATATAGACTTTCCTGGCTGAGAAAAAAACACGTACACGGCACATATAGGACTCATGTGTAACATGAATTTCAGATCATTGCTTCAACACTTGTCAGAAAATCAAGAAATTGTCAGCTAAGAACTTAGCAGTCTGTTTGTGATTACCTGGCATTGTGTTACAGTTCTCTAAATTTGCTAATTGCAATTGATAGCAAAGAGAACCGAGTTTAAATAACTTTTACTCCGACAAATCGTTGCTTCAAAAATAATTGGGGCCAAAGAATAGATGTCTTTAGTGTTTGAAGCGTCTCCTTGATTGGATCATTCCGAAAAAGATTTTACTCAGGCTAAGAAAGATGTCAAGATGAAGCATCAAGTTTTAATAAGTCAAAAAGTAAGGTGAGAAACTATGCATATTCTCAAGGAGATGCTACAGTATGAAAGTAAGACTAATAGGAAAAACGTAATGTACAAAGATTATCCATGCGCCACAGACAATTACCTTTTCAAGAACGTGGACCGACCAAACTCTGGCATTTCACATTTTTCTGGCTGCCATCGGTAACCCTCAAAAGTAAAATCCATTCGTTTTGTAAGTCTACAAGCCCACATTCCTGATAACCACCTTTTACATCCAAATCCAGAATACAAGGGCCTCCCTTCATCTTCAATCCACAAACCCTTGGCATAATTGCAGTCTGTAAAGGTTAAAACAGAATTAGGATTGATTACCTTAACAATATACTTGAAGCATGCATGAAACACATAAGTTGACAAAGTTCTGCACCAGTTAAAAGTTCCTGTCTAGATAAAAACAAAGCTTAACTTAAATCCTCTAACTGCCCTACAAATTTGGAATCCGAACATCAACCATAACAAAAACACCCTTTGAAATGTTGATAATAGATCAGGTAAATTAGGAGAAAGAGCAACTAATCACTATACAAGAGTAGCAAAAGATTGATTGCTTAAAAGTCCAATAGTAAAATCTTTATTAGATTATTCTAGAAGCTAGTCAAATTTTTCCAAGAAGTTCAACCTGAAGTGCCGTAGCAAATCCTAAACAAGAATTTAAAAGCATTTGCAAGATATAAATTTGATAAGAACATAGAAGTGTGTTTACCAAAGGAGTAATTTGATATGAGCTACAGAGAGAAATCCAGCCTCTAGCTCATTCATTCAAGAGTACTCTTAAATGAAGAATGAACATCAAAATAGTATGTACCTTCTTCTGTTTTTCCTATTGTCGAATGCTTAAATTTGAGCTCAAGATCTTCTTTTGGCTTTTCTGCTAATGGGGGACGTGGAACATCCACAATATTGGCTTCATTTAAAAAATCAAAACAGAGAATTATTAGTCAGTAAAAAGCATTTTCAAACAATGTGTTTCTCATCTGCATGCCTGGGGAAAATTTATTATCAAACGTAACAGAAAACATATTTATACAAGAAATCATGCTGATTGGGCCATCATTAGAGATGTTTTCAGAAGTAGCTATCCGTACATGAAATTGTCAATCAACTTTCTACTGAAAATTACCAAATATAACTAAGAAATCATGGATCTCAACTACTTCTGTCAGTCACATAAGTTTTAGTTTCACTGACACTTAACCGCATACGAGGGCAATATCAACACTTTTTTATATAAGAGTATGCTCTGAATTATCACTTCCTTTACATCACTTTTTTATAAGAATAAGGCACATCCAATTTTTAATTTCTAGAACATAAACATATTTTCACTTATCAGGACCTTGACTCCTATGAGGCCCTTCTCCATCTCTGTGTCCTTTTCTTCCTCTTCTCCCTTTTTCAAGCACAATTTGTTCTCATTATATTATTTTTATTTATCAGCCTTGGATTCTCTATATGGTTTATACTAATGTGTACCCTACCAAATTTAACTTAGTGAGAATGAAATGGAAATATCTGTAAAGAAGATACATGTTATATCTAACTGTTTGTTAATGGATTGAAACGAACCTTTAGGCATAAAAAACTCTTCTTTACCAGATGGTATAATAGCAGTAAAAGGGTTTTTCTCCCAAGCCCAGAGCAAGATGGTCGTGAAAACAAGAGAAACCAGAATGACAGAAATATGACTTCCCCGCAGTCTTAGACAACTTCCACCTTTCATCTCTTGCTTGCAAGCTACAAATTGCAGGATCCTTGACCATGACGCATCTCAATGTTCTTTTTGTGGCTCATAAAACTTTCACGGTACACACTGCTCTGACAATGTTGTGGTATTTCATAGGCTTGAACTGCAACTTGACAAAACAAAGGTAACAAGAGGGAGGAAGTTAAAAGAAGGTTTGGGGGATAATAAGCAAGAAGAAACAGTAATTTCATTGGGAATTCGTATTAATAAGGCATCTAGACAGTAGGTCGGTGAGTGTCTCCACATCCACCTTCTTCATCTCAGGAAAAGTATTCTTTTTTCACGGCTACTTTAAGAAAGAACCAGATAAGATATTTGAAACAGAGTACCAAGTTCACAAGCAATACTTATCAAGTGAATGAAATACTGCTACCAGACGGATTTGGCAAAACTACAGAATCCAAAAATTCTAATGATTGCTTCTAAGAAATGCAGAGGTCGGGTATTGCCCAAATTCTACCATTGGGAAGTAAAGATGAGACCAATGCATATTGTGAGCGAAAAGTAAAATCCACAATAACTAAACATCAACATGCTAATCCACATCTCTATATGATCTTATGAAAAAAAAATAGTAATATCAATAGTCTCAACATTCGACTATTACAATCAATGGAAGAAGAAATAGAGTTGGATGCTTCGACCGGTATCGTTTAAATTTTCAAAACTAAAAGCCAACTAGCTGGTAGTATCTTTATTGATGAAAAACACTGTTGCAACTCTTTTGAACCGGAAGTAATTGTAAATTGTGGCGCAAAATCCACAGCATCCGGCCCCCAAACGAATAATAACTCCAGTTTAACTCAGTCCTAACATCAATCAAGAAATACCAAATTGTTCCTAAAACGTAGTCAGAAGGTATCCACAAATCCCAATAAATGATAATAATCAGAGGAGAACGATTCATAGCCGGATTAAGAGTATTTTTACCTAATCACAATATCTTAAGAAGTGAATGATGGCAATTGATAATCCTCCCAATTAAGCTTCTGATTCACTTCAACACGACTCAAAAACATATACACGAAAATAAAAAATTGAAACTAATACAATGCAGATTTTAGACCCAATTTAAGAATCTTATACTAAAACAAATATTACGCATCTAAAGCTTAATAAAAGGAAAAGCTTGAGAAAACGGATAATTAGATTGAAAAAGATTAAGAACCTCTCGCATTTAGCTTCCAATGTCTTCTCGCAATACCCAATTGGGGGAAAGAAAAACGAGAGAATTTACATCGTCAGATCCACACCATTTAAACAGAGACGGAGACATGGCAATTAGGCACAGACAGAGGAGAAAGGAGAAAGAATTTTCTATGCCAGTTTCTTGCTGCAAAATGTAATTACCAAAGACTCCTTGAAGCGGAGGGCATCAGAACGAGAATCTGAAGCAAAGGAGAGGATGGTAGAGTAACCAACAAAGATGGTAAAAGTTTTTTTTTACCTACACTACAAATTTTAAGAGTAACGTGAGAATATGACTCGAATTCATAGACTCTTAGAATGAATGTAAGGGTTAACCAACTACGACACATCAACTTATCAATCGTGGAGAAAGTTTAGATATCTATTTTTGTACTTCTATATTTTCTTTCTTTTTTCCCTCTTGAGTTTTTATAATTTAAGTTTTGAGTCACACATATATGAATTAAAATCTTCAATATTGTTGAATAAAAAATGTAAGATAAAAAAAAACATGTTCATTGTATTACTAGTGGTCATATCTCATATTGCTCTTAATGGTTATCCAAATGATAGATAATTCGGATTCACTCAAATCTAAGAAAAGTTATAACTATTATATTGAAATCAAGATCAAGAACATGGAAATATAATATTGAAGATAAAGCAGTCAAGTTATATTAATAACTTGGTTAAAAAAATTAGTAACTTATTTGAACATAACATAACAGATATCAATGCTGTGGATTCATGCAATTTACATTTCTTTGGACACCATTTGAGGATGGTTACATAAAAACTAGTTCAATGCCTATTTCAGTACTTCTCCTGTTTTTCTCATTCTCTCTTTGTTTTTTATTATTTAAGAAAATTTATGTTGGTCCTAAATGCAGGAAAATAATATTTGAAAAAAACAAAGATCTGATTAAAAAGTCAACGATCTCTTAATCATGTTTTATGAATGACTTTTTATTCTCACTCATATAATTAATATGAAAATTACTATATTCAAATCAAGATCAAGAATATGAAACTACAATATTGAAGATCAAGCATTCCATATTTAGTAATTTTTATCAACATAGCAAAAAAATATAAAGTCGTGACGTGGAAAGAAAATAAGCAATAAAACCAAGGGGAAATGCTATAATTGGTTGAAAAATTGAGTCTTCAAGTTTCAATTCATTTGAAAAAATGCTATAATATATAGGTAAATAGAACTTCTAATACAGTTGTTGATGCTATACGTAAATATAGCGGTATTCATAATTTGATTGAGTTTGAAGTTATGAATTTATCTTTATACGTTATTAGTTTGATTAAAAAAGAGATTTGATTGTAAAATGAAGGAGGAGACCTTCCTAATGTACTTGTGTTTGTTGTAATGAAATTTGCTTTGATAAAAGAAGGATTAGATTAACCATGAAGAAGTAATAGAAACATTATAAGTGATATTATTGGAAACATGAAGAAAGTATATTGATGTCAAAGAGATGGGGTTTAATGACTCAAAGGTGATAATATCAGTAATGCTTATTCCATAAGACAATTTTAAAGAGAAGAACAATGATTGAGATATCTAGGCTAAGAGATCAAAATGGGCATTGGCTTTTGAGAGGAATAAGGAAGTGACAAGAGTTATTATCTCTTTTTCTCTGACTACTTTGATTTGAACTCATATCAGATGTTGACTGGGTATTAGAGTAGTCAGGTGATTGGTGAGGAAGCCAACAATCAAATCTCTGAGTGTTTCAGATGAAGAGTTATATATAATATTGGAGCAGACAAAGGCTGTAGGGCTAGATATTTCAAGGGATGTTTTATTGAGGCATTGAGATCAGGTTGACAGTGGTGTTTGTGGAACTGTGAATGATTTTTTTAAAATCTGTTATTTGCTTAAGAGGATGAATGAGACAAACGCCATGTTTGTCCCTAAAGGTACAACAACATGTGAATCCCTCTTAGTTTTGACTAAATAGCTTTGTATAGATTACTTACAAGATAATATCCAAATTTCTTATGAATAGAATCAAATATGTACTCCCTTTGCATCAATTCTGAAACCCAATGCTTTTATTAGTGATAAGCACATATAGAAAATGTGATCACAACCCAAAAGGTATTTTACCATATAAAGAAGGAACAAAAAATAGAGGAAATGTGTTATTCCTTAGAAGACAGACATGTCTTAAGCTTAAGCTTATGATAGAGTGAACTTGTTTTCTCTTTTTTTTGTTGAGGAGGCTAAATGATTATTAATTGGATTATGACTGGTTAACTACAACCAGCTATAGGATTTAGTGGGAGTCCTGGTGTTGTTATTAAACCGTAGAAAGGTTTGAGAGAAGATGATCTATACTTAACTACAAAAACTAACTTGAAATGTGAGTCTCTCTCTCATACTTATAAACTGATTAGTAACTTCCCCAACTGATGTGTGATAACTTCAATAATCTAAGTTGGATAACCGTTAACTCACTTCACATGGATTCATAATTATCGAACCTTAAGTCGGATAACCTTCGAATTATTTCAAGTGATTTTATGGTGAATAGTGGTTTCGTGATGAACATTAATTTTACGGATGTGAACAATGATTCACGAATGTGAACAATGATTTCACGAGTGTGAACAATGATTTCACGAGTGTGAACAATGATTTCATGGTGATGATTTCACAAATCAAAAATAGTGATTTTGCTGTGAACAATGAATTCACGACGAATAGTCAATAGGATTGTATGATAGTTGAAAAAGAATGAGGGTATGTTCATGGAATCGAGAAATTCAACATTGTGGATTTTGCATTGTGGAGAATGAAGATTGAAGATTATATTTACAGCAAAAAGATGCACTAGTCTCTTTCGGGAAAGAAACTAAATCCGATGTCAAAAGTAGATTGGGCGTTCCTTGATCGACTGGTACTGGGGTCATATGATTGACATTATCAAAGAACATGGATCATAACGTTACAAAGGAGAAGACCACAATAAGGTTGATGCACGTACTATCCAACATGTATGAGAAGCCTTTTGCAAATAATAAGGTACATCTTATGAAGAAAGCTATTTAATTTGAAGTAAGGAGAAGACACTCCAGTGGCAGCGCATCTCAATGAATTCACTACTATCGTTAATCAATTGTCATCGGTTGAGATTGATTTTGATGATAAGATTCATGCCTTAATTTTTCTAGCCTCTTTACCTAATAGTTAGGAGCCCATGAGAGCAATAGTTAGTAATTTCATTAGAAGTGTGAAGTTAAAATTCAATAATGTTAGGGATCAAATTCTTGCTAAGAAGTTCGCAGAATAGATTCAGGTGATACACCGAGTTCAAAATTCTGCACTAAATATTGAAACCAGATATATGGGTAATGAGAGGAATTTTAACCGCGACAAGGTTAGGTCGAAGTTGAGGAATGAAAGAAGTAAATCCATGTCCAGAAGAAAGGTGGAGTGCTGGAAATGTAGAAAGCCTGGCCTCATAAAGTGTAGCTGCAAAGGACTGAAAGTGGGCACTACAAATGCAGTAACTAAAGAGGTACATGATGTTTAAATTTTATCTGTTGATAGTCATATTGACTCTAGAGTATTAAATTCAGGAGCTTCATTTTATATCAGTACAGAATAAGAAATTCTAGAAAATTATATTGTTGGGAATCATGGAAATATTTAACTGACTAATGAAGAACCTTTAGATATTCTTGGTATGAGTGACGTTCGTTTAGAGATGTCGAATAAATCTATATAGAAACTCCAATAAGTAAGGCATGTACCAAAGTTGATGTAAATCAGATCTTAGTGGGGAAACTTGATGATAAAGGCATAATGTAATTTTTGTTGGTGGTACATGAAAAGTCATTGAGGGAGCCGTGGTTGCAGCTCGAGGAAATAAAACTGGAACACTACATATGTTTTACATTTGCAAGGATACAATTGGAGTTTTTGATACTAGTATTAATTCGAGTCTGTGGCATTATAGACTTGGGCATCTGAAGTAGAAGGGAATGAAAATGCTTTTATAAAAGGGAAAGCCATTAAAGTTAAAGACTATTGAGCATAGCTTATGTGAAAGCTGTATTTTTGTAAAATAGAAAAATAGATAGTTTTTAAAAAATAGGTAGAGAATGAAAGTAGAAATTAGAGTTGATTCTTATTGAGGTGTGGATTCAAGGTACTTGTTGACATTTACTGATCATTCAAGTAGAAATGTGTGAGTTTATTTTATGAAAAAACAATATGATGTTTTCGATACCTTAAAAAGGTGAAGAGCCATGGTTGAGAACGAGACAAACTTTAAGGTAAAATACTTACAATTTGATAATGGTGGTGAATGCATTGAGTATGGTTTCAACTGGTAGTGCTGGTAATGAGATCAAGATGATAAAAATTATTTCAGGGGCACCACAACTGAATGATGTGGCGGGAAATTATGAATACAACTCTAACTGAACATGCTAGGAGTATGAGATTGCATGCAGGATTACCAAAGACATTTTGGGCTTATGCATTTAACACTGAAGTGTATTTGATTAATATAGGACCTTTAGCACCATTGGACAGCAGAATATCATAGGAGGTTTGGAGTGGTAAAGAGGTCAAACTTTCTTTTTTGAAAGTATTTTGCAATGTTTTTATATTCATGTTGATTCTGTTGATAGAATTAAACTCGATCCCAAAATTAAAAAAAATGTTTTTTCATTCGTTACGGTGATATCAAATTTGGTTATCGGTTTTGGGATGACCAAAATCAATAGATTAACAGGAACAAAGTTGTCATCTTCAATGTACAAGTTATGTACAAAGATAGATTGAGTAAAAAATCTAAAAACTCATGTCCTGAAGTTAAGAAGTCAGATGTTGTTCAGTTGAAAGATTTTTCATTAATTAAGTTGAAAAATTGGGACTAGGATGATTTCTCTAGAAGTGAATCAACATGTCCCTGTGATTGAATCCATAAGATTTTCCATAACTATTAGAGAACCATGAAGATATTCCCCTTAATTATTCTATATTTTGTTGACTGATAATGGTGATCTAGAGAGTTGTGAGGAAGCGATGCAGATGGATGAGTTAACTAAATGAGAGCTAGCCATGAGGAATGACATTGACCCATTAATGACTAATCAAGCAGGGAAATTGACAGACTTACCTAAAGGAAAAAGGATTGTAAAACAAGTGGACTACCTGGTTAAAGAAGAACATGATGTCAACAAACAATATAAAGTAAGGTTTGATGTAAAGGGGTTTCAACAAAACAAATGCATTGTGGAGTAAGTAAATTTTCTTCTTAGTGGTCAAATGAACCACAGTCAGAACTGTGCTTGGTTTAGTAATAAATGAAGGCTTACTCTTATAGCAATTAGATGTAAAAATAGACACTTATTCATGGTGATTTGGAGGAAGAGTTACATGGAGCAGTCACATAATTTCAAAGTACAGGGAAACAATAAATGGTATGCAAACTTCAAAAGAATATGTATGGTCTAAAACAGACTTCAAGACAATAACATAAAAAGTTTGATGGGTTCATGTGTGGTGACGGTTTCTAAAGGTGATATGCACATCGCTATTGTTATGTGAAAAAAATTGAAAACTCATGCATCATTCTATTGTTATATGTTGATGACATGGTGATTGCAGGGGCTTGTATAGATGAGATTGACAAACTGAATAAGAAGTTGTCAAATGAGTTTGTAGTGAAAGATTTGGGGGCTGTAAGGGAAATTCTTGATATGATTATTACTAGAGACAGAGTGAATGGTCACTTCAAGTTGTCAACAAAAGAATATGTGAAGAAAGTGTTTCATATTATATAAAAAACTGAACCCAAAGAAAGTGTTTCATATTATATAAAAAACAGAAGTTTGGTTCGGGTTGCAGTTCGTGCATAATTTTAACCGAATTGAATATAATTAACAATATATATATATATATATTTCTCAACCCTAGCTGCCTACATTACCCCATCCCAATTCCCAGCGCCTCCCTCGTTTCCCATTCTCTCTCCCTCTCTCTCTCTCTCTGTGTGCATGTGTTCTTGCTCCTCACCTCTCTCTACATTCTGCTTCTCTCATTCTCATCCATTTTATTTCCTCAAACTCCACACAGTGACAGTTCACGAACTCTAAATCGTGATTTTACGGCTTTATTTTTCAGCCAGATGTGGAGTATCACGAATTCGTGATAAGTAAAATAATTATAAAAATGAAGATTTGAGGAACATGTTCAACTTATCATAATAAGTAAAATAATTATAAACATTAATAATAAAAATGAAGATTTCAAGTATCATAAAATTATTATTTTATTTATTAGATTTAAGAGTTCATCATTATAAATTAGACACATTCCAATTAGGCTAGTACATGTCTGTCTATCAATCACTTGCAATAATTTCAAAAATTACATATAAAGTATCTCAAAATAAATTACACGTGATATTCATATTTACATATAATCTAAAAATATACTAAATAATTAATAACTAATCTATAATTTATGTTCATTTAACATCTAAATTTTGAATGACACTGTCTTGTTGTTATTGTCTTCTTTTGATGGCATCAGTCCAATCATTTCACAAATGAAGGCTTCCACAATGTTAGGAGCTAATATACCTCTTTATTGGTTTTAAACCATGATCTTTACATGATTTTAAATATTATTGTTGTCAAGTATTTGAGACTACAATATACGCAATAGCAGTATATATTTCTTATAAATACGGTGATACTTGTTTTATTCTAACTTTAACAATTAAGTTAAGTATATGACAAACACATCGCATGTGCAATAAAGAATTATGATTAACATTAATCCTAAAATCATCTCTAAATAATTTAACACCACTATCATTTGCACTAGCATTATTAAGTGTGATACTGAAAATTCTATTAGAAACATCATATTTACGCAATATAGTCATAATATATTGAAAAATTACATTACTTGTGTGAGGGTAATCACATCGTCAAAAACCTATTATTTTTTTTATTTAACTCCTACTTATGATTAACAAAATGTGAGGTAACAACAATATAATCCAACACTCCATAAATCAGAAGTAATACCCAATGCATTCAGTGATGCATCTTATGGACTGATGGACTAGGATATTATTTAAATTACACATTATTTGGAGCGAACATTATTCAATAAAACATCCATTTAAACAAAAAAATATATTATATTTTTACTTAATTAAATACATTTATTTCAAAATATTATATAAAGAATTTAACAAAATATGTTGAAAGACAATAAAAATATATTATAAACAATATTTTATCAGAGATTGTGTTAGTCTAGTGATTAGAAGTATGTTTAGTAAGGAAGAAGTCAAATATTCAAACTTCAATANCTAATATCCAATCTGGCCTGGGTCGAGCTGCATGGTCATAATATAAAGCCCGGAAGGGACCGGTCTGAGCTCGTGGTCCAGGCTTTAACGGGTCGGTTCGGTCGTTTTACCACCACTAAGCATATGCATTGGGCGTCGTAAGTAGATATATGAGCAATATGGGAAAGCAACACTATGATGCAGTGAAATGGATTCTCAGGTATTTGAGATATACTACGAGTTCCGTCCTATGTTTTGAGAGGTCAAAGTTAAATCTACAAGGTTTTGTTGATGCATGTATGACTATGGTATTGAGTGCAGGAAGAGCACCACTAGGTTTATTTTCACATTGGTTGGTACAACAATTAGCTGGATCTCAAAATTCTAAAAGATAGTTGCTCTTTCTACGCTTGAGACTGAATATGTTAATTAAGGAGATGATATGGTTATAATGTTTCTTGGAGGAATTAAGTCAGAAGAAATCGAAGAGCATTTTGCACTGTGATAGTAAAAATGCTATTCATCTTGTGAAAAATCCAGTGTATCATGCTAGAGAAAAGCATATACAGGTCCGATATCATTTTATACGGTCAATTCTAGATGAAATCTCTATTTTTAATAAGATTTAAAAAAGTCAAATTCCAATTGATATGTTAATGAAACTGGTGATAATTGAGAAGTTGAAGTTGTGTGCAACCCACTTCTTACTTGAGAGATGAGAAGTTGTAGCCACTATAGAAGGATGATTATACTTGGAGTTGTGTGAACTTACTCGATGATGGATCAATCTCCATCATTATTAGAGGAAGAGAGTGAAGGCAATCCTGTAATACCTCAAGATTTAATGGGTCATTTTTGTAATTTATACCCCACTCACACCATATAAGCACCACACCCTATTGTCACTACCCACACCTCCCTCATTCTTCATTATTCTCAATTATCACCCTATTGTTACAAATCCCCTGTAACTGCTATTCTCTCGTTTCTCTTCCCCATCGAACCCCCCCTCTGCCTGCTTCTCCTTTGTTCAATTTCACCTCTTCAGCGTCTTAATTCTGTAAGTATGATTTATCTTCCTTCTTTCCTTTCTTTTCTATTTTTCTTTCCTCTTTTCTCTCTCTATTCAACTTAGATTTTTTTATTAATGTATTGATGCTTCAATCTGAAAATTTGTTCTTCAATTTCAGTTATTTGTTCTTTGATTTCTGTATCTGTTTTTCAGGTCTCCGCATCGCGGCCTGCAAGCTTCAATTTGGTAAGCTTCATGTTCTCCTTTCCTTTTCTCTCTCTGTTTTATGGTTACCCACTGTTCCTTCGTCTCCCTCTCTCCCTCTCTCTCTTTCTCTCTCTCTCTCTCTCTCTCTCTCTCTCTCTCTCTCTCTCTCTCTCTCTCTCTCTCTCTCTCTCTCTGTCGTCTCCCTCTCCCTGTTCCTCCCGGTCTCTCTCTCATTCGTCTTCCTCTGTGTTCTCCCTCTCTCTCAGATCTTCTATTTCCTTCTATTTCGTTCTCTCTGTCTTTTCCTCTGTCCCTCTCTTTCACTCCTCACTTCTATTTCTCTCTACCATATATCGTTCTCTCTTGCTGTTTCACTTCCTTTTTATTTTAACCAGCCAAACAAAATGGGTGTTTAAACCACTTTGTTTGAATTGTTTTCACGTACGATTTAATGTAACTTGTTTTTTGCTGATTTTTAAATAGATATTTGTTTACTCAGTGCCAACTTTATATTTACCACAAACTTTAGTTTCGTTGAGATTACACTTTTATGGTTTTAGATTTACATTATTTTTGTTGAAGTTTATTCAAGCATTGATTTTTGCATTGGTCTACTTCTACATATTACCTCATCCAAGTGGTTTTTGTAATCAATTGAATCGATGGGTTTCAAACAATTAAAATAAGTTATTTTATGTGATTCAAATAGTTTTATAACTCTTTAAACAATTGAATTAATATTTGAAGTTATTTCAATGCTTTGGATTTCTAGTGTTTTACGAATTTTGTGCATTACTCATTTTGTTTGGTTGTGTATTTATTTCCGATCAGTTTATCCTAATTAAACCTGTTAAACCAGATTCAAATCGATCTATACCATCACAAACATGCACTAGTTCAACTAGACCAAACCGAACCAGTTCCAACCCAAACTGGCTCAACTTAACCAGACCGAACCGGTCCACCCCAGCAGAACCGAATCGGTATAGACCGCCCAAGCCTAGTTGAACCACTTGATCAATTTACACCCGATTTATTTTTCACCTCTTTCTGATTTCACTCACCCTCCTAGTTAATTAAGTAATTATTATATTATATGAATATTTTGTGATCTGGGATTCTTGGATTTTAGGTCATTAGTTGCTGAATTTAATTTATAGCAATCCAGGTAAGTGGGCTTATATAGTGATATGACTCTGATGTATAATTGTATCATGTCTTTACGTTTATTATCGTTGAATTATTTTTCTATGGTGTTTATATTCGTGGACACATTGGCAATTATTTATTGTTCAGTTACTAATTTGACTATCATGAGATATTTATTTAGGAATGACTGAGTATACGTTTGTATTTATCATGTTTTATTTTGTTATATGAACTGATATGCATTATATGTGAGCCATGGGAATGACTGTTCATGTTTTGTGATGTTATATGAATCGGGTATCATTTGTTCATGTTTTAGTCACACAAGAAGTGTCATCTGTTCGTGTTATAGTCACGCATTTGGTGTAAACTATAAATGTTTTCAGCCACTTATAAGGTGTCATCTGTTCATGTTTTCTGTCACCTATGAGTGTCATCTATTTTCGTCGTCTAGTGTGTACCATCTGTTTTCGTCGCCCATTGTGTGTCATCTGTTTTGTCGTCCGATTCATCATGTTACGTTTCAGTTCACGTGTGAACAGTTCTGATTATGTTGTTAACTAGGGAATCCCAGACAAGATATGATTAAGAATGTTATATTATTATGAATGAAACACGTGTAAACTACATGCCATATTGGGCCAAGCCATGATCAAGTACGTTATGTTATCTCATTTATGGTATATATCAAGTTCAGTTATATTATGTCTTGATTGCATTTATGTCACGTGGATGCATGTTAGTATGTGGGTTTACCTACTGAGTATTTTTAACACTCATCTCCCATAGATGATTGCGTTATAGGTGATGGCGAGCTGCAGGAGTGAGGGAGTACCATAGACAGCGGAGTTAGGATATTTATGTTAAATTATGATTATATGACATCACAGACAGATTTTCAGTTAACTTCCAGCTGATTTAGAAATTTATGAATTTTCATGCTTTAGTCTACGATAATATGTTTGACTTTCATGTTTTTATGGATTTTTGTGATTGACTTTATTATATATTAATGTAGTATTTATTTTAGTTTATGGAATAGATATAATTTTTAAATATTTTTAAGCTTTCGCTATTTAATGTTAATGTTAGGGCATAAATTAAAGTTGGGAATGCACACAAATTAGGGTTTCAATTGAATTAGGGATTTTTAAATTGTGAAATTACATGCATGTTTAACCATCAGGAACCGGGGCATTACAAGTCCATTCGAAGTGGGGCAACTCCCATATCTTTCATTTTCTTTCCAAAATATTTTCTTTAAGCAATGTAAGATTCTTATTACAATTTCAAGCATTGCATAACAAAGTATTGCAATGCTTCTAGTCAGAAAGTGAATTTAAATAAAATTTATGTTTGATTAAGCAAGAATGCCAAGTCTGATAAATGAAATAGACTAACAGATCCATTACAGGTTCCTGTGTCAGTAGAGAAGGAATCTTTGGTGCCTACTATTTCAGGAAAAAATTTCAATAGTACATGTGTTGATCCTTCTGACTGAAGGTGTCCATGGAAGTAACGTTATGCACGTTCTCTCCTCCCGGAGGTACACAACTTTTCCTCTCAGCTAAAGCTTTCCTCGACCTCAACATCTGTAAAACACAGATAAGGAACCCTATAGACGGGGAATCGGGGGGTGGTTACCCCGCCTAAGGGTCTCTAATGCCTAAGTTAGTAGATGATCGATATTTTGGCATAATTTCTATAGGAGAGATTCGGCCTACCTTTTGTGTTAATTTTTGGATATATTTATACTTGAGTCCTTTGTGTAGGAGGATGCGTGTCGAAGAAGCCTTCAAAGGCGCGTTGGGGAAGTTTCCTGGGAGTAGAGACATTACCCTCAACAAGGGCTTGTAATGTGGCCGATAATCCTACCCTTTGCATGCTTCGCAATGAAGCACATTTACCGACCATATTATATCTTCATCCTTCCATGATGCCTACCTCACAGGCTCGTCTTGAACCATGGGGCAGTGGTAATTCTCCCTCTTCTCTCTCTCCTAAGCTGGAGAGATTGAGTCCCCAAGATCAGGGTCATCGGGGTTCCTAGGCGAGTTCTAAGGAGTTGTGGAGATCCTGTGACCACCGCCCCATCTGGGGGGATTATTTTCCTCCTCCCGAAAGGGGGTGGTTTTAGTTAGCCTAGAGGGGGTGTCCTCTTAACCAAAGAGTCTTTCATACCTTTACTTGTACTTGTAATCCTTTGTTTACTAATGAAAATAAACTTCTTTTACCTCTATCTCTTTTATTTATCTTTGCTTTTGCTTTATCAAGTATGCCTTGCGCGGATAATTCTTGGTAGTCGATCCTTATTTTGGTGCGGAAGAGGCTTTAGCTTTAGGTAGAGCGATTACTCCAACTTATCATGATGAATAGATTTTTGTCGTTATAAAAGATGGCATTTTCGAGTAGAACTAAGAAATACAATGTATCCTTATGAGTTATTATTGACCCGAATGGCGGAATTGAACGTTGTATCCTGTCTGCGAGCATGAGTGCTCGACATAAACCTTTCGTCGATATCTAGCCAAGCGTGCATATTCTGGCTAGATACTTGATCTTGTCTGCGAGCATGAATGCTTGACATACATCTTTTTGTTGAAATCTAGCCAGGCTTTTCCCACTTTGGCTAGATTCTTGATCTCGTCCTACGAGCATGAGTGCTCGACAAACACCTTTTATCGATACTTAGTCAGGCGTGCATGCTCTGGCTAGATACTTGATCTTGTATACAAGCATGAGTGTTTGGAAGACACCTTTTGTCAATATCTAGCCATGCTTTTCCTACTATGGCTAGATTCTTAATCTGATATGTGAGCATGAATGCTCGATAAACATCACTTGTTGGTATCTAGCTAGGCTTTTCCTGCTCTAGCTAGATTCTTGATCCTATCTGAGAGCATGAGTGCTTAACAGACATCATATGTCAGTATCTAGCTAAACTTTTTCTGCTCTGGCTAAATTCTTGATCCTGTCTGTGAGCATAAGTTCTCGCCTATCATCACTTTTTGTTTATCCTAACTGTCGAGCTAGAGTGCTCACCAGTCATCACTTTTTGTTTATCTCGACGGCCGAGCTAAAGTGCTCGCCAATCATCATTTTTTGTTTAATCTCACTGCCGAGCTAGAGTGCTTGCCAATCATCACTTTTTGTTTATCCCGACTGCCGATCTAGAGTGCTCGCCTGTCACTTTTTATTTATCCTGACTGCTGAGCTAGAGTGCTAGCCACTCATCACTTTTTGTTTATCCTGACTGCCGAGCTAAAGTACTTGCTAGTCATCCCTTTTTATTTATCTCGACTGCCGAGCTAGAGTACTCACCAGTCATCAACTTTTTTTATCCCAACTGTCGAACTTGAGTGCTCGCAGTCATCAATTTTTGTCCCGACTGCCGAGTTAGAGTGCTCGCCAGTCATCACTTTTTGTTTAATCCTGACTGCCGAGCTAAAGTGCTCGCCGGTCATCACTTTTTTATCCCGACTGTCTAGCTAGAGTCCTCGGCAGTCACCACTTTTTATTTAGTTCCTATTGTTCAGCTAGAATGCCTTTACCAGTCATCAATTTTTGTTTTTCACCGCATGTCTTTAGGAAAGTTGATTGCTTCATTTCGTTCAATAAATGAAGCTGAGTGTACAATCCTTGTCGTCTATTGCTCTTGAGCATTAATCCTTCTAACAAAGAAATATGTTCCTAAATAAATCCTATGTAATTTATTCACATTTATTTAAATTTACCTTCTGGTCTTGGTGCTTCCATTGTAAGAGGAGAATCTCAAAATTCAAATTAGTGCCGTGATCTAGCGGGCGTACGTTATAATATGCATATGAAGGAAGTTGGGTTCCTCATTTCCTGAGTTTTCGTTCCATCCCTTACCGAGCCTGGTACATTCTTCCTTTCAAGGTTGTCTTCGCATCGATAGCAGGACCTTTTGATTGACCATTGACCGGATCCTTCCTCTTCGTTGGATCATCTGTCTCATTTGGAGGTGTCAGGTGGGGCTACGTAGGCATGCCCTCGTGTAAGGAGTCTGGTCCCCTTGAAGGCTAGTGTAAAAAGTCTTGATCATCCTCGTTTCTTAACTGGGGCACCTAATCAGGTTTGGCCTGTGGGCCCATATACCAATTTTGGTGGGGGCCGTCACCCCTCCATTTTCTCTGAGGCAAGAATGTATGAGCTGGGAGCTGGCCAGCCCAGATTCGCATTGTACCCATGGTGGGGGGTTGGTTTGGGGCTTTGTATTTTGATTGAGGTTATTCTTAGGCCTATTTACCCGTGCAGCACAGTCTTTCTTCACATGTGCCAGGGTTTTGCAAAATTGTTAGTGGTAAAAAAAGGGGCACTAAGAAATTAAATGGATGGTGTGTTGGATCGGGTTTTAAAAATTTGAGAAAAAAACAATGAACCATGAAAAGTTCGTGGGTGGAAAATAAAAAAAATTTCACATAAACTATTTAATCATATTAAATATAAAACCTTTTATGATCATGCATTGGGTTATATGATATTAACTTTGGGTATAGGGTCTTATCGAGCTATTTTATTTCATTTGATTACTCATACTTGTTCGAAAGCGTTGTTATTTTTAGGATCTGAGTCAATTATTCATTCAATGGAATCGGTTGTTGGATATTCTCCATATAAAAGTCAGAATATGGTTCTTATGGGTGGTTTAACAAAGCATGTGCCAATTATAAAAATTGTTTTTTAGATTGACATATTTAGAAGATGTGGAAATAATATTTTACATTTTCTTGTATTGGAGAAGTTCTGACTTGGTGGAATCCTATTAATTGTCTTGCGTCCTTCGTTCTCCGTAAAACTTGGATCAATCTTCGCACCAACAACCACTCGTGGGATTTAAAAGTATATCTTAATAGGATTCGTCAGGAATTGAGTGTGGGCTCTCAAAACAACAGAAGAAAAAAATAAAATTTTCTCTTCTTCCTCTAGATTTCGGCGGCAACAAGGAAGGGAAAGAGAAACTATTTTTTTTGTTCTGTGTAATCACACACTATGATCAGGTTTGTGTTTAAACACTTAGGGAGGAAACCCTAATGTCATCCCTTATTATAAAGATTATGAAATTTACACATATACTCATATACTGTAAATTGCCAAAATTCTCCTCCCTTTACTATAATTGTTGAAATTTTACATCTTCCTAGTGCCAATACTACGTCCAAATTCATCAATCTAAATTGATAAATTAAATTGATCTCTATCAATTAGTTAATAATTTAGTTTAATTACTAATTATCTAATAATAAAAAATATCAATTAATTAATTTGAATATTAATTGTTGCTATTCACTATTTTAGTGACGATACCCATCACATATGCGTTCGGAAAGTATACCTTGGTCCAAAACATGTTTTTGGTCCAACTGGTGTTATTTCTCATTCATGTCCTTATGACTTACTCTTGAGATCGAATGAACCCACATAAATAAAGCTATAAGATTCTAATACTCGATGAATTTATCTCCATAAATTCCCGACTCAATTAATAATGATATCGTACGACTCCACTATAGATCTTATGCCGAATCAACTCTCGATTCATACGCGTTACATTTTCTGCTGGTGCAAATAAACACTTTTTATTTCACGGTCCACAGAATATTTTGCTATGTTACCCTTCGTGAATCTCAGTAACAAGAGTGAGATGTAAAATTACTATTTTATCGCTCTAGTTATTATTTCCTTCACTCATTTAATGATTGTGAATAAGAAAGACATAACAATGAATTGTCTCGCACAGTCACAATGTCTTATCATTTACATGACCATGTTTATTTATTCACACGTCCATCAATAAAGCATAAGGTGTGTTGCATTTTGCAATCTCACCATGAATTCTATATCTGTGAATCACGTAACTCCAACATAGTTGAATCACGATCTCAACATCCGGGGTATTGTCCGATAATTCGAACTCACTTCATTGGCATATTAAAGACCTTAAGTAACTAAGTCAAGTTTCGTATTCACCTCAGGATTAAGATAATCATGAAAATACCCTTAAGGTGTAAATAAATAGATTTAAAGTTAGATAAATGGCGTTGCACTAAACTAATTTGTTACTGGTCTATTCAACATGTTCCATAACATATCTAGGTTAACCACTAGAGTCTCCACTCCCACGCTCCAATACTGGAATCCTTTGGTTCAACCTAACAATCATAATTAGACTCAATTGCCCAGTCGATCATAAGACTGCGAATAACATTCTCGACTATTTCAGAAAAGTTTATCTAGAAGACCCCTCAGTTTTACTTTTCTTACGTTGACAATAGTTCGAGTACTTGGGTGAATTATAAACATAATTTAATTAATAGAAAAACTTACATTCATTCATTAAATTCGGTAATACAAAATGTCTGAAATAACTAAATACTCATAAATAGTTATTATACCTTACTTTATGGATATAATTCCATCAATCTTTCAGTTGTACTAAAGTAGGTGTGTACAATCTCGTATCCCCATACCCTTCAGATGACCATCAAAGACTTTACTATTTAAAATTTTTGTGATTAGATCTTCCAGGTTATTGACCGTCGATATGTGTGTTATTACAACATCTCCATGCTGAACAATCTCTCTAATTAGGTGATATTTACACTATATGTGTTTGTGTCTTTTATGGCTCATTGGTTCCTTCAAATTCGCTACAGCCCCACTATTCTTGCAATATAAATGTCATGGGCGTGTCAGCCTCTGGAACAACTTCCAGAGTCTTCAATAACTAAGCCATACAACCTACTTTACAGCTACAAAAACTACCATGTACTCAATTTCTATGGTAGAATCAGCAAATGCAAGATTGCTTAATACTTCTCCATACTACTGCTCCACTATTCAGGATGAACATCGATCCTTAAATGGACTTCCTGAAATCCTTGTCTACTCAAAAATTGAAGTCGGTATAACCCGCCATATTCAAGTCAGTACCTGACGCACAAGCATATAGTTTCTCGTTCTCCTAAGATGTTTGAGGATCTGCTTGACGTCAGTCCAGGATTAGATTGAAAATGACTCACCACGCCAACCGCATAGCAAACGTATGTCCTAGTGCAAGGCATCGCATACATGAGACTTCCTACGGCTGAGGTATATGAATTATTTCTCACGTCTTCCTCTTCTTAAGGAGTCTTGAAAGACTGCTCCTTAAAGGGGCAGACTCCATGCCTGCAAGGAAGATTATCCCTTCTTGGAGTCTTACTTACTGAAGCAATCCATCACCTTATCAATATAAGATGCTTGAGACAGTGCCAATTGTATGTTCTTCTGATTCTAAAAGATCTAAATACCTAGGACAAAGGCAGCTTCACCAAGATCCTTCATATCAAATTGCTTTGCAAGCCAAATCTTGACACCAGACAATTTTCCTACATCATTCCCAATTAGCAGAATATCGTCCACGTACAAAACCATAAAAATCACATTCCCTTCGTGTATCAGCTTATACATAGAGGGTTTGCCCACTACTTGCTCAAAACTGAAGTTCTTGACATTTTCATCGCATTTGATATTCTATGATCATGGCGCTTGTTTAAGTCCATAAATGGACTTCAGCAGTTCGCAAACCTTGTCCTATTGGCCTTTCTCTATGAACCCGTCTGGTTGAGTCATATAAATGCACTATTCAAGGTTACCATTCAGAAAAGAAGTCTTGACATCCATCTGCCAGATTTCATAATCTAGGGCAGCAGCAATGAACATGCGGATTCATATGGATTTAAGCATGGTCACTGACGAGAAGGTATCCTCATAGTCAATACCTTCTTTTTGGGTATAGCCATCGGCTACTATCCTAGCTTTGAATGTCTCCACATTCCCATCCAGACCTCTTTTTTTATTATAAATCCATTTACACCCTACGGGCTTTACCCCTTCAAGAGGATCTACAAGTGTCTAGACTCTGTTCGAGTACATCTATTGTATCTCAACGTTCATGGCTTCTTGACATAGATTTGCTTCAAGAACAGTCATGGCCTGTGAGTAGGAGACACGTTCATCATGATCCTTATTTGAGACTAATGTTAAGGCATCTCCATAAGACATGTACCTGTCAGGTTTTCTAATAACCCTCCCACTACATCGAGGCTCCATAAGTTGTGGCTCCTGTTGTGGTTCTTCCATTTTTAAATCAGAAACAATTCCTGTTTAAGGAGTCAGTATCCTCCCACTCAATAATTCATCTAGCACAAGAGAGCTTATCAGCTTCACACTTCTTATGTAGTCCTCTTCAAGAAAACGTGCATTTATGCTCATGAATATTTTCTTGTCAATTAAATTATAAAAAGATGTATCCCTTCGTCCCCTTAGGATATTCTACAAACGGTCATAATTCAGATTGACTGGTCAACTTGCATGTCTTTGGTTTCAGAACATGTGCTGAGCATCCCCATATTCTAAGATGGTTTACGAATGACTTTCATCCATTTTATCTCTCATATGGCGTACCAGGCACCATATTTGATGGAACTTGGTTCAGAATGTATGTTGTTATTTCCAAGGCACATCCCTAGAATGAATCTGGGAGGGATGAGTAACTCATCATGAATCTGACAATATCCAACAGAGTTTGATTCCTTTTCTCTAACACACAATTCTATTATGGAGTGTCATGTGTTGTAAGTTGAGAAAGAATATCTTCTTCCTTGAGAAAGTCTTCAAACTCTCCTAGCAAGTACTCTCCACCACGATCAGATCTTAGCATTTTGATTTGTTTCTTTAATTGCTTTTCGACCATAGCCTTGTACTCTTTGAACTTTTTAAAGGTTTCAGACTTTTGGTGCATTAGATAAACATGTCCAAAATGTGAGTATTCATCAGTGAAACCTCTTCTTACTTGGATATTCAATGGTCCGCGTACATCACTATGTACGAGTTTGATGCATTGAGTGGCTCTTTCACCCTTCACTAAAAAAGGGTCTCTTGATCAGTTTACCTTATATACAGGATTCACATATGGGTAGTGATCTTATACTTAAAGTTTATAATGGACCATTTTTTGCAAGTATTTTAATCTTGTCTAGGCTAATGTGGCCAAGACCTAAGTGCCACAAATATGTTAGATTGATTGAGTTAGACTTTAACCTTTTACCATCCCTTTGTAAATCGGTATTTACTTCAGTGTCATATATCATTGGAACTATCGAATTTATGTAAAATTGTTTATTTATCAAATGTGCAGTAGTAATTAAGCAATCATTTATAAAAAGACCAATATATTTATCAATGAAATTCAAAATGAATCCTTACTCAATTAAACTAGCTACTGAAATAAGGTTCTTCCTAAAACTGAGATATAATAAACATCACGTAAAACCATAACACTGTTATCGAATCACAACTTAATAGTTCCAATAGAAACGGCCGATACTAGTGCTCCATTTCCCCAACAAAAGCTTAACTCACCCTCATCAAGCCTTGTGCTTTCGAGTTCTGTTTCTTAGTTTTCTTCGAACCTGTCTTGTGTTTCTTTTTAGCACCAGAGGTGGAAAGCTTGCTTTCAGTATATTTTATGTCCCGAGTCTTCCTCTTGTCCTTCAGAAACAGGGTCTCAGTAGCTTTGTAACTCTTTCATAAGTTTTAGAAGTGAGTACCTCAACTTATTCATCGAATAATTAAGTTGAAGTTCTCAAAAGTATCTGACAAGGTCTCGAGAATCATATCAACTTGAGTCTCACCATCTACCTTAGCTCCCATAATCTCCATCTCATTTAGATAACTAATGGTCAGCGTCATATGTTCTCTGACATGAGTTCTAGGTTTCATCCAGTAATTCATGATGTTTCACATAGCTGTCTGTTTGGCTTGACGACTCTAATCCCTGAACATTTCTGTGATATTCAACATCATATCAACAGCCGTTTCGATGTTTTGATGTTATTGTTGTAACACATTACTAACTGATGCCAAGATGTAACACCCGACAATCTCATTAGAACGCAACTAAGAAGCATGATCATCCTTTTCCTCTTGAGTCGATTCACCAATAGGCTCAAGGGAACAAGGGGTAGTGAGCATGAACTTGTGCTTTTCTACCAAATTAAAATTTAATTTTTTCAACAATTTTTACTTTGATAAATAAATTACCAATTAAATTAATCAATTGATTTATTTTTAAAAAACAATTTATAAAATAAATTCTAGTTCATTAGTGTTGAAAAGTTACTGAATTAAATAAAAATAATTTTTAAGGACTCGGAAAAACCCTAAGGTTTCATAAATCCTAAAGTTTTCAAAAACTCAAGATTTCCTCAACACTAAATTTTCCAAAACCTCAAGATTTCCTAAACCCCAAAGTTCCAAAAAATTCAAGGTTTCTTAAACCCTAAAGTTTCCAAAAACTCAAGGTTTCAAAAACCCTAAAATTTCTAAAACCTCAAGCTTTTCTAAACCCTAAATTTTCAAAAACCTCAAGGTCTCTTAAAACCTAAAGTTTCCAAATACTCAAGGTTTCAAAAACCCTAAAGTTTCTAAAAACTCAAGGTTTTCTAAACCCTAAATTTTCCAAAAACTCAAGGTTTCCTAAACCCTAAAGTTTTCAAAACCTAAGGGTTTCCTAAACCATAATTAGGAAACCTATGGTGGTGAGCGGTGATGGAAAATAGCGTAATGGGGCAGCAGAAGATGGCGTGGCACGACAGTGAGTGACGGCGATGAACGGTGACTTTTCTTGCGACGATGGATTTACATGAAATTTAAAGATACAACTTTGTAAAAATAAAATTACATCAAATCCTATGCCTCGCAGCGTACATCAATTCTAAAATTAAAAATAAACACATAGAGCGAATCGATCGAAATCCATTCATAAAACACATTCAAACATGATTTGAATCTACCATATAAAAATATATGTCAATATCACAACATCCATTGATACATATGTCTCATTACGAAATACGCACAATCAAGAAGCCAAGGCTGTGATACCAATTGTTGGATCGGGTTTTAAAAATTTGAGGAAAAACAATGAACCACAAACGGTTCGTGGGTGGAAAATAATTTTTTTCACATAAACTATTTAATCATTTTAAATATAAAACTTTTATGATCATGCATATTTAAATTGACGTATTTATAAGAGGTGAAAATAATATTATACCTTCACCTGTATCAGAGAAGTTCTGACTTGGTAGAATCCTATTAATTGTTTTGCGTTTTTCGTTCTTTGTAGAATTTGAATCAATATTCGCACCAACAACCACTCGTGGGATTCAGAAATATATCTGAATAGGATGTTGTCAGGAATTGAGTATGAGCTCTGAAACCAATAGAATAAAAAAATGAATTTTTGTCTTCTTCCTCTAGATTTCGGTGGCAACAGGGAAGGGAAAGAGAAACTGCTTTCTTTGCTCTGTGTAATCACACACTGTGATTAGGGTTGTGTTAACACACTTAGGGAGGCAACCCTAATGTCATATCTTACATAAAGATTACAGAATTTACACATAAACCTCTATACTGTAAATTGCTAAAATTCTCCTCCCTTTACTGTAATTGTCAAAATTTTACATCTTCCTAGAGCCAATACTGTATCCAAATCCATCAATCTAAATTTACCTCCATCAATTAATTAATTAAATTTTATTACTAATTATCTAATAATTAGAAATTAAAAATTAATTAATTTGAACATTATTTTTTGTTCTTCACTACTTTAGTGATGATACTCATCAAATATGGGGTTGGGAAGTATATATTGGTCCAAAACACGTTTTTGGTGCAACTGATGTTGTTTCTCATTCATGTCTTTAAGAGATACTCCTGAGACCAAATGAGCCCACATGAATAAAGTTATATGATTCAAATACTCACTGAATTTATCTCCATAAATTCTCGACTTATTTATTCATAATATCGTACGACTCATAGGTCTGATGTCGAATCAACTCTCGATTCATGCCCACTACATTTTCTTTTTGTGCAAATAAACACCTTTTATTTCACATTCCATAGAATATTTTGCTATGTTACCCTTCGTGAATATCAGTAACAAGAGCGGGATGTAAAATTACCATTTTACTCCTCTAGTTATTATTTTCTTAACTCCCTCATTGACTGTGAATAATAAAGACATAATAGTGGATTGTTTCACACAGTTCACCATGTCTTATTCAATGATTCATTTCGTTGAGTACCTGACCAAGTTTATTTATTCACACACCTATCAATAATGCATAAAGTGATATTGTTGCATTTTGCAATATCACCACGAATTACATATCTGTGAATCACGTAACTCCAACATAATTGAATCACGATCCCAACAGCCAATGTATTATCCGGTAATTCAAACTCACTCCTTTGGCGTATCAAAGACCGTAAGTAATGAAGTCACGTTTCGTATTCACCTCAGAATTAAGGTAGTCACGAAAATACCCTTAAGGTGTAAACAATTAGATTTAGAGCTAGATAAATGGCTTTGCTCCAAACTAATTTGTTACTGGTCTATTCAACATGTTTCATAACATATGTAGGTCAACCGTTAGAGTCTCCACTCACATGCCCCAAGATCGGCATCTTTTGGTTCAACCTAACAGTTGTAATCGGACTCGATTGCCCAATTGATTCTACGACTGTGAATAACATTTTAAACTACTTCATGAGAGTTTGTCTGGAAGACCCCTCAGTCTTTACTCTTCTTACGTTGATAATAGTTTAAGGAATTGAATAACTTATAGACACACTTTAATTAATAGAAAAAATTTCATTCATTCATTAAATTCAGTAATACAAAATGTCAGAGAAATACTCATAAATAGTTATCACCTTACTTTATAGACATAATTCTAACATGGTGGTCCATCGATACTTTCCTCCATCTTCCGTGTCATTAATACACTACCCTTGGTAGGGCCTTTAGGGGCCTTCGCCTTCATTTGTAACCTGACATCTTTATTCTCCTTCTTTGTCTTTCGGGGATGACCTCAACTAGAATCTTACAAAGGGCATTCAGCCTTCCAAAATCGGGCTTCGGTGTGGTCCCAGCTTCCCCGAGGGGTGATCATCTTCATGCAAGAGATTGTCATGACTTGGGCGGTGGTTGATACATCTTTCCTCTTTTTTTGGGTTACACTCGTCGTGGCCTGTCGGATAGTCTTTATGGCGACAGAATATTCTTCTTCCATTGGGGGGAAGGGTAAGTCCTTTCTTTTGCCCCAGACTTCATCGGCGTGGGATACATGATCCATTATCTCATTGCGGAAGAAAAATGGATCTAAATGCTTGGAGCTAGAATGACTTTGCAGTCGTTTCCGGAAGGCACCAACTACTTCAGGCGAAAACTTCAACAATACATGTGTTGATCCTTCTTACAGAAGGTGTTCGTGGCAGTAACGTTATGCACGCTCTCTCCTCCCGAAGGTGAACGTTCTTTTCTTCTCAGCTAAAGCTTCCCTCGACATCAACATTTGCAAACACAGACAAGGAACCTTGTAAAAGGGGAGCCGGGGGGTGGTTGCCTCGCCTAAGTGATGGCTAAGTCAGCAAATGATCAATATTTTGGCATAATTCTATAAGTGAGAGTCGGCCTAACTTTTGTGTTAATTTTTGGATATATTTATATATGAGTTCTTGTGTAGAAGGATGTGTGTCGAAGAAGCCTTCAATGACATGTTGGGGAAGTTTCCCAGAACAAATATCTGTCTTGATTGGTGCTAATTTGGAAAGGAGATGACCGTTGACATAAAGCTGGCGGATGTTAAGTGTCTGTGCGCCAATGAAGTGACCAGGTGGAGGCCATCCTATCATTATGCCGCGATGATTGGACTGGTGGGATGCTCGGGATTAGAGGGGAGTATCAATGTAGTGTTGCTTTTGACGGACAATGATGGCCATGTTAGTCGTCACGGCGCGTGCACGGCGGAAGCGTGTGGCGCGTGGCCATTTAAAAAATTACACTTTTAATAAAGACAAAATCTTTTAATAAAATAAAACTTGCGCAACGCCACAATAACCAAATAAATTTTTTTTATTCAAAACTCTTTTTCAATTAGTCAGGATTCATTACATATTTATATATTAAATCTACAACATACAAGGTTCGAAATCATATACCTCTTGTAATCTATATCAAGCGTCCTTATAAAACTGATTGATTCTTTGTCCCACGAAACCGTTCTAATGATTAGTCGACTCTGAGATCCACACCAAGATCTTACAAGTCAATCCTCAATGCACTAGGATGTGTGTGGGCACGTAGAATATTACAAGACACCTTTTCTGTCTCTAGATGTACTCAACACATAAGATCTAGAGATTTGCTGAGAATGACTTTAGTAATATGATTCTCTAAAAGAATGTGATAATGATTCTTTTAGAGATTTGATTAACTTTTAAATGTAGAGAAAAATTACTCTGACACTAACCGTGTTCTCTATTCAATTCTTGATAACGTGATGAACTCCTTCATCAATTGAGGCCATTAGAATAATATTTGTTTACACGCCTTCATCAACTAACCGTGTGGCACTGTAGTGTTACACGCCTCATGCTGTAGTGCCACATGACACTACCACAGTCCATGGTGATCTATGATTTCCAATAATTGATCGACATGTGGCAATTACTGTAAATTAAATATTTATTTTAATCAAATAAATATCTAAATATCAGTTAATTTAAAATTAACATATCTGATTATCTCTATCAACTAAAATATCTGTTATTTCACAAATAACTGATTTAGTTGATTCAAATTATTATCTTATAATTTAATTATCTAATTTCATGAAATAGATATCATGTCTCACTTATCAATAATTAGAAAAATAAGCGATAATTATTTATATATATAATTTTCAAAAATTATATTTATATATATAAATAATTCAAGTAATTAATTGTTAATTAATTAATCAAATATAATTATTTCATAATTATGTACTTGCACTAGAATATTTTTTTTTACAAGTTAGTCATTTTCTCATGTGCTGAAATATTCACACCCTAGACAACATAGTATAGAGGTGACTTGAGCACCATAAACCTATAATCTTAAGCTCCAATAAAACAGATTATTAATTAAATAATCTTATTTATTAATTTCATTATTACTGCACTATAAATATGGAGTTGAACTCTTAGTGATTATAGAATGTGTTTAGAGAGTATTTTCATGTAGTCCATTGATATAATCATTTCATGTAGTTCTGTCCTCCAATTATTGGTTCGTAAATTAGAGATGGTAAAAATTACTATTTTACTCCTCTAAATATCTGTTGATCCTTAAGTACAATTAATCCACTAGTAAATGACTAAATTATAATCTTATTATAAATTTGAGTTCAATAACCATTCATTTTCGGAATTAATACTTAAGGTAACCAATATACGATCCGTTAGGAAAACTTGAATTTCAAATCTTGTAAGATCATGTTCTCAGCTATCCACATCAATGAATCTTCAAAATAAAAGTCACTAGCTTGTTTTATAAATAAACCTTAACGAGTGAATCAAAAGATCCAATAGACATGTATAGGAGTTCATGACTACTCAGGATTCAGACTGATCTACATATGGTCATCGAAGTGATGTGTATTAAATCTTTATCGTAAACGACACGTTGATAAATATATTAATTCACGTCGGTCTAGTCATATATAATCTCATTGTATAAAGTACCATCACTAAGATATGTTTCCGCATCAATGATCTGGATCTAGATCACACGCATTCATAATACTTAATGAACCGTACTAGCAACCATTCACTAAATATTTCATAGTTTAATATGTTGCTGACAATTTTATTCATTATCTATGATCTTAATTCTCTCGTACTAATACAAGATCATAGTCTCATTAATGAATATGAAATTTATAGATATTTATATAAATTATTCAACAATAATTATAAGAAACATGTAATCCTCATTAAATTTCATATCAAAATGTCAATATGCATGTTTTGAGGGCATGACCCCCAACAATCTCCCACTTGTCCTAAAGCAAATGTGAAATTTCTCTCAATCTCATGTTACACACGTGACCCTCAAATGACTTCATAGGAAGTGTCTTTATAAAATGATATCTTCATAACAGTCACATCTAATTGATGCACGATCTCTCTTAAAAGATGACATTTCATTTCTATGTGCTTGCCCTTCTTGTGACTCCTCGGTTCCTTGAAATTCACTACCGCCCCACTATTGTCACAGTACAGGATCAGTGGCTTGTCCATATCTGAAATTACTTCCAAATCAATATAGAACTTTCTGAGCCATAGACCTTTTTTTACAGCTTCACAAGCCGCTATATATTCAGCTTCCATAGTGGAATCTACAATGATGGATTTTTTATTACTTCTCCAGATTGTAGCTCCTCCACCTAGGGTGAATACTGATCCAGACATTGACTTGTGACTATCTCTATCTGATTGAAAATCAGAATCAATATATCGAGTGGGGTTCAGGTCTCCACCTGAATAAACAAACATATAGTTTCTTATTCTCCTAACATGGATTCAATTGATAATGACTGACAATTTTCACCTGAGAATGTGCTTTACTACAATCCAGTATTCCAAACCTAGATTCAATTGATAATGACTGACAATTTTCACTGCATAATAGATGTCTAGTCTCATACACAACATGGCATACATGAGACTTCCAACTGCTGAAGCATAGGGAACCTTTCTCATATTCTCTTCCTCTTAAGGTGTCTTAGAAAATTGTTCATTGGAAAGGACAATTCCATGGCAGGTCGGTAGTTGACCTTTCTTGGAATTCTCCATAGAGAATCTCTCCAGCACCTTATCAATATAAGATGCTTGAAAAAGTGCCAAGAGCTTGTTCTTTCTATCCCTTAGGATTTAGATTCCTAGAACACAGCTCGCCTATCCTAAATCTTTCATTTGTAATTTTCAGCTAACCACTTCTTTACCTTTGACAAAGTTTTCACATCATTCTCAATTAGTAGAATATCGTCAACATAAAGAACTAAGAAAACTACTATCTTATCTTTGATGTATTTATAAACACATGCTTCGTTAACATTTTGCTCGAAGCCATAAGACTTTATAATCTCATCAAAGGTAAGATTCTAAGATCTAGATGCTTGCTTTAATCCATAAATGGATTTAAGCAACTTGCATACTTTCTGATCTTGCCCATTTTGTACGAACTCTTTTAGTTGCATCATATGGATGCTTTCTTTAAGAGATTCATTCAGAAAAGCTGTCTTGACGTCCATTTGTCATATCTCATAGTCAAAACTAGCGATTATGTCAAAAAAAATGCGAATGGATTTGTGTATGACCACATGAGAGAATGTCGCTTCATAATCGACTCCATCCCTTTGTGTATAGTCTCCAGCTACTAACCGTACTTTGAAAGTCTCTACTTTCCACTCTGCACCTCTGTTCTTCTTGAAGATCCATTTACATCCAATGAGCGTGACATTTTCAGGTGGATCTACAAGTTTTCAGATGGAATTGGAATACCTAGATTCTGTTTCCTGGATCATGGCATCTTACTATTTCTCTTTTTCAGGATCATCCATTGCTTCTTCATAAGATAATGGATCGTCCTTATCAGTGGCTGACACTAGGACGTTTGCATCTAGTTCATAGCGAACAAGTTGTCTCAACTATGACGTTGCACCAGGTTTCCTTTACAGGAACTGTGGTTTCTCTAGTTTGTCATTTATCAGAAAAAATTGAAGGTGGTCTGATCTCATCAGCCGTTAATTTCTCGAGAACTACTTTGCTACGAGGTTTGTAGTTTTGCATATAGTCATACTCAAGGAAGATTGCATTTGTTGACACAAACACATTTTGATCGTTATGACTATAAAAGTACCCACCTCTAGTCTCTAGAGCATAACCTACGAATATGCATACTTCAGATTTTGAGTCTAACTTTCCAGTCTTGGGTCTGGGAACGTGAGCTGAATGCCCCATATATGGAAATGACGCAAACTAGGTTTGGAGTCAATTCAATAACTCTAAAGGCATTTTACTTAGAGACTTAAAGAGCACTACATTCAAAATGTATGTAACCGTGTGTAATGTATATCCCTAAAATGTAAGTAATAGTGATGAGTAGCTTAACATCAACCTAACCATATCCAATAAGATTTGATTTCTCCTTTTTGCTACACCATTTTGATGTGGTGTTCCAGGTGCTGTGAGTTGGGATATGATTCCGCACTCCAGCAAATTATCATTGAATTCTAAATCAAATTATTCACCACCTCGATAAGATCGAAGGGTTTTCAATGATTTATCTAATTGTTTTTCAGCTTCAGCCTTGAAGTTTTTAAACTTTCCAAAAATTTCAGACTTTCTATGCATTAGGTAACTATAATCATATCTTGAGTAGTCGTCAATGAAAGTGACAAAATACTCATACCCATCTCTAGTTTGTACATTGATCGGTACACATACATCACTATGTAGTAGCTCAAATGATTCCTTATCTGTATGGCCCTTTCCTGTGAAATGTCTATTGGTCATTTCACCCTCTAGACATGATTCACAAACAGGAAGAGTTTCAACTTTTAGTTCTCTCAAAACACCATGCTTTGTTAACCTATTTAACCTATCTAGATTAATATGTCCCAACCTAAGATGCCACAGATATATGTTATCATCATCACGAGAAACTCTTTGTCGTTTGTTACTTTTAGGTTTTACTACATTAAATAATTCATAATTATTTAATGTGCATTCAGTCGGTTTAAGCATATACAGTCTGTTTATAACTTTAGCATGACAAATATCGAATCCATTCTTAGAAATAATAAACTATTTGTTAATAAAAGAAACTTCGAATAACTGTTCTTGCAAAAATGAAAGAGAAATCAAATTTCTCGAAAAGCCAGGAATATAAACATTAATCAAAACTAAATAATTATATCTAAAAGGTAAACAGACTATCTCAAATGCTTTAGCTGACACGAGCACACCACTGTCAACTCTCAAAACGATGACACCATCAGCCAACTCCCTTGAAGCTTGCTTAGTGGAATATGATTTGTCATCATGGATACTTGATACTTGTTACAGCTTCTCTTCCAATGACCTTCAACCCCACAGTGGAAACATTTCCCCTTGCGCTTGTTGTCATTTTTGTTCTTCTTGACTTTCAACGATGTCTTGGCTTTCTTCCCTTTCTTGTACTTACATTTATCCTTACCATTGTTCTTCTTCCTTTTCTTGTTCTTAAAAATATTGGAAGAATACTTTTGCTCAACAACATTTTCCTCGCACTCTTTGGTCATTCTAAGGTTTACTGACTCAAAAGTCTGCAGTTCGTTCAATAATTAGGTCGTGTTGAATTGTAACTTGTTCATAACATAGTTGGTCGTGAACGCAGAAAAAGATGGTGTGAGCGACTTAAGAATAATGCTAAATTGAGTCCGCTCATCAATGGTTGCATCATGTACTTTTACCTTGTGCATTATGTTGATCATGTTCGAAACATGTTCTCGCACATAAGTATCATTTCTCATCTTAGTCGTCATATAGCTCCTAGTGGCCTCATGACGACTTTGATCAGACTGCTACCCAAACATCGTCTGTAGAGATTCTATAATCTCATAGGCAGTCTCCATGCTTTCATGCTTGGTTCTCATAACATCATTCATAATCACAAACATGTAGCACTTTACCTTGTTGTTTGATATGATCCAGGCATCATATTTGTCCCTAACATTCTTAGGGGCATTAGCAGTGGGCTCCCCAAGACATTCCTCAGTAAGAACGAAATTATGGTTCTCATAAATCAGCATTAAGTTCATATTTGATTTCTAAACGTACAAAATTATCACCATTCAATTTTTCAAGAGCGAGTAAAACAGTAACATGGTTGCCCATGATAGATATAATAATGATAACCTGAAATTTAAAACATATAAATTTCAATATAATTGATAAATATCTAGAATTTGAAAAGTAAACATGATGCATGAATAAAACATAATAAACACAAATTTAAAAATTAATGATTATGATAAAACAACCCAACGATTAATGTGATGCCTTAGGGCCAGTCAGATTAACCTCAGAATGTCTATAAGACATTCTCATCCTTATTAATTAAAACTTAAAATATCTCATCTTTTCTTTTTTAATAATAAGGTTCGCTTGTTCGGTCAAGTCACAACTATCCACATGAAAGCTTAATTGTGACTTTGTGAGTGGAACTCATCATTTCAGATTCCATGACTTCATTTAGAATATGTCGCCTTAGGGTCGGTCAAAACTAAACTACATCACTTCCTCCTATCTTCTTAAGAAGTCCAACCTTGTTATTGGTACAGCTCGAAACCTTCCTTAGGGGGATGAAAACAAAGCCATCTCGAGGCCCTTACTGCACCTCACGATGTTGTACTAATGATGGAGACTATATGTTACATTGACATGTCAACCTTCTCCGACTCACTATTTTAGGATTATATGTTTCAATTTTAACTAATTAATTAATTCTAAATTAATCATTTGTTAAAATAATCAACCCATGAATATTTAATAATCAGTTATGCAAATCTCATTGGTCTTAATTCATTTAAACTTTTAAAGCGCCTAAGTCATAATTATGTGAACTTAAATTAACTAATTAATTATATTAATCAAACTTTAATAAAACTCTTTTACTAAAATCAATTATCCTAAATGTTACTATAATCCTTAGTGTGGTATGATTATCAAGTTTTAACTAGTTAAACCTAGCAGTTTACATGGAATTGATTTCATAAAATAATATATATACATAAATCATGTTTCTACAGATGAGATGCATGATCATATAAAACTCTGTGAGATTTTCATGTATGGCATGTGATCGACAAATGTACGGACATGCTATCAAAACATAATAATTAAATAATTAAATAAAATAATAATAGACCGAGTAACTATTGAGTATTTCTAAATTATAACCCTTGAAATAAATAAATAAAATTACAAAGCGGACTTCAAGAATATACATTTCTCAATATATTGTATTCTTCTCCTGATATCCATCTTCACAATCTTCAAGTTTTGAGCAAGATCCTATTTAATTAGGAAAAACTATTTTTTTAATTAAAATTAATTTCTATAATTATCCCTCTAAAATTAATTGACTTTGACTTATTCAAATAAATATTTTATTTGATTTGGTCAAACTTGGGTCAAACCCAATCAACCTATTAATTTCTAATTTTCATGAAATTGAAAATTAAAAATTAATTTTAAAATTACATTGATTTCAAAATTTAAAAGGATAAATAGAGATAGGATTATCATCAAATTCTACAGTGATAGGATAAGTTGGTATCAGGATTTTTGTGAAACTTCCCCGAATGTGACTACAGTTGCCACCAATGATAGGACTCTCCTACCACCGTCCATCACCGCTGGCCAGCCACAGTTGCCACCGGCCACCACCGTCAACCACGACGGCGGCGGCGCTGTGCCTAATTTTTTTGGCGACACAGCTAGAACAGTAAATTCCAGCGACATTGCCGATAATCATTAATCGGCAGCGTCAGCGTCGGAAATCTAATTTTCGGTGCTGGCGCTGAAATTCTAAAAGAGTTCCTATTTCTTTTCTTTTTCCTCCGTCGTTCGTCTCGTGCGTTCTTCATCTTCTCGCGATCGAAATAGATACAATAAATATTCAAAATAAAATTACAAACATTCCTATGCCCCAAAACTACTTACACAAGATTTAAGAAAAAATTAAAAGAATAAAGTTTAACCCAATAATCATCATATAATTAAAGATCTATGATTTTTCATACATTCAAAAAATATAACCATCCATCCATTCATACATATCTAATATAATATGAATAATACAAGAAAATTCACACAGCATTTAACATATAAATATATAAAAACCGTTCTGATACTACTTGTTGGTCGTCGCGGCGCATGCGAGGAGGAAACATGTGGCGCGTGACCATTTAAAAAATTAAACTTTTCATAAAGATCAAATCTTTTAATAAAATTAAATTTGCGCAACGCCACGATAACAAAAAATATTTTTTTATTGAAAACTCTTTTTCAGTCAGGATCCATTATATCTTTATACATTAAATCTACAACATACAATGTTAAGAATCATATACCTCTTGTAGTCTATATCAAGCATCCTTGTAAAATCGATCGATCTTCCATCCCACAAAACCGTTCCAACGATTAGTAGACTCCGAGATCTACACCAAGATCTTTCAAGTCAATCCTTAATGTACTAGGACGTGTGCGAGTACGTAGAATATTACAAGACACTTTTTTGTCTCTAGATGTACTCAACACATGAGATCTAGAGATTTACTGAGAAGGACTTTAGTGAGACGATTCTCTAAAATAACGTGATGATTATTCTTTTAGAGTTACACGCCTTCATCAACTAACTCCTTCATCAACTGAGACCATTAGAATAATATTTGCACACGCCTTCATCAACTAACTGTGTGGCACTGTAGTGTTACACGCCTACTGCTGTAGTGTCACGTGGTACTACAATAGTTCATGGTGATCTATGATTCCTAATCATTGATCGACACGTGGTGATTACTACAAATTAAATATATATTTTAATCAGATAAATATCTAGATATCAGTTAATTCAAAATTAACATATCTTATTATTCCTATCAACTAAATTATATGTTATTTAACAAATAACAGATTTAGTTGATTCAAATTATTATCTAATAATAATTTAATTACCTAATTTTATAAATTAGATATTTCGTCTCACTTATCGATAATTGAAAAAATGATCGATAATTATTTATATATAATTTCCAAGAATTATATTTATATATATAAATATTTTAATTAAATAATTCTTAATTAATTAATCACACATAATTACTCATAATTATGTACTTGCCTCAGAATAAAAATTCCTTTGCAAGTCAGTTTTTTTTTCATGTTCTGAAATATTCACACCCTAGACTGTGTAGTATAGAGATGACTTGGGGACCATGGACCTATATCTTAAACTCTAATAAACTATATTATTAATTAAACTCTTTAATTAAATAATTTTATTTATTAATTCTATTATTACTTCATTATAAATATAGAATTGAACTTTTAGTGGTTATAAAAATATATTTACAGAATATTCTCATGTAGTTCACTAATATAAACATTTTATGTAGTTGTGTCCTCCAATTATTGGTTCAGAAATTAGAGCCGGTCAAAATTACCGTTTTACTCCTCTTAATACCTCTTGATCCTTAAGTACCATTAATTCACTGGTGAATGACTATTTATAATCTTATTACAAATTTGAGTTCAATAATCATTCAGTTCCAGAATTTACACTTAAAAGAACCAATATACGATCCGTTAGGAAAGTTTGGATTCCAAATCTTGTAAAATCATGTTTCTAGCCATCCACAACACTGGATCTCCAAAACAAAAGTCACTAGCTTATTTTATAAACAAACTTTAACGAGTGAATCAAAAGATCCAGTAGACATGTATAGGAGTTCATGACTACTCAGGATTCAGACCGATCTACATATAATCATCGAATTGACGTGTATTAAATTTTTATGATAAACGACACATTGATAAAGATATTAATTCACATCGATCCAATCGTATATAATCTCATTATATAAAGTACCTTCACTAAGATATTTTTTCACATCAATGATCTGGATCTAGATCACACACATTCATAATGTTTAGTGAACCGTACTAGCAACCATTCATTAAAGATTTCATACTTGAATATGTTGCTGACAAGTTTATTCATTATCTATTATCTTAATCCTCCCCTTACTAATACAAGATCATAGTCTCATTAGTGAATATTGAATTTTCAGATATTTATATAAATTATTCAACAATAATTTAAAAGAACAATTATAAGAAAAATATAATTCTCATTAAATTTTATATCAAAATGTCAATATGCATACTTTGAGGGTCATAACCGCCAATGTGCCATATGCTCGGTACTATGCTAGTGCTCTTTATCGACTTGTTTTCTTATGTATGCTTAGGTATGTGCAACCCGAGCTTCCTTGAGACTGATTTATCGAGGTCGGTTATGTTCCTTTCCTGACATCGGGAGCTTCCTAATATGGCGTGACACACGTCGTCATATTATTGATGGTTGAGAAGACACTCATAATACCTACAATTCAGGTTTCTTCTAAGAAGGTACATACTCTATACTTATGGAGAAGATGAAAGGCGTTATTGTTGCATGGAAGACCAACCTTGTGTCTTTAGGAAGAAAGAGATCTTGAATTAAAGTAGTGGTTTAGGCACAACTTTAACACGTCTTGAAGTTTGTTGCTAAGAAGTTTGATAGTCTAAACCTGGATCAACTAGAGCTTATTACAATTGGAGAAAGTATGAAGTAGGCAAAATGTAGTGGCCATGAATGCATTAGTATTTGACATAAGTCAAGCACAATGGTCATATTGATTAATGTGGATGTTTGAGGAGATTGGGATAATTGGCTATTGTTGAAGATTAAAAAAGTATGATGGTATGCTTTGAGGTTTGTTATATATCATATGGGTTCCAAGAAGCTTAAACGAAGTTATTGATGCAATACGTAAGGTTAAAATGAAAAATATATCCATGTACTTTGATCAAAATATAAACAATACACCGACACTTTTTTCTTCTTCATATTTTTATATCTATGTACTTTGATCAAACTACAAAATATACCACTCAGTGATGTTTTTTTTTGGTTAAATCTAACAGAAAATTAACTCCGTCCATTTCCCTCCATGTCCTCTATTCTGCTACATTCTGTAAAACTGTAAAATGGGTTTTCCCTACACCTGAAGCACCGAAAAAATGGGGTTTTCCCACACAAAAAAAACCCATGACTGTAAAATGGGGTTTTCCCCACACCAGAAAACCCCTTGTATTTTTGAAGATTTCATTGCATCTTCTCCAAGGATCGCATGAAAATGGTTTTGGGGGATTTTGGAACAACATACAGCTTCAAATAAAATTAGGTGAGTAATACACTGAGTCGTATAAGGGTTTGGTGGGTATAGAAATTAAATCATGGATTCATGATGTGAAAATGAATGGAAGTGAAAGTGAAAGTAAAGTTAGATAGGGTTTATTTGGGAAAAGTTCTCTCTCACATGTTTCCGTTCGGTGGGTTTAACCCTCTCTAACTTTACTTTCTTCACTTTCCATTCACGTTTGCATCACCATTCAATTTCAAAACCCACAATTTCTAGAACCTCTATTTTTGCAACTTCGACTGGTGCATTCTCTGTCGCCATTGCCATTACATTTCCTACAATCTAACGTCCAGTAAATAAACATCAAAATCAATAACTAGATCATGACCATTTCGATCCCATTGGAAATTTTGTTTAAAGAAACTACGAATAATAGTGATAAATAATAACTAGAAGTGTTCAAAATCTTGTTCGCATGACGAAATCGATTTAGGTAAGCTATTTTATAAAAGGGACTGTCTGGTTTTCAGAAAATTGAACAATTTGAATTAGACTTCAAAAAATCGAACCCTAGCCCTCCATTCCCTCTCTGTTACGATGAAACCCTTCCCTCTCCCCTGCAATTTTATGATTTAGGGCAATAACAATAAAGACTAAGTAAAAGTAAAAAAGGTAAGAAAAAATCACTTCATTTAACTTCCGTTAGCGGTATGTTAATGGATGTTAGGCATTTGTCACGCGCGTGCCTTTTAAGATTATTTTTTACGAAAAATCGAACGGGTGGATATATTTTACAGTTTAATCAAAATACAAGGATATAAAACTATAAAGAAAAAGTATAAGGATATAGTTTATATTTTAGTCAAAGTATAGATGTACATTTTACATTTTAACCTATAAAAAAATTATCAGAGCTACATTAGCGTTGAAGATAACTAGTTACCCAATAGAATTTATAGTTTAATAGAGAGAGAATTGTATTGTAAAAAGAGGTAGAGACTTGATGGTGTCGATCATGATGTTTTATGTAAGAAATCTTGTTTGGATAAAAAATACTGGATAAACCATACTCAATACTGAATTTGAGTCTAATATCATTCTCAGTATGAGGTCATAAACTCAAATCATTCATAAAGATTTGAGTGTAATTAAAAATAAAATACAAAGATTCACCATAAATTTTGACTCCAGAAATTTTTTGGGGTCATTTGATTTTAGATATCTTTTGACTGAAATGGTAACTACACATTCTGATAATCTTGAAAAGTGCAAATGATTCCTTTACGAATATTAGTTGAAAAGTAAGTGTTTTGCACGTGTTCAACCAATTTAAAATATATATAAGATTTGAATTAATATTAAAGACAAAATAAATACATAATATTTAAAAATTATTCAAATATACGATAAAATTGAAAAATTAATAATAGTAGCTTGTCTATAGTATTAAAGTTATAGCGTTCACTGAATAGTATATAAAATAACATTATTTCATCAAATTTTCATATTCGTAAGAAATAATTTATATATTAAGAAATAATTTCTCATAATTAAAAAATATTTTGTGTATTTTATGTTTCTGATGCCATAAATATTACATAATATTTTAATTTATAAACTTCTTACGAACAAATTATTATTGAATTAAAATTAAATATCGTTACATAAAAGATCTCGAAATCAATCTTTCCTAACATTCATGTTTCTAATTTTATAATATTATTGAAACATTTTACTTTACTAACTAAATTATTATGGAATAAAAAAATAAACTTTCATTAAATGAATTAAACGAGAATATACGTGAAATATCTAATTTATACTATATTTTAATATACTTCCAAGGAAAAAAAATTAAAAGTTTTTTTCATTGGATCACTTTTTATATGATCTAGATATAAATCAATAATTCTCATAGCCAAACATTATACTCAACTTCATCACATTTCTACAAATCATATTCGTGTATGTAATTTAAATCTCTTACATAAGCGGCTCTTAGAGTTAGGCTTTTTCATTTTTAATCTGATTTACAAGTTACAACTCTAGAAGTTAAAATTTAAAGTGCTTTATGTCTATTGCCATCCAATGACCGACGCGTAGATTTTAAAGAACAAATTCTTAAGTACGAATTTTAATAACAAATTACATCATGGTTTCCCTTGCCCCTGGCCTTCTGCGTAATGTAGTCTCGACGACAAGTAGTTGAAGAACTAATACAATGGAAACGTGGTCTCTTTCCGCAACCCAAAAAGCCACTCTCCTTTGCCTTCTCGTTTCCCCCAAAGTCCAACTCAAATCTCTCTCTCTCTCTCTCTCTCTCTCTCTCTCTCTCTCTCTCTCATTTATATATCTTAAAGCCAAATTCCCCAGAGGCAGGCACAAGTCCTCCTCCTGCCTCTGTCCCGTCCATCTCATTCTTTGCGCTATGGCTCATGTCTATAAGCTACAATCTCTCTCTTCATCATCTATTCCCCATCTAAGTAAACCCATCTCCTCAAAATTTCACCCCATATATTCTATACACTACAACTACTCTCCTGCCTCTTCGCCTTTCACAGAGAAGCATTCCATCGAGAGGTACCAAAGAGACCAGTGGCTGTACGAGAACCAGCTGGAAGAAACATGTACTGGCTCTTGTTCTCTGCCATCTGATTCCGAATCCATAAGGAAAAACGACATCGCTCTGCAGCTGCCAGAGCTGAAGAAGATGCTGGAGGTGTTGAGGGAGAAGAGAGTAAAGGATGGTGGGTGTGATGGGGAGATGTGTGGGCCCGGGGATGTCTTTTTGGTGGGAACAGGTCCTGGGGACCCAGAGCTATTGACATTGAAAGCAGTGAGAGTGATTCAGAGTGCTGATTTACTTTTGTATGACCGATTGGTGTCCAACGATGTGTTGGATTTGGTTGGCCCTAATGCTAGGCTTCTCTATGTGGGCAAAACTGCTGGTTACCATAGCAGAACCCAGGTAGAAAAAAAATATATTTTTTGCTATTTTAATGGAAGTGGGAATTTGGTTAATCTCGATTTCAACTGATTTTCGTGATGTATTCTCTGTAAAGCTCTAAATATTTTCATTTTTATGAAATTTAATGAGATGGGTAATTGAGTTTGTATTGATTTAGAACTGGGCTTGTGATATGAGTGAAGCTTTTGGTGGATTTTGAATGCAGTCCGCATTAGAACTTTATAATTAACAATGGGAGTCTATTTTTTGGGAAAATGAAAATCTTTTGTAAGTGGGATTTTGTTGATTATGTGGCAGGAGGAAATTCATGAGTTACTTTTGAGCTTTGCTGAAGCTGGAGCTAATGTTGTGAGGCTTAAAGGAGGGGATCCTCTTGTAAGTATACATTTGAAGTAAAGAGTAAAGAGTAAATTGGGAAACAAACTGTATTTTCCAGTAATTTTCTTATGTTGTTGGATGGATTTTACTTTTTAGGTGTTTGGAAGAGGTGGGGAGGAGATGGATTTTCTGCAACGGCAAGGCATTCAAGTTAAAATTGTTCCAGGTAGATTGTTTAGTTGTCTATCTCTTATTACATAAATAAGTCTCAATGTAGCTTTCTTTACCGTGTGTTACTAGTTTGATGGAGCCATCATGTATATAACATTGTAGTTGTAATTTTAGCTGTTACTCATATTAATGACCTCAATGATATGCAAGTCTTGTTAATGAAGTTGTTATGTGATAGCCACTCTCTCAGCAACCTAGCTAGTTTAGAAGCCTGAAATCAGCATGCCTTTCTTCCTTTGGGAAAAGGAAAACTTTTCAATACTTCTTCAAGTCATTTATTGTTACGTGTACTAAGATATAATATTTTATTTGTATTCTGAGAAGAGAGAATGAGTGAGCTTTTAAAAATAAAAAAAGATATACACGACATCAAATGATATAAAGGAGTATTGGAAATTCTCCCTTCTTTGAGAACCATTTACACTTGTGTGATTTGAAGGTTGTCCAAAGCGCAATGGGTTATTGTGGAGATGATGAGACTAAAATATGGAGTATTTTGCAGTAATATTGAGTTAAGTGGTATTACAATAAATTCTGCACAATCTAGCTTGAGAATTGCCCTTTTAACATAGAATAAAAATTTGCACATACCGTTTTCCAAAATCTCTCATTTCTCATGAAGCGAAAAAAAGTCTTTCCCTTCCTATTATGTCCTAATTGTGGATTCTTATTGCAAGAGCGCTTCATACAACTTTATCTTCTTATATAAGAGTGGCAGGCTTCACGGTCTAATTTAGCTGTTTGTCAATATACCATAGTAGTTATGTTCAGACAGTTGATACCTGACAATTTGTCTTAACAATAAAAACTTTATGTGCTCCTTGACGTTTCAGGTATAACTGCAGCATCAGGTATAGCAGCAGAGTTGGGGATTCCTTTAACACACCGGGGTATTGCAGTAAGCGTTAGATTTCTCACCGGTCACTCAAGGAAAGGAGGATCAGATCCTCTATTTGTAGCAGAAAATGCAGCTGATCCTGAGTCTACCTTGGTTGTATATATGGGCCTTTCAACTCTCCCAGCTCTTGCCCTCAAGCTAATTCACCATGGTTTGGCACCCGATACTCCAGCGGCAGCTATTGAGCGAGGGACTACCCCTCAACAACGCACGGTAAGCATGATTCTCAAAAACGTTTGTTGTTTTGAAGACTTTAAATTGTTGTTCAATCTGTAATCAGTCTGATAAACTTTCTGTAACTGATTTCATTCACATCCAAAATCTTACAGGTTTTTGCAGAATTGAAGGATCTTGCTGGTAAAATCACATCTGAAGGGCTAGTATCACCGACTTTGATCATCATCGGGAAAGTTGTTGCTCTCTCACCATTTTGGCCCCTTTCTTCCATAGAGGCATCTTGTATGGCAGAGGCTTGATCGATGTTGCTTCAGTCAAATGAACAAATACATATTCATTCATCGTTTCAGTTCCCGATAGAGGACGTACAAGTTAGAAGGATGAACCGAGCATTGATTCCGGGTACCAATGCAACTATCTTTCCGAATCAGAATTGCTACAAGTTTATTCAAGAATCTAAAAATTATTAATTCAGTGGGTCTTATATGCTGAAGCCATGGAATTCGAATTTCTCAAACGGAAAAAAGCAAGAATAAGGGACGTGATCTCTTGTTAAGATAAGCAAAATAATCCAACATCTCCTCCCAATATTATTCTAATTGCAATTGATTTGAGGATTGTAAGTTAGGAATTTTGTTTTAGAAGGCTGATTTTGCTCTATATTGTACGATTCGATTTTCATTTTTTGGTACAAGATACAAAATGCATGAAAAATTAAGGTTGGATAATTTCAATTGGACAGTCTTAATGATGTGGGTGCAACTATATGTACCCTAAGCATTCTTATGGTGATAATGAATCTCTCTCTCTTCATGATATATGGAATTGCAGTCCACGGAATAATCTGATACATAGACAACATTGTTTTGGTAAAGGTCTGTCAGTCCACGGAATAATTTGATCTATGAACAACATTGTTTTGGTAAAGGTTGCAAGGCTAGATGAATCACTCAAGAGTATCAATAATACCGTATTGGCTCTATTTCATAGGAAGGCCAGATAAATCACTCAAGAGTATCAATACCATCGTATTGGCTCTATATTTCATAGGAAATATATTGTTTTCGAGTAACTGTACCTCTCGAACTGTATATTGAATGTCGAGAACTTTGTACTTAGTAGCTTGTACGTTTTATTTGTTTAAAAAAGTAAATTAAGTAGTTTTTTAGGATTAATTATACTGGATCCCATGACTTTTGTGTAACTATATCATTCGATCCTCTGACCTTTAAATTTTTTCATAAAATCCCTTCACTTTTCATTTTGTTTCACCAATGCATCACACCGTGACTTCCGTTCAAAAAATTGACCGAAATTAATGCACGTAACTTACACGTGAGTCTTTTAATGGGCAATGAGTTAATTTAATACCCATTATCACGTGTCGCATATCCATTGTTTTGATAGGAGACCCTTATCATGTGGTCTCATTAGAGGATAATTCCCCTTCTTCCCCAAAGCTCTCTATTTGCCTCTCTCTCTCTATACCTGTAGCCCTAACTCAAGTTATAGTTAATCCAGTGAGGGAAAATGAAGAAAAGGAAAAATAAAACTCTCTATATTCCAATGGTCACTCCACTCCTTACAAGCAATGTAGGTCTACACTGTTTGTATTCGATTTGTTAATTAAAGCTCTTCTGGATTCAAAAAAGATTGATGTCGTTGAATTCTGATGAGTGTGATTTAAACTCGTATTTTAGTTAATGTTAACTTTAATTTTGTTGGTTTTTTTAGAGTTATTGTTTGATTTATTTTTATTTTTGTAGGTAAAATATTCTTGTGTATTTGGGTTGATTTTAAAAGACATGGAAGACAAAAATGCGAAGAAAATGAGAAAAGGATGGACCTTGGAAGAAGGATCAGTGTCGCGACGCTGGGTGCAAGCAGTTGGGCGCTGGCTAGCTGGCTAGCTAGGCAGTAAGCAAGCACCGCGATGCTGGCGCGATAACATTTTCTATGATTTTTCTCTCTTTTTTTATCCTTATCGAAACTTAGTGTATAAATAGAATATTTTATGTCTTTTAGAGGACTTTTTGGACGTGGAAGGAAGAGAAGAAAGCTTTTTGGAGAGGAAACGGGGATAAATCCCACCGCGAGACGGATCTCAACTTCAATTCATCCTCAAATCTAGTTTTTGCTTCTCTTTTCCTCTATGTTAATGAATATTATTAGGATATCTTCTTATTCTAGTATGTTCTAAATTATTTATTTAGGGTTATGACGTAGTCAATCCATGATTGTTCATTATTTTTTATTTTCAATTCAATCGATATTTATTCAGTATTATTGAGTGTTATAATCTGTTCTTAATGTTTGTGATCATCTGACCAACTATTGTATGATTTTAGATTTAATTCTGAGACTGAAAAATGATGATTAAATTTGATATTTGTTTATAAGAGCATTAAAATTTCATAAGTTATAGATAATTATGGATATAGCGTATCAATTATAATTTTCTGTGTTAATGAGTTTCAACTTATTGAATTTTGACAGAGATGTGAGATTAGTATTTTCGATTCATTATTATCGATGCTTGAGAAATATTGATAATTACTTTAAAGAAATTTGCTGTCATTATTTTGATAAACATTGATTGATTGAGATTTAGAATTTAGAACATGTTTGGTTCAGTGAAATCGAAAATCCTAGAGCGTTTAACTATTCAAATTTGAATGATTTCTCCTTATCAAGTATTAATCTTTTTAGTTTCAATTTTTAATTCAAAAATCCTAACTTTTCGTCATTCTCAATTAGAATTAAGGTATAGTTAATTTCTAAAATATCAATCATTCCTATGGACAATACTCTATTTTCATAGAAATTTAATTACTTGACGATAATAGTGTACACTTGCACTTTAGAAAAATTGTAACAAGTTTTTGGCACCGTTGCCGGGAATTGATTTTGTTTATTAATATTGGAGTTACATATCCTTAATTTTACTCCGAGTCTCAATTTTTTTACGGCTATTTACTATTTTGAATTTTCAAGCGTTTTCTAAGGTGTATGAGAAAATTTGAAAGTGAAAATTTGACTATTCTAAATTTAGAAATTGAGCGAACTTATTGTCGTAATAGAAAAATGCTGAGAGAAGCTTCTAAACAACCTCAAGAAACCATGAAAGACACTAGAGAAAATCTTGAAATTGTGAACAATCAAAATAACCGGGTATTTCAGGATTATGCTATGCCAGTGGTCAATGAGGCCGCGTCTGCCATTCAACACCCTGCTATTAATGCCAATAATTTTGAGATTAATCCGGCTATCATTCTCATGGTGCAAGAAAATTAGTTCAAGGCATGCTTAATGATGATCCAAATGTTCCTCGAAATTTGTGAGACATTCAAGTATAACAATGTCTCAACTCATGCAATTAGGCTGAGATTATTCCCATTTTCACATCGAGATAAGGCTAACGGCTGGTTTAACTCTTTACCTGTTGGATCTATCACCACTTGGAATTGACTTTCTAAGAAATTTTTGGCTAAATTCTTTCCACCAGTTAAAACAGCCAAGATGAGGAACGAGATCACTACTTTTGTCCAATATGACATTGAGTCTCTTTATGAAGCTTGATAGAGGTTTAAAGAGATGTTGAGAGGATGCCCACATCATGGACTCCCTGGATGGCTACAAGTCCAAATTTTCTACAATGGTTTGGGAAATTCAACGATGACTCTAGTGAATGCAACAATAGGAGGAGCTTCAATGGACAAAACACATGAGGAGGTTATACTTTGCTTGAAGAAATGACCGCGAATGCCTGTCAATGGCCAGTTGAGCCTAACATACCGAGAAAGATTCATGGAGTTCATGAAGTTGATGCTCTTACTGCTCAAGTAGCTACACTTCCCAAGCAATTGAGCTTTTTCACCGTCAATGCTAGTGCTATTCATGCTTCACAAGAAGTTTCTAATTTGTGCAATGGCTTCATCTTAGTACTGAATGTCAAGCTGGTAATTTTTTTGCTCCTTCTCAATCAGAACATGCTAATTTTGTTGAGAATTACAGTAGGCCGAATAACCCATTGTCCAACACTTATAACCGAGGGTGGAGAAATCACCCACATTTCTCTTGGAAGAATAGTCAGAATGTGATGAATACACCAATTGCTACTCAGCCTCAACAACCTCAAATTTCTTTAGAAGATGCTCTTTCCCAACTCACAGTTAATACTACTGAATTTATGGCAAGAACAAATGCTACACTTTAGAGGTAAGGAATAAGTGTTCAGAGTCAAGCTGCATCTATTCAAAATTTGGAGTTTCAAATTGGTCAACTGTCAGAAATACTCCATTACTCTTCGTAGTTGTCTTAAAACCTAATACTCTAAGATCAACTGGTTTGGGAGTTATTAACTGAAAGCTCATTAAGGAAAATAGAAGCTAAAATAAATCAAATTAAAAAAAATTGTTGAGCATGATTGATAATTCAAGAGGGAGAATGACAAGTTTGAGGGTGTTACAAGATAAGTTGAGTTAAAGCTCATTAATTCCTATAATGCATGTGTGACTATGGGTAAAGATTGAGCAGAAATAATATCTTTTATCATATCATAAACCCTAGCCATTTATTACAAGCCTACGAAAGTTCTAATGATCCAAAGTGTTGTGGTTTGCCTACATTAGTGGAGAGTGACATGAAAAAATGGCCTATGAAGTTCTAATCTATTTATAGATCAATAGATTCACTTTTGTGAGACTTGGTTGCATAAACTCATTTGAGATAAAGAAGTTGGACGATGACTTAAGGTAACGCACACGCACTTAGGATTTTACAAAGTGTATTGTAAGTTGGTGTTTGTGTTGAAATTATATATAATCACAATTCAGAAATTTTTCTTGGGTTATCACTATTTTGAACTCTATGAGACATGTTTAGTTAGTCAAAACTTTTCGTCACTTGATCTGTAGTTTTGCTGAATTAGAGTTTAATATTTCTTTATTTTATTTTTTTTGTTTTGTTTTACTCGAGAACTAGCAAAAAGTTAAGTTGTGAGGTATTTTATGAGTGTGTTTCACACTCATATTTTAGTTAATCTTCACTTTAGTTTTGTTGGTTCTTTTAGAGTTATTGTTTGATTTATTTTTATTTTTGTAGGTAAAATATTCTTGTGCATTTGGGTTGATTTTAAAAGACTTGAAAGGCAAAAATACGAAGAAACTGAGAAAATGATGGACCTGGGCAGAAGGACTTGCGTCGCGACTGGATGAATGAGGAGGTTTTATGAAAGATTTCATAGGTCAAATGACAAACTGGTATACTCACAGAAGTTCAGGGAGTCTATTGTAATTAATCATTGATTAAATTAGTGAGAGTACAATAGAGAAGAGACTTTGTTTATGACAGTCTTGTTTCGGAGGAAGTCTTTAAGCCACATGGCGGAGTTTTTGAAATATCTATGTAACCCATCTTTGAAATCGACATAAGTCAAGCCAAACCGAATAGTGAAACCATCTTCCCATTCAAAATCATCAAGAAATGTCCATACATAGTATCCTTTCACGTTCACTCCAGCCCTGCCCAACCAAACAAACATTAATAAATCCAATTTATATTTTGTTTGGCAGATTTAAATGATGTATGATGGAAGTAAAAAATAATAATTAGGTAGTAATAATAATATTTACTTCATAGCTTTTAAGAGATAGTATAGATGTTGGGTGTGGTAGTTTATCCTCAAACTGTCATTGAGGGCTTCTTTAATTGATATTGACTTGCTATTTGGATCTGGATATCCTGATCAGAAGAACAAAACAGGAGTTTCAACATGAATTTAATATAATTTTTTTGAAAAAAAATCTAGGTAAATAGAAATAGAAATCGAGTAAAATATATTTACCATTCTCAGTGATATAAATAGGAGGATTGTTGTAGTATGTTTTTAAATACTGCAATAAATCTTGAAGTCCCTTTGGGTAAACGTAAAGCCAGTCAAGAGCAGTCTATATACAAAACCAATTATAAAATGCTAATTTTTTCTCGTTGAATTTGTAACTTTGTAAAGGAAAAGGTAAATAAGAGATTACCGATGGACCGAGTTGAACACCATCTTTCTCCGCTGTAGGAAAGAAACAAGTTAAGAAATAAAAAAATTAACCGTACCAGACTGGTGCCGTAGAATTATTCTTAAAACAAGTATAAGAAGATGAACTTACTGGTGAGATAAACATGGCTATCACTAGAGTAACTAAAGTTGAAACTAGGAGGATAAGTAGAATCTTGTGCATAACGAGCTGAGTAGTAATTAAGTCCAAGGAAATCTATAGATCCTTTCAACATCTTTGATTCTTCTTCTGTGAATTTTGGCAGTCTTTCCCCCACTATTCTTCGCATTGTCTCTGGGTAATCCCCATATGTAATTGGATGACCAATCCTACATAATTTCTCATACTAATTAAGCTTTCAACGACTTACCAATGAAGAATAACAAAACGAATTGAAAAAGTACCATCCAAATTCAAAATCAAGAGCTCTAAGGGCAGCCATCTTGCTTTCCAGAGTTGGGAATTTGGGCAGATACCAGAAACACTCTATTACAATCCCAATTTCTCCCTTTTGAGAGGTCTATCAAGAACAACTCATATTGTGACTTTTATACAACCACATAAGAGGTAAACAAAATCAATTCGGCCAATGTAAACAAAGTGTGTACCTTATATTTCTCCCTATACAAACTCACTGCAACTGCATGTGCAATAAGCAAATTATGGGTAACTATATAAGGCTCTGTCCCTGAATTCCCAGCTGAGCAATTTCCGATATAGTTTGAACATCGACCAGGTGCTTTTGTACCTTTTGCATACCCATGACTGCTCATTAAATTTGGCTCATTAAACGTTATCCAGTATTTTACTCTGTCACCGAATTCTTTAAAGCATAGCTCCACATAGTCTCGATAATCAACCCTGATTATTGTGAACATAATCAATAAATAGATTAGGATTTTTTTAAAGAAAATTCAGGGCATGATTAATTTTAAAGGGTGCTCTTACGAGATATTAGAGCTTAGGAAGCCCATGTATTCATCTTCTAGAGCTTGTGGGAGATCCCAATGGAATAATGTCACAAAAGGTTGTATGCCTGCTTGTTATTTATATGGTAAGTACTAGATAACTTATGAGACAAGATGAAATGTTGGTGCAAAATGAGGTAAATATTAAGAAGAATAACCTTCAATTCGGTTGAGGAATTTTATTGTACGGATAACATTCATGCACTTTTGAAATTTTAGAATTTAAGTAGAATGTAATAAAAACTTTCTATATGTATTGTCATCTCAAATATTAGGTAAAACTCACCATTATATAACAGGTCGTCAATTAGGCTGTTGTAGAAATCTATGCCCTTTTGATTCACTCCCCAACTGACTTTTCCTTCTGAAAATAGAAATAATTGTCTCTGTAAGCAATGGGTGTAAATCATTATCCATTGAACATATGTCATCTAAGGTGAAGGAAGTGTAAGCCTGCATACATTGTGCGTTGTAAGTAGACGAAAAGGGAAAAGAAATAGACTTTCATGTTCTTATACTAAATTGTTTGTTAAACCACATGAGATGCATGTACTAAACCATGGACCTTCCTAAAAAATACACATGTTTCTATATCATGTTATTCAAAAAAAAATTATATTACATATATTCAGATTCTCAGCAGTTGGCGGTACCAATTATCGAAAAATTAGTAATTTTGATTGTTGGTTCTGATTTAAAAAGTCCATATTAAACTAACAAAAATAACAAAACAAAAAAGCAATTTTTTTCCATGCACCTACAACTAGGCCGTTTGGATCAGAATAGACAGTCCAAATTTAAGGAACTAGTCTATACCATTCCATGAAATGATGTGATTAACAAGAAAATTTTTTCTAGTCTCTTCACAAGCACCACTCATATAACATATGAGAAATCACACTAATTGCCCATGTGCTTTGTCTTAATTATATGAATACTTGTTCTAGTTTCATACATTACACGGACTTTTTTCTAGTTTCATCTTAAAGAAATTGCAGCATATAGTCAAGTCTAGAAGTAGAAGTTATGCAATAGCTCGGCTTTTTAAGGTAAATAGCAGTTTTTGAAGTGCCACATCACCGGTTTATTTATCCTATTTTCATGTTGACAGATTTGTCCTCTATAGATGGTTACCAGTTGTTGATTGTGTGAGTCCACTATAATTAATTAGTAGAATAATGAATAATTTGTTGACATATTTATGGATTCTTAAATTTAATTTTTATAATTATATTTATCTTAATATAATCACGCAATAATTCTGGATTTTCAGTAATGAAAATTTCTTGTTTCCATAACCGATTGATAATTTAATTATAAAATTTAATTTTATGTGATTTTAGCATTTTCGGTTACTAGATTATCTTTTATTGTCATGAAAAAAATATTCTTCTTTCTTCAGCATTAGATTATCAATTCACAAGTAAACATCCTTCTTCGACATTCATCTATATTTGAACCTATAATTCATTCATCAATTACCAAAATCTTGTAATAAAAAGAACCAAATTGTTAAGTCGATTGAACATTATTATCAATGATTGACTATTATTGCCAGTATACTATTAATTGCTTTCGAAGGTCGATGGAGATTGAAGTTGATTTATCTGCTGGTTGATGCTTCGACGGGATATTTTTTACATTTTCAAATACTTATTTTTTTAGAAAAAATTGATTTTAGATTATTATGGTAATAATATTTTGATTGTTATTTTATTTTTTCAATTAATAATGGATTATGTTGGGGAGAGATTTTTCAAAATTTAAACTATATAATAATATCTTAGATTGTTTTTGGTATTTTTTGAAACCAATAATGTTTCTTTATGTCATTATTCATTTATTAATTAGAATATCGGTAATATTTGATTAATTTCACGAATTATAGTTTTTAGATTTTAGTTTTTTTCTTTTATGTTTAACTTAATTGATTTATCTACAATTTTTTTATTAAGTTAACATAAAAAGATGGAGATTAAAGATGATTTACTTAGTGGTTGATCTTTGGGCGGGATTTTCAAACTCTAATTATTTTAGGAAAGAATGATTTACATTTATTATTTATAATTTATTTCTAAACAAATTTAATTTTATTTCTAAATTACCATTTATTACAGTAGTGGTTGATTATCTGTTAAATTTAAATTTAAATCTGAAAATATGTAGTTTCATTAATTATATGGTATATATACTGGTATATTAATAACTTCCATTCGATTGACCCATATTTATAGTATAGTTGCTTTATATCGATGAAGGGCATTTTGGTCTAAACTTATTGACCGTTTTGAAAACTTGCTATTTACCTATAATTTTTGAAACCCGACTATTGCTCAACATAGTACTAGTAAACTTTTCTATATTGATTATTTTCCCTTCATCTTAACTAAAAATAAATTTATACAATTTTTTCCCTAATACTCTCACAATTTGAACACTATTTTTTATGAGAAATTCATATTCTGAATTTATATATGAGTATGCAGGCAAATATGGGTATACAAGAAATGATAATGATCTATTCCTATGAATTTCTCGTAAAAAGTGCAAGTCGTGAGGATATTTTTGAATTTTTTGCACATATTTATTTGTTAGTTAAATACAACTTAACATAGTGTGTGAATTGTATAAGATTCGAATGAGAAAATATAAGGAGAGTTTCTTATAATAAAGATAAATTAAAGAAAATATTTCTGTAACTAACATTGTAATATATAATAAATATAGTTGTTAAGACTTAGATGAAAAAGTTATGGTAAACTATAGTTTTGACACCTATAATTTTGAGTAATTTTTATTTTAGAACTTAAACTTTAAAAATTTATAAACTAGAGATTTTACAGTTATATTTTGCATTCACGTTACATTTTCTGTAGCACCTTCGCTTAAAAATAATAATACTCAGTCACAGTTTGCTGATGTAGCACTACGTGACAAATAATTTAATTTCACGTCAGTTTTTTAATTTACCCAGCTACCACGTAGGATGAATTATCCAAAATGCTTGCCATGTAATACCACATCAACAAACCGTGACGAACCATTATTATTTTTAAGCGGAGTTCTAACGGAAAGTCTAACTTGAATATAAAATGTAACTGTATGGTCTATTTTATAATTTTTTAAAGTATATGATTTAAAATAAAAACTACTCTAAATTATAGAGGGTAAACTATAGTTTACCCAAATAATACTAGAGCATCCAAGGTGAAACACTAGGTCTAATGAAACCCTTATCTAGTAATTCTTGAAGTTGATCCTTAAGTTCTTTCAACTCTACATGAGCCATACGATACAAAGAGTTATACACGTGACGTTATAATTATTGGGGGTAAACTATAGTTTACCCAAAAAGTTATACACGTGACGTTAGAATGTGTAGTAATATCAAAGGGTTTTGACATTACTATCACATATGGATGGCCCCAACTAGCCAAACTAAAAAGGGAAAAAACAAGTTTTTTTGGTAAGACAGTCTTGTCCCTTTAAGAAATGGGGACGTGGTTGAATTGGTTTTATCTGAAATGAAGCCAGGAAATGAAAACGATGGAAGGAAATCAAACTAAATAAATAAATCAATTGACAAGCACAACTTACTTGGCAAAATTCTTGGCCACGACAGTGAAAATCTAAAGGACTCCAATCCAATCTCTTTCATTAAAGCTATGTCCTCCTGTCATGTTTTTGCCTTCTTTTCCCAAGTCCAAAATACAAAACAAAAAACTAAAGAGTAAAAAAAAAAGAAGAAAATAAAACACTTTTTCATACTTTGAATCGATGATAGAAGTCTTCAGCTACATCCCCATTGCTATGGTCTGCAATCTTTTCTGCCATATCACCAATTTCTTATCAGTAACTTATATATTGCCATATCATATAAATATGACAATGGATAGTGCCTGGTTATGAAGGTCATAACAAGAAGATGAATATTAGAGAGAGAGAGAGAGAGAGAGAGAGAGAGAGAGAGAGAGAGAGAGAGAGAGAGAGAGAGAGAGAGCGAGAGAGAGAGAGAGAGCGAGAGAGACCTGGATGCATCAAAGTGAATGTGTCCCAAATGCTATATCCTCTGTCATGCTGAAATAATTCTCCTTCATACTTAAAAATAAAATAAAATAAAGAATGCACAAATTTAAGTAAATAAAAGCAAAAAAAATTTGGGGGGAAATATAGAAGAAGAAGAAGCAACAATAATCAGAGATGCACACTGGAAATGGCATATATATACTTGATAAGCACTTGATGCTGCTCCGAACAGAAAACCGGCCGGAAAGTTCCTCCGGTCTAAACCTTGAGCAAAAGCCAACAAATTGGCCAATGCTGCAAATAGGTAAAAGAGAATAGGGTGCTTGATTATTTTCATAGCTATAAATTGACTTTATCAATACCAACTTACTGATCCGTATTTGAGTGGTTATATATATAATGAGGTTGTACTTCTCCAATTTAGATGAGACGAGTGAATCTAAAGAAAATTAATTAGACGTGTTATATTTCATTTAAATATTAGAATAACTTATCATCATAATATAATATAATGAAAAAATTTATAAATATTATTCTCAATTACTAATTTACATTGTCATTTAGATATTTTTTATATCATTACTTTATCAGGTGGCTCAACCGAATTGTCACGGCTAATATTGTGAAACGTTTTGATCACTATTTTGCATTTATAAGGTGGGTTAGGTTAGCTGACTTCTTCCTTTTTTTGTAAGTTTCTATCCTTTTAGTTAACTTGCTGTTAAGGTAAGATGTAAATATCAGATCACTTCCACATTTTGCAATAAGCCACCGACAATTATATATTGTGCAGATCTGAAATTTTATTGGATATGGAAATTTGAAAATTTGGCCTCGCATCTTATTAGTTATCCAATATTAATTTCCTCTTCTAAAAACAGAATGTTGAAACCTTTAAAACATACGTTTTATCATGTTATAGAGTTAATTACTCGAACGCTCTTTCTTTTTTATTTTTTGAGACCTCGAACACTCTTTCATTCCCGAATGAACTAGTTAAAAGCATCAAATTTAGTTTTTTATCCACATAATTTATTACTACTTAATAACAGAAAAATTGCTTAATCGTCATTTAGCTTGATCTTTTAGTTGGATCCATTCGTAATATCAAATTAATTAAGGAATGATCAGACCTCAGAGTTTACACATTCTCTTTGAAAAAATATTTGATTACTGTGAGCATTTCTTTCTTTCGTCACATGAAAATCAATTAGGATACTTAACAATGTAATTAAGCATATCATATAGCAGCTAACATTGAAAAACAAAAAACCATAGAAAGAGTTCAAACCTTAGAAAGCAACAAAGGTACGGATGTGAATGGTAGGGTTGGATACGGGAAAATATATCCTCATAACTAATCAGGATATATCTCGTTTTATCACTAAGCGTGCTTAAGATTGTACCCCAATGTTTATACTAAACATTTAATTTCATATTGTATATAACTTGCGTGTAAGAAAACAATACATAGTAAAATATAACAGTGAAGCTTTTGTTTATAAACTTCATCTTCTTCACTTGTTTTCACTTAGTATCATAGCCATGATTTTAACTCGCGTTTGCGCCGTCTGTTGCGTCAATGATCGCACGCAGAAATCATGATTTTAACTTAACGACGAGTTGCATATGTCGCAACCATAATTTTTAAGTTCTAGCAATTGGAAGAAACTTGTTATTTTTAACATTTATACAATCACAATAAAAGGGCCCAAATCTAATATCAAGTAATGCTGAAAAGTTCAAAATAAATTAAGGGAGAACATCAAGAACATCCGACTTTCACAAAGAAAGATAATAGTCAAAGATATAACAAAAATCAAAATTAGCCACCCTAAGTGTCAAAAAAGAAGAAAATTCGGAGTCAAAAACTATTCCACGTGCGTCCAACAAATTTGAAGTATAATATACATGGAGTTTATAGAATATATATTGTATATATAAAACATATTGCATTTATCACTTATGTATGTATTGTAATACCAAATATATATATATATATATATAAATTACAGAAATTTGGAGTACTTGCACGCGGGGCCGGAAATTTTTGGGCTCGTGCTTTGCTTTTTTTTTTTCCGAAAAATTTGTGGTCATTTTCTATACTTGTGGTCATTTTTTATAATTTTTTTAAACAATCTATTTATGAACATTACTAATAAACTAACAAAAATTGTAGCATTTAACCATTCTAGTTAAGTGTTATAGTTTTTAGCCATTTTTAAAAATAATTCAGTTTATAACCAAATAGTCTGACCGTATCTTTATAATTCCATTCCACCCTTCTCTAAGATAGTTATTATTAATATATTTATTATATATTAGATAAATGACTAAAATTAGTCATGTATCATCTGTAAGTAATTTTTAAATTTTAAAAATCTAACCAAATCATTTTTAACAATTTTTTTTAAAAAGATCTTTAGATTTTGTTATTAAAAAAAACAAAATTGTGAGACTAATTTTGAGACATTCAGAGTCGAGTCGTTCATTACTAAAAAAATTTGCATACCAACATTTATATATTGTGGGGCACTCTAATAGCGTCGCTCAATGGAAAAAAAGTTAGAATAAGAAAATGAGAGTGATCTAGACTTATCCCAACTATGCAAGAATGCCGATTTATTTCATTACTCATGCTTATTCGAAAGTGTTGAGTAATACTAAAAATTTATGAAAAAAAAAATACATGAGATATATAAAAATTGGATTAACACTAATATTATAAAAAATCTGATTTAACACTTTCATTTATGACAGAAAAATCACAAAAGGTTATTATATGCATGAGATGTATCATATGACGAAATATGAATAATATAAATTATGTAATTATTTTTAGTAGTTATATCTAATATATTTGTTGGTCCATTTTATTTATAATAGTAATTGTGTAATTAATGAAAATAACTATTTCTAAATATTTTCTCCCAAATATATTTTTATAATTTCTTCATTAAATGCATTGTTTTTAAGATTGAGCAATCCCTTGTTTTTAGAAGAATTGGTTGTGATTTTAGGCAAATATATATTTACTAATAAAATAAATAAATATTAATTCAAAATAATTATATTTTTAATGTAGACATATTTTTCATTTTGATAATTTTTTCATTAAATACATAGTTTTTGAAGATGGTGCAATTTGTTATTTTTAGGGGAATTAGTAGTGATTTTTAGGTTAATATGTGTTTACTAATCAAATAAATAAATATAAATTCGGAATAGATATATTGCACATTATTTTTAGCAATATATTTACAAACTTTTGTTTAGAGAAGGAAATATATANATATTTAAAACGTAGAAATAATAATAACTTATTATTTAAAATTAAATACAATAATTCAATCATTTAATTCTTAACTAACCTAAAATAGATAAATCTTTTTGATAATTCAAAATTCAAAAATTATTTACTAATTAAGAAATGATACTAAAATAAATGTAATTGATAAGATATTATAGTAAATATAGTTTAGTATTTTGTTGACTTTTTCTAAAACCGTTATTTTTCTAATTATCATTATTATTGATTATTTAACAAAATAATGTTTCTAAATGATATATTTACCTAAAAACCCCCATAAACTAATGCTAAAAGGCCCACACTAAAAATAAGATCCAAAATCGTAGTCTTCCTATCTCAGCCGCTCAAAAGCTCAACAAAAAAAAAAAACCTTAGTCTTACTTTACAAATCTGTGGGATGACTTTTCAACATACAGCCGCATGGTGAATCCACAATTTCTCTTCTTCTGCTTTCTTTTTTGGTTTTTAATCATAGTCCACTAACGGCCGTCGTGGTCTGTCACGATAAATTACAGTCGTGATGTAGCGCCGATGATATCAATTTCAATATTTTTGATTCATGGACAACAACTTTACAGCAAGGCATAAAGCTAAATATTTTTATGCCGTGAAATCAACAAAAATACTTTCTAAAGCTAAATATTTTTATTCATCTACTTAATATTTAAAAAATGGATTGGTTGAAATTAAAAGTTTACTCGTTGAAATAAAATAAATAAAACAGTTTTATTGGATTTGATTGGGGTATAAACAAAATCGAGTGCAAACACTCATATCATTTTTTATTGATTTAACCGATCAACTTATTTTTCCTTTGAACATTTTTTTATTTCAATACTTTTCATGACAATAAAATTATGGCATATTTCATTTTATTATGAGAATAAATCCTACAACTTCCGATCATTGGATTTCCATGCTTGAAAAAAAAACTTAGGAGTATCACTCAAATCATTGCCCCGATACTAGATGCATCTTTACCTCTTCTCCCACTTACAAGATATTCTGACGAGTTCTTTAGATAGAGAGTTGCCTTGCACCTCTAGGTATTCTCTACCTACCCATCTATGTCAGTTTCAGGTACATGTATACTTTGTTGAAGGTTGTTCGAGCTATTCTTGGGAGTATGACATGCGTTACTTCAGCTATGTACCGTATGATACTCAAGAATCGACTCGAGATATTTTTTTATCCTCAAAAAGTAGGGGCATATTTTCTTATCTTTCGGCTAACTTAGTATCTTCCATCCCTCGGGACCAATAAAGGAGTAGTATAAAAATATTCGTATTGTATTTGTAACGCTCCTATTTATGAGGGTTAAACATGCATGTAATTTCACTTATTAAAAAAATCTCCAATTCAATTAAAACCCTAATTGGAGAAAATTCTTAAATTGAAAATCCTAATTTTATCCTAAATTTTTAACATTAAAGAGCGGAAGCATAAAATTATTTTAAGAGAATATCTACTCAATAAATTAAAATAAATGATTCATTAATCTGTAATAAAGTCGTATACAAAAATCCATAAACATGAAAGTCACATTTGATATTATCGAAGACTAAAATATGAAAATTTATAAATTCATTAATCAATTATAATTAGACTGAAATCTGTTTATAATATCATATAATCATAGTTAGTGAAAATCTTCTATTTTCATGATGACAGTCCCTCACTCCTGCTACTCACCATCATCTACAATATATTCATCTGTGGAGGGTGAGTATTAAAAATAATCAGTAAGTAACCCACATACTAATAAACTTCACATGACATAAATGTAAACATATAGCTCATGCAACTTTAATTTACCACATTAACTTGGTTACTAAATAATATAAAGTACTTGTAATTAATATAAATGATTTCATGGTTAACATATAAATTAAACTTGTATGTATTCTTACTGATGCTTGTACTTACTTGCTCATAATTCGACTAGGCATAACCCCCGATTAACAACCTAATCAAAATTATTTCACACTTGAACTTGAACTTGTAACATGAACATGGTGGATTGGGTCTCCTGAAACTTGATGTCACTTAAAATTATCTGAACCTTAAGGACGCTGACATGAATATGGTAACAGCCAACCATATAGCTGATAACATGACGTGAACAATTTGATTACTTGATAACTAAGGGACATGACTAAGTCTACCTCTTGCTTATCACTTTACTTGAGTTAACATTCATTATTCTCATTATCACATATACATGAGTAAACATATAATTTGTTCATGATAATAAACTATATATCTATTACGTGTATAACTCAAAATATAATCATTCATCATATGGTGAATAATATCATCGTGATATAGAAAAATAAATAAAACAGTTAATCATACGATTGAGCAACATAAGAAATTAATAAAAATAATTTTAAATTATATATCCTACACTTATAACATATGAACCGAAACAGGGCATAATCATATGATAACTACAATTATTTAATTAACTAGGAATGCGAGTGGGGTCGAAAATAGGTGGAAACTAAACCGGATGTAAATTAATCAAGCGGTTCAAACCGGTTCAACTAGGCTTGGGTGGTCTGAACAGGTTCAGTTCAGCTGGGTGGGCTGGTTTGGTTGAGCCGGTTGGGTCTGGTTTTTAGATCGGGTCGAGTCAGAGTCAACTCAGACCTAATTAATACATTGATTGATAATAAATACATAGCCAAACAAAATGGGCGAATCACAACATTCTTAAAACACTATGGAAATCCAGTAAGCATTTAAAAAATCACTTAAAACATTAATTTTATTATTTAAGGAATAATAAATGTATTTGAATCACATAAAATAACATATTTTGATTGTTAAAAAATGTGACAAAACAACTTAATTTCAATCAAAGATAAAGAACTTTTTTTTTATCGTATAAAAATCCACTCATTGAATTGATTCCACAAAACTCACTTGGATGAAGTATTAAAGAGCCACGTACAAGTGCACTAATATAAAATCAATGCTAGAAGAAAATTTTACATCTCACAGCTTCGGCAGATCGCTTAGCTTCATTCATCTTCGGCGCAATAGCACTCGATCAATGAGCTATTACGCACCCTTTCAAGGGTGGCTGCTTCTAGGCAAACCTTCTGGTTGTCTCTGCACCCCTACATCCTTTATCACTGAACGGTCATTTTGGGGCCTTAGCTGGTGATCCAGGCCGTTTCCCTCTCGATGATGAAGCTTATCCCCCATTGTCTCAGTGACCAACCTTAACCCCTGTTATTTTGAGGTCATATCTAGTATTCAGAGTTTACCTCGATTTGGTATCGCTCTCGCGGCCCGCACCGAAATAGTGCTTTACCCCTAGATGTCCAGTCAACTGCTGCGCTTCAACGTATTTCGGGGAGGACTAACTAGTTCTCGGTTCGAGTGGTATTTCACCCCTAACCATAACTCCTCCGCTGATTCTTCAACATCTGTTGGTTCGAACCTCCACTTAGTTTATACATAAATAAAACAACAACAAAAACAATGTGAATTTAAAGCCATAAAAATGTATTTGCAACGAAACTAAAGTTTATGATAAAATATAAAGTTTGCTCTGAGTAAACAAATATCAATTTAAAAAAATTAATCAAAACAATTTACTTTAAATCATACATGAAAACGATTCAAACATAGTGGTTTAAAACACCATGTTCAGCTGGTTAAAATCAAAAGGAAGTGAAATAGCAAAAGAGATAGATGGAGGAGAGAGCAGAACATGGCAGCGAAATAGAATTGGGGAGTGAAATAATGGGACAGAGGGAAAGACCGAGAGAGAGAGAGAGAGAGAGAGAGAGAAGTATAAGGAGTTTACCAAGTCGAGGCTTGTTGGCGGCTACGGCTTGCAAATAGAAGAAATAGCGAAAAGCAGATAGAGAAAGAGAGTGAAAAGCCGAGGGATCAAAGAGAGGCTGAGCAAAAGGAAACAAATAGTAAAAGAAAGAGAAATCAAGAGGGAAAAATACTTACCAGAAAAATAAAGGCTGGAAGTGGCAGTCTTCAATGAGACACACAATTAAGCCAATTGCTAAAAGAAATCTAGAAGAAAATAAGTACATGAGGATTAAGAGAGCCACAAAGAAATTTAACAAAAGACAAATTGAGATATACAGGAAGTGTGGAAGAAAGACGAGAAAAATAGAGATGAAATAAACACTTGCCAAAGAAGACACGAGCAATTGGCGATGGAGGCTTGATAATTTCAAAGAGAAAGCAAAGTGGAATGAACAACAAAGGGTTCGTGAATTAAAAGAAAATGGGGAAGGAGGGAGTTGTGGGTGGTTAGAGTAGGGTGTGGTGCTTCTATTGTGTAAGTGCCGGGGGGGGGGNGGGGGGGGGGGGTTGAGAGATAAAACTTGGGTATGAGTGAGATAATAATGTTGGCTTAGTGTGTATATGAGTGCATAAGTGTGAGCGGGGGTTTTGAATCACAAAATACCCCCTATTAAAATCTTGGGGTATTACATTATTCATTGACTGTGCCTTTTGGACTGATCTTAGGCCCTAACTCACCCTTCGTAGATAAAACTTATGGAGGAGCCCTTAGATTTTTGGGGCATCAGATTCTCACTAATGTTTGCATTATTCAAGCTGGCATTCTCGATGGAAAGACTTTTTAAAGCTAAAGATTTGCATGTCTTTCGATCATTTATGTTTTACTGCTATAGTGGAGTGCAACGATATCAGAGCCTTCTAACATTGTTACCTAATGCCGTTGTGAAACATAACAATCGATATTTGAAACCATGAAAAGAGTTAGTGATGCTCAACCAACGACAATGGCATCCTTTGCATCTACATATAATAACAAAGTAAGCCTCGATTAGGGAGGCAAGCTTATCAGTGAGTTGAATCTTTCGGTAAATACCCTGAGATCAAATTTCCCCAATAAATTGGACAAGGAAAACAACATTACATAGAAATCGCAGATAATGAAGGAATCGGCGTAGCGTAACTAGTCCTCAAAAGGAATATACCTTATTGAATTAACTTTGGATACTTCACACATCTTCGCTTGTCGTTCCCATGTTGCTTCCTCGACCCAATGATTTCTCTAGAGAACGCTAACCAACTACATCGTTCTGTTACGAAGAGTGATTCCCGCGCTCTAGAATTATGACTGACTTTTCTTCATAAGTGAGGTCATCATGAACTTGCAGAGGTTCAAAATCGACAAGCGTTGGATCAGACACGTACTTGCGAAGCATTGAGATGTGAAACATATTATGAACACCTGAAAGAGCTGGTGGTAAAGCTAGCCGGTAGGCCAAAGAACCGATACGATCGAATATCTCAAAAGGATCAATAAACCTAGGACTCAGCTTCCCCCTGCGACCAAAACGCATAACTCCCTTCATGGGGACAACCTTGAGAAACACATGATCACCCACTTCAAATTCAAAATCCTTCCTCTTAACATTTGCGTAACTCTTTTACGGACTTTGATAGGTCTTCATTGTATCCCTGGTTCTTTGAATAACTTCATTCGTAGACTGAACCAAGTCAGTATCCAAAAGCTTCCATTCGCCAACTTCATCCGAATGAACTGTGACTGACATTTTCTTCCATAAAGTACCTCAAACGGAGCCATACCAATCGTCGCCTGGTAACTGTTATTGTAAGACAACTCCACAAGTGCCAACTGCGCGTCCCAATTACAAGAGAAATCCAAGACACAAGCTCCAAGCCTATCCTCTAATGTCTGAGTAGTTCACTCAGATTGCGGATGAAAAGCTGTACTAAAATTCAATTGAGTATCCAAAGCTTTCTGTAGACTTCGCCAAAAATTTGATGTGAACCGCGGATCCTGATCTGATACTATAGCTACTGGAACCCCGTGAAAGTTAACAATCTCTTAGATATACAACCGAGCCTAATCCTCACTAAGAATGTAGTCTTGCCAAGCAAAAAGTGTGCAGACCTGGTAAGACGATCCACCACAACTCAAATGGAGTTAATAACCTTTTACCATCCTTAGTATCCCTAAAATGAAATCCATAGTCACATGCTCCCACTTCCATTCAGAAATACTTAATGGTTGCAGGACCCTAGATGGTCTCTGTCTCTAGGCTTTGATCTGCTGACACACCAAACACTTACTAACAAACTCAGTGATATCACGCTTCATACCATTCCAACAATAATGTAACTTTAAATCGTGATACATCTTGGTACTACCAGGGTGCACTTTATATGGTGAACTATGAGCCTCTGTGAGTAATTCTTGCCTAATGACTACGTCTTTCGGAACACAAAGCCTCCCATGAAAGTGAAGAGCAAAATTATTACTTACATCAAACCCTTGTCTTTTGTCTGAAACCACTTTACTCTGAATCAGAAGTAACTCAGAGCCTGAGTTTTGTGCATCGATAATATGTTATTGCAATGGCAGTTGAGATGTGAGTTGAGTTAGTTGTGCTGTAGTGACTTTCAGTAAGACTTGAATCTCAGCACGTTCAAAATCCTCCAGGATATGCTCTGAGATGTAATCAAAGCTGTTGAATGAGCTGATTTTTGACTTAAGGAATCAGCCACTACATTTGCCTCTCCTAGGTGATAAATGATCTTGCAGTCATAATCCTTCACCAGTTCCAATCAACGGTGTTGCCTCGTGCTAAGCTCATTCTGAATGAAAAAGTACTTGAGACTCCCATGATCTATGTAAATCTGACACTTTCAACCATACAAGTAATGTCTCCAATTCTTGAGGGCAAATACAACTACAACCAACTCCAAATCATGCGTAGGATAGTTCTGTTCATAAGGCTTGAGTTGATAAGAAGCATATGCTATGATCTTTTTTTGTTGCATCAAAACACAACCCAAACCTCTCATGAAAGCATCACTATAAATCACAAAGTCGCTCTCACCACCTCGAATGGTCAACACTGGTGTTGACACTAATTTTTGTTTAAGGTTGTGAAAACGTTTCTCATACTCAGTTGTCCGAGTAAATGTGGCATTCTTTCTGGTCAACTGAGTAAATGGAACATCAATCTTTGTGATACCCTCAATGAATCACATGTAATATCCTGCTAGACCCAAAAAACTACGAACTTCGCCAACATTTATCGGTTGAGGCCAGCTAATCGCCACTTTAATCTTAGACAGGTCAACGAGGATTCCATCTTGAGATACCACATGAACAATGAATGATACTTGTTGAGGCCAAAACTCACAGTTTTGGAATTTGGCATATAATTGTAGTATCCTTAATGCTTGTAAAATAATCTTAAGGTGATCTATGTGCTCAGCCTTCGATCTAGAGTACACTAGAATATCATCAATGAAGAGGATATAGAGTACACCAGAATATCATCAATGAAGACAATCACAAAAGAATCCAAGTACTATTTGAACATCATGTTCATCAAATCCATAAAAGGCTACCGGAGTATTAGTTAATCTGAACGACATCACTACAAACTCGTAATGGTCGTAACGAATTTGAAATGCTGTCTTAGAGATATCCTCATCTTGAATCTTGATTTGATGGTAATCTGATCTCAAATCAATCTTAGAGAATATTGATGCTCCCTGAAGTTGATCAAACAAATCCTCAATGCGCGATAACATATACTTATTCTTGAAAATGACTCTATTCAACTCCCTGTAGTCAATGCATAGCCTCATTGATCCATCTTTCTTTTTAACAAATAATACTAGAGCATCCAAGGTGAAACACTAGGTCTAATGAAACCCTTATCTAGTATTTCTTGAAGTTGATCCTTAAGTTCTTTCAACTCTACATGAGTCATACGATACGAAGCTTCTGATATAGAGGCGGTGCCTGGTACCAACTCGATCAAAGATATGTCTCCTAAGGAAGAAGAAGTCCCGGCAAATCATAAAAAATTCACAAACAACTAGAACTGATCGAATATCCATATTTTTCTCAGTTGTATCCACCAGAGAAGCTAAGTAACCCCAGTTACCATGATCAAGTAGGCGTTGTGCCCGCAAAAGTAGATACAACCTTAAGTATAGACCATTGCTAGGACCCCTAAACTTGAAGCAAGGTATACCTGGAGGTAGGAATTAAACTTCTTTTTGGTAACAGTCTATGTTGCCATAATTAGCAGCCAACTAGTCCATCCCTAGGATTAAGTCAAAATCATGCATCCCTAGGATTATAAGCCTAGCATACATAACACGATATGCTATCATCACTGAACAAGTCTATATCGCCTTATTAGTCGAGACAGAAGCTCTGGAAGGCATATAAACACATAACTCAAAACCCAATGGCACAACATGTAATGATGCATGAGTCATAAACGAAGCAGATATAAAAGATTGCGTGGATCCAGAATCAATCAATGTAAAAGCTAAATGTCCTAGTACAAATACAAGTAATGTACCTGCCACAACTGTATCTGACTGCTCATCTTCCAAGCAAGTTAGTGCGAAAACCTTCCATTTTGCTTGATCTCCAACGATGTTGTTATTCTGTCATTGAGCAAGTAAAGGGCATTGTCTGAGGTAATGCCCAGTCTTTCCACATTTAAAGCAAGCTTTGTTCGCCTTAAAACACTGGCGACTATGGTGCTTGTTACATGTAGCGCACAAGGGATTTGATTTTACTACCTGCCTTTTTACGTTGGTGAGAATTCTGAGGTTTTCTCTTTCCATGAAATGATTGCTCTAACCGTGGTGGCGCACGAGGTGGAAGATTCTGTTCCATCAACAAGGCTTCTTAAACCTCCTCTGTGTAAGTGGTGTACTTATAGAGCGACACAAAACCCTTTATCTCTAAACGAAGCCCCCTTTCAAATGTATGAGATATTCCTATCAACGAAATGCATGGTGTAGCGAGATATTCCTCAAACTTACTTTCATAATCAGCAACAGTCATATTACTTTGCACCAACCTAAGAAATTCATCCTCATTACTTGTCATGATGGTGATCGGAAAATACTTCTCGAAGAATAACTCCTCAAGTCCATCCCAAGTCACTGGATTATGCACAACATCATGAGCTCTATGTGAGCTCCCACCATTTTTTGAGCTTCTCGTGTTAGCATAAAAGATGAACAAACAACATTTTGAATCTCAGAACATATCATAAACTGGAAGTTCTACTCCAATCTTTTAATCTATTCGTCAGCTTACAATGGGTCAGACGAGTGACCGTCAAATTTGAGCGGGTTCATCCTAGTGAATGTGTGGAACAACTGCATGTCAACTGTTGTTGTCTGTTGAGGTTGTTGTTGTTGAGTTGGGCGAGCCATCACTGTCTGCCTCAATAATTCTAAAAATTCTTGAAACATTTTGATCATGGTTGGCGGAGGGTTCGCAGCAGGATCGACCGGTGCGTGATTGTTGTTTCTAGTAGGGGAGCCATTACTCTACTACCCACAAAGTCATGGCCAACCAAAAGCCTAATCTTATTGCGCAAATATAACATAAATGTAAGAAACATGCCATAATAAAACTAAAGCACATCATACTGAATCAATAATTAAACACATATACCATTCGTGCGTACCTGACTTGTAAGGTGATAGAGGAGCCAAGTGAGCAACATGCCATATTTTTTACTAAGAAAAGTCTATAGAATCTAAAACCTTGGCTCTGATACCATACTGTAACACCCCCCCCCCCCNCCCCCCCCCCCCCAAAAAAAAAGTTTAGGGTTAAACATGCATGTAATTGCACTTAATCAAAAATCCCCAATTAACCTTAATTAAAGAAAATTCTCAAATTGAACATCCTAATTTTACCCTAATTTTTAATATTAAATAGCAGAAGCATAAAATTATTTTAAGAGACTATCTACTCAATAAACTGAAATAAATGAGTCATTAATGTGTAATAAAGTCGATTATGAAAATCCATAAAACATGAGAGTCACACATATTATCAAAAATTAAAACATGAAAATTCATAAATTCCTAAATCAATTGTAATTAAACTGAAATCTGTTTCTAATATCATATAATCATAGTTAGTGAATCTCATATTTTCGCTGACTATTGCAGTCCCTCACTCCTGCTATTTTCTTGAAACATTCTTAAAACACTATGGAAATCCAATAAGCATTTAAAATCACTTAAAAACTAATTTAATTGTTTAAGGAATAATAAATATACTTGAATCACATAAAATAACATAATTTGATTGTTTAAAAATGTGACAAAATTACTTAATTTCAATCAAAGAGAAAGAACTTTTTTTATTGTGTAAAATCACAATCAATTGAATTGATTCCACGAAACTCACTTGGACGAAGTATTAAAGAGCCACGTACAAGTGCACTAATACAAAATCAATGCTAGAAGAAAATACATAAATAAAACAACAATTCAAAAAATATCCATAAAAATATCAATTTATAAAGGTTGCTCTGAGTAAACAAATATCAATTTAAAAAAATCAGTCAAAACAATTTACTTTAAATCATACATGAAAACGATTCAAATATAGTGGTTTAAAACACCCATTTTGGTCGGCTGGTTAAATCAAAAGGAAGTGAAACAGCAAAAGAGAGAGATGGAGCAGAGAACATAACATGACAAAGAAATAGAATTGGGGAGTGAAAGAAAGGGACAGAGGGAAAGACCGTAAAAGGGAGAGAGAAAGAAAGAAGTACAGGGAGCTTACCAAGTCGAGGCTTGGTGGCGGCTACGACGTGCAAAGAGAAGAAATAGCGAGAAGCAGATAGAGAAAGAGAGTGAAAAGCCGAAGAGGGGTTGAGCAAAAGGAAACAAATAGCAAAAGAAAGAGAAATCGAGAGGGAAAAATACTTACCAGAAAAATAATGGCCGGAAGTGGCAGTCTTCAATGAGACACACAATTAAGACAATTGCTAAAAGAAATCTATAAGAAAATAGGTACAAGAGGATTAAGAGAGTCGTAGAGAAATTTAACCAAATACAAATTTGTTAGAAATAGTGTACTGATTATAAGATTAAATGAAAATAATAATAATATACAATTCTGTAAACATAATGATTACGGAAGGTAAATAATCTAGGTACAAAAAGTACTATAAATACTGTACTTACAAAATGTAAATAAGTTATTAACAATGTTAAAACAATACGGACAAGAGTAACGAAAGAATAAGAAATAAAATCGAGTCATGTTTGCACAGTTTCCTTAAAATGTTTGCGCCCCCTCACTTGTGAGATTAATGTTGATAACAACGTCTGTTTCCTAAGATTAAACAGTTTGAGGCAACTGAAGATCATTCGACTTCACCTTTTTGATCGAACTGACTTGTCAGAATTCTACCACAAAAGTAATGAGGCAAAACCAATACTTGAACCAAAAAATGAAACCGTCGATGGAATCAGAAATAAATCGAAGCAGACCAAACCAAAATTGAACTTAACCGAACTAAAAACCGAACCAAGAAAACTTGAAGAAAAATAAATAAAAATATGTAGAACAAATATTGAGAGTAAAAGAGAGCTTGAAAGCTTATTTGATATGTAAAATGAGGAGGGGAATGCCTCTTTTATACTACTCATGGGGGAGGTGTGAATAAAGAGTATTTAACCATATCAAAAAATTAAGTCCACATTTTTTTTTATTTAATTTACAAAAATAAAAAATATTTTTGAGCCTTAATTTACAAAAAGATTTCATATTCCGTGGCCTTTGAAATTTCTATGAAAATGAAAAATAAATCTAGAGCAAAACACAACCCATTGACCCATTTAGAGGTGGTTCATATAAAGAGAGCATCTAGCCTTATCAAGTTACCACCATTGATAGTAGCATCTCAATATATCCACTCCAACCTTTCATCCCCTTCCAATGTGAGATTTCTACAATTTCCTCATATTTTTTCATTCTCATTTTACTGACTTTGAGATATAATTTCTGATTCATCCCAAAACCAATTTTGACAAATTAATAGTCAATTTTGATGTACTCGCAGAAAAGAACTCAAATAATCAAAGACCTTACACTTTTACATCATGGGTCCCACCTAAAAATTTGTCCAAAATTGGTCTATGAAAATGGTGTACAAAATACCCAATTTTAAACAATTCCCTACATGAATGAAAATTGATGACCAACTACTCGACAGATATGCTGATAGAATTCTACGTTCCGAAACCTGTATAGGATGGGTATGTTCCCTTTGAACCTTTCTTTGTGTAAGTATGTTTACTTTACTAGCTGACCAGTAGACATGATGTCTTTGAACTGTTCGACTTTTTATGTAAACGATGATATACTGCACACATGAGCCATTCCTAACACAATTCATTTCTCATGATTATGTTCGTTTTGGCCGAACATCCTCCTGGTTCTGCAGGAGTTTCTAAAGAATTGTGCTCTTACAATTCCTATAGAAGCGACATCACTTCATTGTCACATAGGTGATCTCTTAATTTAAGAATAAACTCGTATGACTCCGCTCAGATCTCACAGTTTTTGAAGCATAAGAATCATTAAAAACTTAGCTTAACCTAATCTCTAACGGGTATCACTGTTTTCATCTTATTAATGGATACAGAAAATCACCACAGTGATCCAACTAAGTTTATATAATTAGGTTATCCTTTTGAACCTAGATCTTGGGATCTCCAATCAACTAGGTTGGGTTTCCTTCGTATCAACTTATTTTTACATGGACTTTAGTCTCATTCTCATCGATTACTTTTCAACTAACTTTTGATTTAACCATTTGGTTAATGGATCCGCAATGTTATCCTTTGACTTTACATAGTCAAGAGTAATAATCCCTGTCAAGAGTAGCTGTTTAATGGTATTATGTCTACGATGAATGTGTGTAGACTTACCATTATACATATTACTTTGTGCCCTTCCAATATCACTTTGACTATCATAATATATGCATGTTGGTGGTACAAGCTTTGTCCATCTAGGAATATCCTATAGGATGTGTAGCCATTCATCCTCCTCCCCATATTTCTCTAAAGCTATAAGCTCAGATTCCATAGTAGATCTAGCTATAATTATATGTTTTTTAGGATTTCCATGCTACAGCGGCTCCTCCTTATCTTCTAGGACCACTGGATATCTTGAATGGTGTAGTCTATAACTCTGAGTATGTCGTAAGTATCTCAGTACTCTCATAATGACTTTCTAATGTTAAGCTCCAGGATTACTCGCGAATCTACTTAGTTTACTCACTATATAGGCTATATCAGGTCTTGTACAACTCATCAAGTACATTAGACTACCTATCACTCTAAAGTATTCTACTTGAGAGATACTTTCACCTTTATTCTTGGACAAATGTACACTTGTATCCAACAATATTTTTTATTCAATAGTGTCATCTTTGCTAAATTTTCTAAGAATATAATCTAATGAGACTGATTTAAAATAAGTCCATCTGATGTTCTTTTGATTTTTATTCTTAATATAATATCAGCAAGTCACATCTCTTTCATATCAAATCTAGATTTTAACATATCTTTCGTAGATTTGGTCATTTTATCATTACTCCCAATGATGAGCATATCATCAACATACAATCACACAATGACATCTCCATTCTCTGTATTTTTAACATAGATACATTTATCACATTCATTAATTTTGAATCAAATTGACATCATGCGACTGTCAAATTTCTCATGCCATTATTTTGGTACTTATTTCAAACCATATAATGATTTGACTAATTTACAGACTTTCTTTCTTTGCCCAGGAGTGGAAAACTCTTCCGGTTGTTCCATGTAGATTTCTTCCTCTAAATCTCCATTTAGAAAGGCTGTTTTCACATACATTTGATGCACTTCAAGATTTCACAAAGTTGTGATTACAAGTATAATCCTAATGGAATTTATTTTTGACAACAGGGAACCCAAAAGTTTACAACCAGGTAGAAGATCCTCTAATTCCCAAGTATGAATTCATAAAATTGAATCAATTTCACTCTTAATGACCTATTTCCAAAAAGGACCTTCATCGGAGTTCATAGTTTCATTGAAAGTTCTTGGTTCACTTTCAATCATATAAGTCAGATAATCAGGACCAAAATATTTTTCTATCCTAACTCTTTTACGCTTTATAGATTCTATCTTGACTTTTTCATCTTGGTTCAGACTATCTTCTTCATCAATAGTCTTAAGAAGGCTTTTTGAAGAGCTTGGTTCTTCCTTGGATTTGTAAGAAAATACATGATCAAAGAATGATGCATTCCTATACTCCATTATTGTATTCTTGTGAATATCATGATTGCTAGATTCCTACACAATGAACCGATACGCACTACTGTTATTTGCATAACTAATAAAAATGCAATCAACAGTTTTTTGTCCTATTTCCCCCTTTTTGGATGTAGATACCATCACCTTAGCGAGTCATCCCCACATTCATAAGTATTTGTATGAAAGTTTTCTACATTTCTATAACTCATATGGTGTCTTATCCTCTTTCATTTTTTGTATCTTATTCAAAAGATAGGTAGCCGTTAAAATGACTTCTCCCCATATGTTCTGAGGTAATCCATAACTGATCAACAATGCATTCATCATTTTTTTCAGTGTATGATTTTTACGTTCAGCGACACCATTAGATTGAGATGAATAAGGTGCTAAGGTTTCATGTATAATCCCATGTTGAGCACAAATCTCAACAAATGGTGATTCATACTCACCATCCCAATCACTTCTTAGCACCTTAATTTTCTTATTGAGTTGATTTTCAACTTCATTTTTATAGAGAATAAATTTATATATAGCTTCATCCTTGCTACTTAGCAAATATACATAACAGTATTTTGTGCTATCATCAACAAAAATAATAAAATACTTATTACCGTCTCTTTTTTGTACAAATTTAAATCACATATATCATTGTGAAATCAAGTGGTTCAGTGTTTCATTCAATATTTTGGAATGATGACCTCGTTAATTTTTCCTCTACACAAGTTTCACACTTGTGATGGGAATCAATGTGAAATGTTGATATATGATCCAAGTTAATTAATTTACACAAAGTATCATAATTAACATGACCTAGTCTACCATGTCATAAATTGGAAGACTCAAGTAAGTAAGTAGAAGAACTAGCTTTATTAATATTGGGTTTGACCAAAGTCATCACATTGAGTTTGAACATTCCATCACTCATATAATCGTTACCAACATACATTCCGCTCTTAGATAAAATAATTTTGTTTGACTCAAATACCATATGAAATCCATGGTTGTTAAGCAGTGAACCAGTATATTATTCAGATTCAATTTCTTCTCAGAAGTAATCTTTAACACCACTTTTCCTTGGCCTTTATCTCAGAGGTGGTTGAGTTCCCCATGAACAACTTCTCTCCATGCTTGATAACTTCAAAGGTAGAGAGCATCCCACGGTCCGAACAGACATGGCAGGTAGCTCTAGTGTGAATCCACCATTCCTTTGGATTTGATCCAACCTTGTTGACCTTAGAAGTCACTGTTGAGAGGTTGATTTCAGAAACGTCTCGAGTAATATTGTCAATCACATTAGCCTCCTTGTTTCTCTTAGACAATCTACACTCAGATAATTTATGACCAAATTTGTCACAATTGTAGGACTTGTATTGGAACTTTGGTTTTTGAGAAACCCCTCTTTTAGGTCCTAGCTTGTTTAGGCCATTTCCTTTGTTGTTGGCTTTCTTGGCTATATTTTCTTATCTGAAATATAAACCAGAAGTGTATCAACACTTTAAAAATTATACTATTTTCTCGAAGATGAAAATATGCTTATTTTCCCAATATTTTCCAAAATAAACCAAATAGCACTTTTACATATAACTGTTAAGGCAGACTGGTGTGGTTCTGAAACCCAATCCAGGGCCAACCCTCTCAATAATATTCACTTTCCAAGTAATTAGAGGGACGAGTCCACTTAAATTTCAATTTCCTAGACATAACTTCTCTGTATAGTTACTTCAAGTTTTAGAATTTTAGAGAATATTTAAAATAAAATTTTTAGGTTGAAAAAACCCAAATCAATTTCCAAAATAATTTTTGGACAATTTTTGAAAAACAAATTAATTTCCATTAATCCTATAATGCAATAACTTGTATAGAATTAATTGTTTTCAGATTTTTGAAAATAGTGTATTGCATTATAAGATTAAATGAAAATATTAATAATACAACAATTCTATAAATACATTAAGTGCGGAATGTAAATAAAGTATTTACCAGAGTTAAAACAGTATGAACCAAGTAACAAAATAGTAAGTGAGAAATCAAATCGAGTCCTGTTTGCATAGTTTCCTTGAAACAATTACGTCCCCTATCTTGTGGTACTAAGGTTGATAACGATGTCTGTTTTTCAAGATAAAATGGTTAGAGGCAACTGAAGAGCACCCAACTTCACCATTTTGATCGAACTGACTTGTCAGAATTCTACCACCAGAGTAACGATGCAAAACCAAGACTTGAAATGGAATGTGAAACCATCAATGGAATCGTAAATAAACTAAATCAAATCAAACTGAAATTGAATCAGACTGAACCAAAAACCAAACCAAGAAAACTTGAAGAAAATAAACAAAAAACGTGGAGAACAAATATTGAGAGTAAAAGAGAGTCTGGAAGCTTATTTGGTATGTAAAATGAGGTGGGAAATGCCTCATTTTATAGTACTCATGGGGAGGTGTGTAATAAAGGGTATTTAACCATTAAAAGGCCATTTAATCAAAAAGTTAAGTCCAAAACATCTTTTTTTTAATTTACAAAAGTAAAAAAACATTTTTGGGCCTTAATTTACAAGAATATTTAATATTTCGTGACCTTTGAGCTTCCTATGAGGAGGAAAAATAAATCTAGATAAAAATATAGCCCATTGACCCATTTAGAGGTGGTCCATATAGAGAGAGCCTCTAGCCTTATCAAGTTACCACCATTGATACTAGCATCTCAATATATACCACTCAAACCTTACCTCCCTTTCCAATGTATGATTTCTACAAAATTGAGATATAGATGAAGCATGGAAGGAAGACAAGAAAAATAGAGATGAAATAAACACTTACCGAAGAAGACGAGAGCAATTAACAATGGAGGCTTGTGAATTTCAAAGAGAAAGCATAGTGGAAGGAACAACAAAAGGTTCGTGAATTAAAAGAAAATAGGGAAGGAGGGAGTTGTGGGTGGTTACAGTAGGGTGTGGTGCTTGTGTTGTTTGAGTCTGGGGGGGTGAGAGATAAAACGTGGCTATGAGGGATATGATAGGGTTGCTTAGTGTGTATGTGAGTGGGGGTTTTGAATTACAAAATAACTCCTATTAAAACCTTGGGGTATTACATTATTCATTGACTGCGCCTTTTGGCTTGATCTTAGGCCCTAACTCACCCTTCATAGATAAAACTTATGGAGGAACCCTTAGATTTTTCATGCACCAGATTCTCATTAATGTTTGCGTTACTCGAGCTGACATTCTCGATAGAAAGACTTTCTAAAGCTAAATATTTTCATGTCTTTCAACCATTTATGTCTTACTGCTATAGTGGATTGTAACAATATCAGAGCCTTCTAATATTGTTACCTAACGCCGCTGTGAGACATAACAATCGATATTTGAAACCATGATAAGAGCCAGTGATGCTCAACCAACGACAATGACATCCTTTGTATCTATAGATTGAAATTGAGCAAGTCTCGATAAGGGAGGCAAGTTGATTGATGAGTTGAATACTTTGGCCAATACCTTGAGATCAAGTTTTCCCATTAAATTGGACAAGGAAAACAACATTACTTAGAAATCTCAGATAATGAAGGAATCGACGCAGCGAAACTAGTCTGGATCTTGAAAAAATCATGAAATAACCATAATCCATGGTATTAGAAATGAATTTAGAAATTACCTTTGACGTCTGAACTTCAAAACTTTTCGTTCAACTTCAAACAATTGTGTAGGCACCCCGATATGAAAGCCAAAAACTCCTCTCTCTCTCTGTTGTGTAAATTTCGGCTACACTCTAGATGATAGAAGATTTAAGGTTTTGGTAAGTTCATTTTATGATGAAAACTCCTCCCTTACATATATGACCACACAGTTACAGTATCTTGTGGAAATATTAATTAGAAATAAAATTAAACTAATTGATTTTAACTGATCATATGACCAATACAAAGTAAGAACATTTAGTCAAATATGTGTTTTTGTTGACTATACTGTATTCATATTGCGTGATCAAGGACTAGTCACGTCATAATCCTACAATCTATGGGCAAGCTAGGAGACCATAAGTACAAAAATATTCTTAGCAAACATAATTAATAAAGTCTATTAATTAAACTCATAATCGACTTTATCAATTATTAATTACAATCACTTCACTATAAAATTATAACTCCAACTGTATTTTATACTACTCAATATAATTATCCTCACTCTATCATTCATTATGTAATAGTTTCCCATAATATATAGCATCATGTGTTAACCTCTAGACAAAGTGACAATTTTGACGATGACAACTAACATGTGGACTTTTATTTTAGTCAAGCATATAGACTCTAAATAAAGTGAAAATAAGGTACAAAAATACTTTATTATCAGTGTCTGTAGAAATTTAATAAAGGGTAACCAAAACCATGCATTGGGAGATACACACAACGTATTTTGAAGAGCATGAAATATATCCAACGAACTCAAAGTAGTTTGAGTCAAAGTTATGTAAACTCGACATGTCACAATGTATCCGGAATCAGACTGAACTGTCCATGAATCATGCCGTACAAGATCAAGCCGGTCCAAAGAGTGCATAAATGTCAATGACCGGTTCCATCCGGCTTGACATTTAAACTAACATAAATTTGGCGTATTGAACCTTCACAAGATCCGACAGACAGGTTGGCTTATGGAAACATGAAAAATATACCCATTCACTCCTCATTTCCAGCACTTCTTTCCAACATGATTCAAAGTAAGATATATTATTGAAAGGTGTAATTCTTATAGCGTTATTCTGCAAGAATTTCTAGAGAGAATCTAGAAAAATATTGAGAGATTTATTATTTGAGAGAACGAGAGTTTTTCTAAGAGATCAACATCTCGACTGCGTTAGATTGTCAATGTTTGATGGCATCATAAACCAATATGACTTATAAAGGTTTGGTCTTCAAGTGCGAATCCTTATTCATGGACATAGGGATAGGTTTTTGCGGACCACATAAAAATATCATGTGTTAATCTCTCTCTTCCATGCTCTCTTTAGTTTCATGTCCTTTAAACATCCCCTATTTATTATTCTCGCACTTTATTATTCCAAGCTTTATATTATGAATTGTTATTATTTTGTTTATTTCTTAATGCGCATTTTAGCTTCCACATATTATTTATTTAATTCTCAACTTGTAGCTAATTGGGTTTTTATTTTTCTTATTCAATTATTATTTGAGTTAGTTTAATTTAATTGTATATTTATTATATTATTGCTTGATTATTTTATTTATGACATGTGCTTTAATTCAAGAAATTTCCATTTTTTATAAATCTTTGATTTCCAAAGTCTTTCTTTTTATATTTTCCCTTCATAAAAGGGTTGCCAATCAGTCCTACACCATGGATAATTATGTGAAGTACTATTGACCTAATGTTTATATAAATCTTATATCATTAGGTTTCAAATCTCGTTTATTGATCAACTATGACAATTTTCATACTTAATCCATCAAGTATCAAATTTTTAATAATCTGTTAGTGATATTAAGTGTTTAATTTATTGTGACCATATAACCAAATTACTTAAGAGGTACTACTCTACTTACTTAAAAGTGTCTATTAAAATTCTATAGATCTTCACTCCAATAACCTAGCATTCAACCCAAGAAACTCATGGAATCTCATTCATTGCAGATTAAAATAGCCAAGTGATTAGATACGAGTTCATAAATTTCTCAAGATTAAGAGCAATCATGACGTAATAACAATGAGTCGTGATTTTTCTTAAGATAGCACTTTACTAAAAATCAGACTTATTGATCATTTCCAATACATTTCAATTACATTAGTACATTAAGTATACGCCAACTAATGACCAATGTAAGTTACTCTACATGATAGAACTAATGTACTACATTCTTTTTAATGATAGAACTAATGAAACCAATAAGCTTTCAAGGCATAAAGAACTCCCAGTTTGTATCTTGTCTCTATGAACTAAAGCTTATAGGACCCATAAATCAAGTATTATATGCTTGTGGATCTTAAGAAGAATGTTCATATATAATATAAAAATATCAATGCATTATGATTCAAATTAAATAGTTAATTAAACCATTGAATTTTCGTACTTTATGCTACAATCCTAACATATTCCACCATAATTGACCATGGACTACGTGATAACATATTGAATACTCAAGCCTGCACCCACCTCAATCTTTGACTCAATCTTTGAGTGATGGAACTTTGAACCCTGAGTTCATCGAATGGCTAAAAATTATCAGCTATTAGTGATGGTTAAGACCAACAATGAGTGAGCGTTTTAGCCTACTTTCTTCAATATGAGACATCAACCAGCTTACGGGACATCAGGAAAGAATTTTTGCAAGAGACATTAGAGCCAAGCTTCTCAAATCGAAAAGCTCACTTTCATAACACTCCAAAAGATACCAGATTACTTGAATAAAATGAGGAATATAGGAGACCGTCTCCTTAAGATCCTCATTTTAAACTACAATATGCAATCTAAGTTCAAGCTCTTCTTCAATATCACACATAATTCGGTACAACCTCACCCAAATATGATTATTTTAAGTAATAAGTGGATCTTCATAATTAAAACAAATCCTGATGGTTCCGTTCAGAGAGACATATGCCAGGGTTTGTTGCTAAGAGATTTCATTAGACTCATAGGTTGGACTACTCATAAACATTTAGTCTTGTAGCTAAGCATGTGACCATCAGAATTTCCCTCACTATTGCTTTCACATTGGCTTGACCAGTGAGAGAGTTGGATGTGAACAATTATTTCTTTTATGGTACACTATGAGAAACTATTTTCTTGGCCATACCCACTAATTTTGTAGATATTGCTCATCACACTCATGTATGCAAACTTTATAAAGCCCTTTATGATATAAAACAAGCTCCTAGTGCATGATATGAAAAACTCAAAATTACTCTCTTCGTCACAAAAGTTTTACACTTACAAATTCTGACCATTCTCTTTTTATCATTCTTAAAAAGGCCTCAACATTGCTCCTTTTACTAGTTTGTTCCACAAATCTAGTATGACAGACTCTGAACCTTGACCGACATTAACAACCTCCTCAAAGCTAACCTTATTAGATGGAGACTTTCATACGATGTGATTGAGTATATGAGCATTATACATGATGGAGACTTTCTATACGATGAGTTTGAGTATATGAGCATTATACATGCTTTGTAATATGTTACTATTACTAGGTCAGGCATTGCGTACATTTGTGAACAAACTTAGTCAGTTATTGCATTGTTCTACCTTTATTCACTGGCAAACATGCAAAAGACTATGCATATACCTCAAAGGCACTCTCTATACTGGCCTAACATTGAAATGTGTTCCCCAACTCCAGGGATGGAGCCACGTAGGCATAGGTGGGGTCAAGTGACCCCACTAAAAAAATTATTAATTTTTAGTAGGCATTTTTTTACATTTTTTTTATTTTTGACCCTAATGATTTTTCGACCGTGACCCCACTAAATTTCTTATTTTAGTCTTTTATTTCTAGTTTTAATCTCAATATTTTTTATTTTTAATCCCTATATAAAAAACCCTAAAACCCCAACAATCCCCAAATTCCCCCAATATCCCACCCCTCCTCCTCCTCCCCGAGCCCTCAAATTCCCCCCAAATGTCACCCTTTCTCCCCTCCCTGACGGCGATGAGGTCCCCAAATCTCATTCAAGTTCTAGAAATCTCTCTACCCCTTTCCCTGGATTCTCTTTCTTAGGAAAACCCAGCTTGGAATTATCACTGAGGTAGCGGAAGGCAAGCTCTTGTGAGCTCAAATTCCCAATTTTCAAAGATTTTTCTTGGAATCTAGTAGAACTCATCTTCGATTCTTCTAAGAAAATCGATGGCTTTCTTAAAGAAATCAGTTTTCTCATCTATGTTCCCCTGACTACACTCAGATATGAACCGTGAAAGCTTGCTCCATGGGTTCTCACTGTCACTAGTGACACCATTAGAGAGATCCTTCCCCCAATCTATAATTTCCTTTCCATCTTTCTTTTTTTCGTTCCGTGAGTATGTCACTATAAGAAATGTGACATTCTACAAGAGTCACGAAACGTTGTGAAAAGTAATCTACAGGGTTCTCGCGATGCCTGTGACAGTCCCTCATATTAAAAGTCCACATTTTTCGCAAGGCGCAATGCTTCCTGTGAAGAACCTTGCGGTCTCCTGCTTTTTACAAAGTTTTTTTTACTCCTGTAGAACATTGTTTAATAGGATTTTCCGACCCCTGTTGAATGTATTGAACATGTGTTTTTAATACTTGTAAATTAACATTCACAAGTATTTTTATATCCTATTAAATTAGATAGCATAATGTTTTTTGAATCTCATTGATATAGTTTTTTGTTATAAATTATGCTTCTTATAAAGAGATTTTTCTGGCATTTTATAAATGCTATTTTTTGCAATCAATTTATATGCACATGTTTACGTACATATTTAAACATTCAAAATTAATACATTATTAGACTAAAAAGTATTCAAACATCATTTTATTTTCAGAAAATATTATCCAAAAATATCATCCATAAGTATCCTCTAAAAGTATTAGTTCTTAGTCTACTAATCAACATTCATTTCAAAAAATAAAAAATATCTAAAAGTTTCACAAACGCTACAGAATAAATTCAAATTTTCACTGCTTAACTCTTTAAAATTTGATGCCATGTTGAAAACCTTCGACGGATTGTAGGTCCTTTATTTTAAAGAATATAACAATAACTTTAAGATAATTTCACATTGCTCACATCACCATTTTATACTTTGTGAGAAAATAGCAGTGCATATTTTTAAGCACACTATATGGTTTTGTAGAATTACATAGCTAAAACAATATTAATACCAAAACGTTATCATTTATTCTCTTTTTCTTACCTCATCCCCCCTTAAAGGATTGATAAAATAATGTTGGAAGCCAGATTCTAAATAGCCGAAGACTTCATGAACTCATGAGCTCATGAAATTGATTTATTAAAATGATATCTTCCTATACATCAAAGAATAAGGTACAGTTCATTGCACTTTCTGGTCAAAATGAAATCAAGGACGATTTTAGTTTCTATTTTCAATATACCTTTAATCACATGATCAGATGCCCTATAGCAAGAAATCAATGGTCACTGCCTAGAGCTGACCACCTATTGGGAGTGTCATATTCCAAAAAAACATTAATAGAAAGCATAAACATTTTGGATAGAGAAAAGGATGATTTATAAGTCAAGAAAGTGTGACACCATAGCAATTTCCTCATCATTTAGTATTGTTAATAACTACCATGAAAAATGCATGACAGAAGATAAGTACTCATAATCTCCTCATGGTTTTTAAAGATCTCCTAGGTTTAGGAAGAAAACTATAGGAATGAGGGAACAAACTTCCATCAGTAGCACGGGTCAGTTGAAGCACTGTAGGTAGCCAAGACTGGTATACCTCTCTGTATAACTTATTTGTTTCATCGACTACTTAAAATATATTACATCTCATTAAGATAGTTTACCACATTCTATATCAATAAAGCTATTGATGTTAAAGTAATTTATTTATTTATAAAGATGGTTGAAGTATTTTATTAACCATTATATTGCATACAAAACAATCTTTGTTACTCAAAATAGCTAAAAATTGTACTTAGTCCTAACTTACTAAGTCATCCACAGACAAGTGCCTAAGATTCGAAAGTTAGTAGATTATTTGATTTGTAAGAGTTGATAACCATATGTTCTGTGCATTAACTCCAAATATAGGAAAAGCTTCTAAATATGCTCTAACCATTAGAGAAAAAATAATATAGAAAAAATAAATAAAATTTGTCAACATAGAAAAATGAGAGAATAGGAAAAACAATTAGAAAAACTTATCCTGGTTTGTGATTACTTTTCAATCCAATTATATTGATCTAGATGAGGAATATTTTATCTGATTTAAGATTACTTAAACAAAATAAGGAAGAATTTACTGATAAAAAACTAGACAAATGAGGTAGAAATCCACTTCACCAATCCTAAAATAAGCAAACACCAATAACTTTATATTTCTAAAGTCGGATTTAAAAACATAAACAAGATTGATATCCATCATCAATGTGATAGATAGGCTTCAATGCCTCATCAATATTTTAACTTCAAAATTCAAAAAATCATAGGAACATAGCGTATTCCCAAGTCAACTTTTTAGCAGAAAAAATCTAGGTACAGTTTGATTACAAGATAGCAGAGTTGCTCAAGGGTAAACCCTTTAGTGGTGTCAATATGATCCATCATCTTTTTAGGAATTGCAACTAATATATCCACTGAACTCTGCAACTCAACCAACAAATCTTCTAGATCATAACAGACTCTCCTCAAGTTTAGTTCTATTGATAAAGCTAAGAAATCTCATAAGCTATTGAGGATTGACCGACAGCCACACCTACTGATAAGCCAACTACAGGTGTAATTGCATTAAAACCTCTTTAACCAGATCAAAATAGAAACAATCAAATCACTAGAAATAATCAAATCACCTTCTCTCTCATCACAACAACAACATACAAAGTGAAAATTCATTAAAGAAATAAGTTCTTAACCTGCAATGCCAAATCACAAGTATACAAAACCACCAAAGCACGTAGACATCTGACAACACGAGTTGACAACATTTTCACAATTGGCAAAGCATGAGCTAAAGTTTTGCCCTTTCTAGTCAGAAAATTGACACAAAGGTCTCTCTCGAATGAGCCAGACCTAATTGTCCCTTGCCAAACTAGGCCTTGCACCGGAAATAGTGAAAAGATGCCCATATTCTGCAAAGCAGCCTTCAACCTAATGTGAAAAACATTAAAGAAAGTGGACAAAAGATCTCATACGAAAAGATAATCTTGTGAAGTAAAAGATTAAATACGCAGGTTCCCACGGAATTGAAGCTATGTAAAGAAACTATAAAAGAAAAAAGAGTATACCAAGCATGTAACTCACATTCTCATACTCTTCAGCTTCCATTGAGTTATCTAGTAGTTCATCAAGGTTCTTATATAGATAAAAGTAGCCCGATTTACCCTTTCTTGCAACCTAGAAGTAAAAATAGCAACTAACAATGTATATAAACATTACACCGGCACTGAAACCAATTAATATATGTTTATAATCTTCCAAAAAAATCTATTTTCAATTGCATCAATAGTTTTAAAAATTTAATCAAACATTATTACTGACAACACTCAACCACTTCTTCACAGCCAATTTCAAAATAAAATAAGAAAGCTCCTATTAAGATAACAAACTGAAATCATTCTGTGAAGATACTATTGACCCAAGAATGCAAAATTAGTGCGAACGGTTTCCCTCATTAAGAGAGGAATCTCCAAAGTTCTTGGAACTATTACCATAAATTCATTTTTCTCAATTCTTCAACAAATATTAAATAGAGATTAATCACAGTCTAACTAACAACTACCAAATATTCACTCCCTTTCTGGCTCTCATCCTCTGAAAATTCACTTTTCTCAATAATTTCACAAGAAAACAACCTAAACCCATGGAAATTCACTTTTTTAATATTGTACACGCACTACTATAAAAATGGGCTACAATGGCATCCGTAAATTTTTTTATGACAGTTTTGTTAAACCTATCAAGGAAAAAATGTGTTTGGGTGGGAAATTTTATTGTTTGAGTTAATATGACAGTGTTAACCAAAACTGTCATAAAATGTATACCTATTATGACAGTCATTTGTTTTCACTGTCATAAATTTTTTTTTTGCCCTTTCTCAGAGGACCTACTCACATAGTTATATATAACCAAAATTAATGTTAATTATAAAAATACCATGTATACATTTATCATAACCCTAATTCTCAAATCTATCAACTCAGCTCTCTTTCGAACGAACTCGCTCTCAGCTTTATCTCTCTCCCTCTCGAGCTCGCCTCTGCACTGCTTTCTATTTCTCTCTCTAGCTCGTCTCTACACTCCCCATCTCTCTCGTTACTCCTTTCTCATCCTCTATCTCTTCTACTGCTCATCTCTGATATGTTCTCTCTTTCGAATCTCAGCCTCCAACAATGGTTCTCGCACTTTTGTAGTGAGTTTGTAGGTTTTGTTTCATATTTACTTAGTGTTATTTGTTGTGATTTAGTTTTATTGAGATCGAGGGTTTAGATTTTCTTGATTTATTTAGAGTTTAGATTTAGTGTTTAAATATTTGATACATTATTTATATTTTACACCGAGAAAACTTCATTCTTTGGTGTATATGATGGTCATGGAAGTAAGAGCTAGCATATTTCTAGTCTTTCCAACCGAGGAAACTTCGTTCTTAGTTTTGAGTCATGTACATTATTACTAATTCAAATCTCCCCTCCTGATTCCTTTTCACTTTTTACAATATATCCTACTATGTCATATCTTCTTGGTAAGTTGAATAAGTCATTTCAAATGGGACCTTATTGTTTTACTTTTATATCTATATTGCACTTGATAGCTACTGTTGCTCTTTTTCTTGTCGGAAAGTACTACAAGAAACAAGGGTTTTAGCGACCAACATTTTGGTCGCTAAAGCCTCAAAAAGTTGTAGCGAGCTTCGTAACTTTAGCTTCGTTAGCGAAAGTCTTTCGCGATGACTTTTTAGATCTTGTTGCATTAGCCTTTTGCGACCAATTTTTCTTTCGTCACAAAATGTTTTGCGACCAAAAAAAAGTTCCGTCGTAAAAACCTTTTGCCACCAATTTTTTTTGTCACGAAATATTTTCGGCGACCAAATTTTACATTATAATATGCTGTAATAATAATTAATATCACATTTACTAGTAATTAACATCATCAGAAAATTTATCAAACCCAAATTTTTTCTAAGAAATACATATACATATCAGATAAAAAGTGATAATAAGAACTATTACAAAACTATCACTATTATCAAGACAATGAGCATCAATTCAGAAGATATTTAAAAATCATCTAACACGCTCAGATACAAAGTGATAATAAGAACTATTACAAAACTATCACTATTATCGAGACAAGGAGCATCAATTCAGAAGATATTCAAAAATCATCTAACACGCTCAGATACAAAGTGATAATAAGAACTATTACAAAAAATAAAGAATAAGAAACCATTATAATAAGAACTATTACAAAGTGTATATACCTGAATGGGAACCATCTTTTTCAGTAGATGATCCTACAACAGTATCTGAATTTGGAAGAGGAGTATTTCTTCTGGGAGACATTTTTAATTTGCATAAAGATAAGTGGCATGAAAGAAGATGAAAAATAAGTTATTGCTTACAAAGCAAATTAAAGAAGAAATGAACGAATATTTTACACTAACAGGTTCACCGTTACTTTAAAATTCAATCTATATCATCATCACTTGGTATAATATCATCTGAATCATCATCATAATTAATCAAAGTGTCATCTTCATTGTCATCATCATCAATAAAATCAATATCTTCAATATTTCTATCTCCTACTCCAATAACATTTGCATCTATTTCAGAAGGTTCCACGTCATGCCTGCGAAATTGAATTGTTTCTGACTCATCTAGATCGATAGATGGCAAAGTTATTTCAATAGGCCATATGACTTCATCTTGTTCTATCTCTTGTTCTATCTCAGGAACATCCCATAAATGTCTATGTTGAACCTTTTGACTTCATCTTGTGCGATGCGAGAATAAAAGGCTCATTTTCATACTAATTCTTAAGCAATCATATGCATTCGGCTTATAAAGTTTCATTTATTTTACTACTTTGGGTATTTAATCTTAAAACTTTATTTACACATTCGTGCAAAATTAGTCTGTGAATTATGTTATGATTATAGTCATAATCAAATGGAAACCCCATAAAATTAAAGCTAAGTATGTCTTCATCTATATATATACATACAAACTAGACTTGAAAACAAATGGGAAGTAGGGTAAATACCCCCCTCTCACTCTCTGTCTTACTACATATTACCTAAATTATGTTCATGCAATACAAATAAGTTACATAGAGAACTACAAAAGTAACAAAAAAACATGGGCGAATAGTTTAGCTACAAACTAAATTTATTTACGCTTTGTAATTTTTGTAACTAAATCAGTTCAGTCATTTTCAATTATTTTTGCACGAGAAAGTTTTTTAACAAATTTTGTAGTTCACGTCGGAAAGACTACTTTTTTAATCATTTGCCAATAAATATATGTAACACAAATTAGTACATGCGACACAATTGAAGTATCTATAGTAATGTACATAATTTATTTTGGATCATAACTATCATATTTACCTCATTTTAGTAATATCTACCCAAAGTGATATACTCCTTTAATTGCCAATGTATGCTAAATGAGGTGCATTTAGGTTACAATAAGTCAAAGGTACCATAGAATCTCCCTCAATTAAAACCAAGATTAAGAGAAGTTACCTAATTGCTTCTGGTACAGAGGATTGAACTCAAGGTCTTGACATTCTTCAACAGAGCTTAGTTGTTTCTGCCAGAACAGATTTGAACTCAGGGCCAGAACAGATTTGAAATCAATAAACCCAACTGGAAAAGAACAGATTTGCCACTTAGGAATTTTTTCAGAATAGAACAGATTTGAAACTTAGGAATTTTTTCACTAAACCCAACTCGAAAAGGTTAAATCAACACTAAATCAAAATCCTAAATCTAAACATAGCGTAAATATAAACAGAGCCTAAACCTAAGCAGACTAAACGGAGAAAAAATGAGAAAGAACAAAACCCTAGAATTAGTTCAGTAACAATCGGGAAGAGAAAGAACCCGGTGGAGGTTTGCTTACCTAAACCTTTATGGCCGGACGTCGACGGAGAAGAAGAGAAATGACCAAGTTAGCGTCAGCGACAATGGGGGTGATCTATTGTGGGGGTGGGAGGAGGAAATGTCTTTGCGCGCATGGGAGATGAGGGAAAGACGAGTGTTTTATGGTTCCCACCAAACGGCGCCGTTTAGGAATATTACCTATTGTGATGAAAATAAAATTTTGTCGGTAAAAGTAGACCTTTTTCCAACCAAATTATTATTTGGTCATTAAAACTATGACTTTTAGTGGCGAATTTGGATATTCGTCGCCAAAAGCCTTAGAAAAATTTTGCGCCCACCACTTTTCCTTTCCAAGGTAAATTATCAGGGTTTTTAGCGACCAACAAAAATGTTGGTCGCCAAAGGATGCTTTTAGCCACGAAATTAAGTTTGTGGCTAAAAGCTTGGTCGCTAAAAGAGGTATTTCTTATAGTGAAGTCTAAGGAGACACCGCGCCCCTTAAATAATGTCCTGAGAACTTCTTACGAAATTTTGCATAAACAAGATGATACTTTCTTGTCCTTTATGCTCCCTCTGGTAAGTATCTTTCATCTTAAAAAAGAAAATAATGATAATACAGATGCAATTTGAGTGTGAATATGGATGGATTTTGGTGTTTAAAAGTCTTATTTAGTTTTTTTTCTATAAAATTCATTTTCTTTATGTTGCCAATATATGTATTAGAGTTGAATTCATTTTTTAAGTTTCAACTTTCAATATGTTAATTGTGAAGTTAGTCTCGATATATAAGTGTATTTCATGACTCAAATTATTACCACAAAAGGTTCAAAACTTTTTTCTTCTCCCCTTCACTCTTTAGAAATTTTATAAGATGATAATGTGGTTATCATCTTATTTTTTTAACAATTTCCTTTAACTGATATAATGCTGGACATTTGAACATGATTGGTTTGAGCGCTCCAAGAAAAGAATAATTGAGGCTGAGCAAATGATATTGACTATTTTAAACTTTGAACTTAATGTACAACATCCATATGATCCTCTTACATCAGTTCTTAACAAAATATGTCTTTCACAATCAGTTTTGGTGAATCTGGCATTAAACTTGGTTAGTGAAGGGTAAGTTTATCTCTTTGCCTGATTTCACTTATGTCATATAAATAATTTGGTTATTTACTTGCTCCTTTTTTAATTTATCTTGGCATAATTTACAATGAGATTGGCAGCCTATGTTTGTTCTATATTTTTTTTACTATGCAACTGCTTTAGAAATTCATTTTGGACAGTGTTTCTTGTTTATTTTATTGTTGTAACAATTAATGAGAGGTACTCCAAGGTTTATGATCTAGCAATTGGTAGCAAGAATAATGGAGTGGAAGTTTTCTATAATTTTGGACTGTAGTTATTGCAGGAGTTTTCTGGTGGTCTTCCTTTTCTCTGTTGGTTCCAAACTGTGTATTACCTGTGTCAGTTTTTATCATTTTTAGAGAAACTACACTGAAGACTTATTTTGTATGGGATATTGATGCTTTTGGAGTGCATATAATTATAGGATTACATAAGATTAACATGCTTATCTATATGATATTCTTAGCTAGCGGATTGATATGTTGTTCATCCAAAGTTTTGTTTTACATCTAAAGTTGAATTGCTGATTTATGTGGGTCACTTTATTAAGAACTAACCCAATCAAATTGATCCTCAACTATAGCAATAGTTAAGGAAACTCCCAGACTTGAGTTTTCTGCCCCAAGTTGAGTCTTTTTTTAAGTTCCTCTTCTCCTTGGTGAATCTCTAGAGGACATCTCCAAACTAATAAAAACATGGAATCACTTCTTTTGGGAGCTATGTACTTGACAAGGATCAGTGTATGGCGTTGGTCCTCAGTTCTCTATATCTTTTGTTGTTGTCCACTCTATTGGCCTTCTATTGATGGTCTGTTATGTATAATGAGGTAGGTGGGGAATTTTCTTATGTCTACAAAACTTTGCTGGTATTTTCCATCTACCCTAAAATGTTGCCTTTCCACCCCCAATTCATTTTCCATTTTAGAACTATTAGTATATTTTTCAATCACCTTGCTTACTGTTATGGATGGCCAAAACTTTTAGAATTTCTACCTTGGTGAACAATTGTTATTCAGTGTAGAAGTGTGGCAATCTTATGTTGTGTGCAAAATTGTCTAGTTGCCCATTCAGATTGAAGGTTTAAACATGAGACCTTATGAATAAATTTAACACAAATTAAATAGATGCATGAAAAATTAAAAGAAAATCGTTCCATGTAAAATGAAAATTTGAAAGAACTGAGTTTTCAACCAGCTCAGCTTCCCTGAGATTTGGGGGGGGGGGGGGGGNGGGGGGGGGGGTGCAATGATCTAACTTAGGTTAATACACAACCATTGAGTCAATTTTAATTGTAAATCTTTTTGTTCTTTCAACTTTCTCTTCTATTTTGTTTCAACTTTCATTTTTTCCCCTAAAAATGCTGAGTTTCTACTCATTTACTCTTTCTATTAAATTTGTTCTCTTTGGTTTATTAATGTTGAGTTTTCATCTATTTTGTTTTAGTATATTCATGATTTTTATTTTGATTAAATTGATACAAGTTTGGATTTTATCTAATTTATGTTTCTGAGATGATTAAAGCTGTTTTGCTGACTTTTCAATAGTATTTGTGATGCTTCGCTCTATCGTAATGATTTCCACTATCCATGTGCCTAGAATGTGAGGGAAAAATATAAGAGACTTCAACTCCATTTCAGTTTTTAATTTCAAACCCCAGGTTATTGGATTAAACTTCATGAGTTGTCTTTGTATCAGTCTAATTGATATTTGATTATTAGCATATACGAGCAGGGTGAGCTCATGTGATTCAAATATTGCTTTTCATGGCTGGAGTGAACACATTCCTTGAGAAATTCTTGGTTCAAGGCTTCCTGTTGTGATGAGTGGTTAGTGTACTTTTTAGTGCATACAGGCTCTGAAGCTGGATTCTCTGGTACTTTTTAACTCAAATTCCTCCACTTTTTCGTTAAAATCTTCAATTCAATTAAATAATTTTTAGAGTATCTGTTGGTTGAAAATTGTTGTTCTTAGCATTGACTTCAAGACTAAAGCACTGTCGTAAAGCTCCTGCTTAAATAGAAATTATATGCTAAAGGCAGTTTATAAGTTCTTACTACTATTCTGCTATTCCCGAGGGATCAAGTAACAATAACATAGATATAATTTGTATTTGCTTTTAACCTTCCATTAGTTAAAGTTGATTAAAATCTTACTATGTTATGCTGCATTTTTTTTAAGAAACAAGTTAAATTGTCAGTGGTACAGTTAAAACACTTTGCACTGCTATAGCTAAGTATTGCCTGAATGTGAGTGTCAACCATTTTGACACTGAGATTTCAGTAGTAATTTAATCTTCTTATGCGGGGCATAGATACTGCATAATATGGTTTTCATTTCACTTTATTTGATTTGCCAAGCACTTGTTAACATGATTAGCAACCCAGTAAACTCTACCGTCCCAATTATTGTTGAGGTTTTCAAGAAAGCTGGAACATATGATGAGAAGAGTTTGTTTGGTGTCACCACCCTTGACATTTTTAGAGCTAAGACCTTTAAAGCTGGAAAGGGAAAAACTCCAAGTTGCCGGTAATCCCAATTTCTGAAAGTTGTTTATGATGTTCCAAGATATAGAACAATGACAAAGAGAATTTTTTGTTTAAAGATAGTTGAGAAAAATATTATTTTTTTAGTTTCCTACACCTTTCTAGGAATTACAAGTTAAGAAAAATGGTAGACTTCAATGCATTTGTCTCAAGTGTGTGTTTTCTTGTAGAGGTTAATGTACCAGTTGTTGGTGGCCATGCTGGCATAACTATTCTTCCACTATTCTGCATGAGGTTATCTTCCCTTTCCCTCCATCTTCTTTAGTTTCATCATTTGCAATAACTTTTTTTCTCTCTTTTTATGCATTCTGGATTATTTATAAAATACTATTTACATGAATCTTATAATATTAATGAAAAACTGTCATGGGAATGTAGATTTTTGCATTTCCATGATAGTTTTTTTAAATAATCCTTTAATGACAGACAATCCCCATCATTAAATGTGTTTTTGTGGCACTTATAATGACAGGCATTCCCTGTCATTAAATGTGTTTTTACGGCACTTTTAATGATGAGGATTCTCCGTCATCAAAAGTGTTTTGGCGGCATATTTTGATGACAATTTTTGGTCAAATGAGTTTAGATGACAGCCCGATAGATGACAGTCGCATCCCCGTCATTAAAGAATTTTGATGGCGGGGTTTCACCGTCATCTAAGCCCCATTGTAGTAGTGAGATAATCACACACATTACAAGAAATATGACATTCTACAGGACTAAAATATAAGGTTTGCAGTCTCCTCTTATTAAAAAATTCAAAACAACAAGAATTTTTAAGACTGTGATTAATCTATGTTAAACCCAAAATGGGAGTGAATATATCTCGAGGAAGGCCTTTTCCCTTTAACCACTCGTAGAAATGTTGAATCGAATCTTTTCCATCTGAAGTGTTGGTATAAACTTCGACCGGAATTAAATCTTCTTCGCTTTAGGTTAATGATTTTGGAGAAAGTGGTCATGTTCGATGTTCTCGATGCAAGTGCTTCATAAATCCATTCATGAAGTTTATTGATCATGGAAGGCGGTTCATCTGTAACTTGTGTGGTTAGTATCGATATTGCTTAAACTTTTTTATGGTATATTTTTCTTGGTTAAATATGCTAGCTTACCTCTATGTTAGTTGTTATGAAAAATACTGTTTCGATCAACAAAGTCATGTTGAGCTCATCTTGAAAAATATACTGTAAAATAATGAATTTTGTAAAAAATAAACTGCAAAAAATATAATATAATTACACTATAAAAATTATAATATGCGTAAAAGACAGTGATCCTACTGAATTAAATTCCTGGCTCCGCTCCTACCCAACTCAACCTTGTAGTCTTCTCTAATACAAATTGGGCGAGTAGCCTTGATGACAACCTGATTTCTTAATCGTCCAAGAAGCAACATGTGATTGTTAGGTCTAGCACTGAGAGTCAATATTAGGCTCGTGCTCAAACTATTTGTGAACTCAGTTAGATTCAGTCCTTATTGGGTGAAACGTAGTTTTCATCTCAACTCCCTCCATTATCACAATAGTATTTTATATATGTCAATAAGGAAACCTTAAAATCCTCTCCTCAAATAAGTGTAAATGACTAAACCTATAATTCTAAAATTAAATGAAATTATCCTAATGAAAAGAATAATTTAATTGACCCATAAATTTTGTTCTACATCAATTTTGATGCTACTTTACCCTAAATATTAGCTGCTTAATATAGATCGGTCAGCTTGTATAATTGGTCTTCCCTTCACATAATTTAGTTGGAATATATTAGATAAATTATAAATTATAACTTTGACAACCGAGTGACATGAAAAATTGCTCAGATAACATAATATTACATTTATTTTGGAAAAGCAGGTACACAGAAAATGAGGAATTAAATCCCCCACACCCAGCCTATTATTGATAGAAAATTTTGAGAAAGAAACTAGATACTCTCTTCTCAAAACAAGGTTTAATATATTAGTTAAGGAGAAATCTCTTGAGCCAATAAGCAGAATAGCGGAGGTGTCTTCCTAAATTATTCTTGAAATCAACGTAAGTAAGGCCAAACCCTACTGTATAGCCAGCATCCCATTCAAAGTCATCTAAGAGTGACCATGCAAAATATCCCTTCACCTTCACGCCCTCCCTGTAATTAATCATTTCAAGCTCTTAATTTCTTTAAATTATTTCATTAATAGCCAAAAATTATCTTATCCTTGCAAAATATCCAATAATTAATTAATTAAGACTTACTTGATGGCTTGTAGAAGATAGGTAAGATGGGCGTGATGATATCTTATCCTTGCTCCATCCTGGAGGACCTCTTTAAGAGGTAAAGAGTCATTTCTTGAATAGGCCATTCCTGCAGCCATGTGAAATAAATTTGATAATTTCATATTAATTAATAGCTCCAAAAAAATCATAATTTTATGCGAAATAATAGACCACTAAGTACTTTGACAAAAAATAAAAAAAATAGAACAGTCGGTAAAATTAACTAATCAATTAGTTACCATTCTCAGTAATGTAAATAATTGGATCATTATATTTCTCCATAATATAAAGCAAAATCTCTCTAATCCCCTTGGGATAGACGTGCAGCCATATCAAATCAGTCTGCAAACACAATCAAATTAAAAATATTAATGAACAAAATTAACGTTTATTTAATATTCAGCAATAAACGAATAGATAAGTAAATAAATAGAAAAATACCGGGGTGCCGATAGGAACTCCATTTCTCTGAGCTGTGACGAGGATAAAACACGTGGATATTAATTATTATAAAGGTAATCATAAAATTAAAGCTAATTTTAAAATTGAGTTAATCATGGATTGGAGTTGAGTTTTGGGCATACTCGTAAGAGAGGTTTGACTATCTGTAACGTAACTAACGTTGACACCGTTGGCTGCAGGAGCAGTGCCTGCATAATTCGCAGTGTAGTAATTCAACCCGAGAAAATCCATAGATCCTTTCAGTAATTTTGATTGAGCCTCGGTAAATTTTGGCAATCGATTTCCAACTCTAGATTTCATGTTCTTTGGATAATCACCGTGTACGATTGGATCAGCATACCTATTTCACATATAATATTAAATGTTATAAATAGAACATTTAAATTAATATTAGAAATGTAGGAAATTTAAAATGGGCTTTGATTTTTTAGTTTGAATTATTAATACAATATTAGAGGTTGTATGTACGTGAAATTATTTAAAGAGATATTCAGCATGACTATGAGGTCGTTTGTATTTGTATGTACTATTGTTTACTAAAATGGGTGAAATGAAATTTTAGACACCAAAATCCCCTTTAACCTTAATTTTTTCAAAAAATAAAAATAAAAAATAAGGAGATGATCATCATTATAACCATCAAAATGATCTGAAAAGAGTATCTGAAATGTACACTCACCATCCAAACATGAAATCAAAAGCTCTAGAAACGGCTTTGCGGTTTGCTTCGTTGGGAGATATTGGTATAAACCAGTGAGACACTATTGTAATACCAATCTTCCCCTTTTGATATGGCTGCACACAACTTTCATAATATTAATTAATCATGAAAAATCTATTTCTTCTCCTTAATCCAATATTTTTCTTGCTTCAAAAACTTAAAACATTAATTAGAGTTTTCATGTACCTTATACTTTTCTCTGTACAATTTCACTGCTTCAGCATGAGCGAGAAGAATGTGGTGAGTAACAATGTAGGGTTCAGTGGCGGAGTTGCCGGCCGTGCAATTTCCGACGGTCTTAGAACATCGACCGGGAGCAAAGCTACCAGCGGTGTAACCATTAATAGCTAATCCATTGGGTTCGTTAAGTGTGACCCAATACTTAACCCGATCTCCGAATAATTTAAAGCATAAATTTGCATAATCTCGGAAATCCTTCCTATATACAACAAATAGGAGGAATTATAAAAATTGGGTTAAAGAGTAAAAAATAAGTAGTTATAGTTAATTAAGATTTTTCAAGGTAGTCTGACTTACACGAACTTAGGGCTTAAGGGTCCACCATACTCATCGTCTAGTGCTTGTGGATGATCATAGTGGAGTAGAGTAACAAATGGCTTGATTCCTGCTCAATTATGTATAGTCAATTATTACTTAACATGCTATATTAAATATTTAAAGTTTAAGTTTTATCACTCTAATGATAAATTAAATCAGTTAAACCATATATATATAGGTAGAGAGATGAACAGATTTCACCTTTGGACAAGAGCTCGTTGATGAGGTTGTTGTAGAATTTGACACCCAATGGATTTACTCCTCCACTAAGTTTTCCCTCTAGAAAAAGGAAATAAATTTTATTTTTGTAAGAACTTTCCAATATATAGAAGATGCTATATAACACTTCATTTGATAGACAAGATACATTATGAGTTGATGATGCATGTGACATGAGATAATATATCTATGTTTTTATTTTTTATTTATTTATCATGTGTTATGTGAGTTAAGTATACATTATCAACTCATACTTATGGTAAAAACAATAGTAATGCTAGAAAATTTTTATATAGAACGTGGACCATTTATTTCAGTAAATAAATGAGAGAAATTTGGGGAGAGAAAAGAAAAATATATTTCGGTCCTAGATTTTTCTTAATGAGACTTAGTAAAATTTAGATTTTTTTTTACGGGGAAAAATACTAAGTTAGCCATTTTATTTAAAAATTTTATGTTGAACTTGATGTTTGCTAGACCGTGTTCTAATCAAAATATTTTGTTAAATTACAGTTTAACAAATATTAATTTTATCATTAAAATGCTAGACCCAGTGTTAATTTTATCGTTAGAATGTGCTAGATTAAGGTCTAGCGGATATATTCACTAGACTATAGTTTAGCACGGGATAATTCAGTCATTTTTAAATGAAAAATATCATATTTTATTAATTAAAAATAAAAAATGAATGGTGTGAATTTCATTTTTCTATTTTATGCTGTCCTCCCAGGCTCCCAGCACAATTTATGGACTTACTAGGTAATATTCTAGACCATGAGAGAGAAAATCTGAATGAGTCCAAGCCAATTTTCTTCATCAATCTTATATCGTCCTGCACAACATCTCTTAGAATTTATTAACTTTATCATAAACAAAACGGACCACACTTTAAACAATGTTGTCTATTTTTTTTCCGAACCTTGTATCGATGATAAAAGTCGTCAGCAACATCACCAGTGCTTCGATCCCAAATTTTTTCTGAAATACAACAATATGATTTTTCAATAAAAAACAGAAATTGAATCCCTTCTAAAAAAATTATTTACACTCAAGAAATCTTCTTAGAGTTATACTGCCTTCTATGTTAATAAAAATATCGAAATTGAAACAGGATCATCTAGGTTAGTGATCAATTACAAACTGCTTAATGATGCTTTACAATAGATAAGAATCTTATACCCGAATAAAAAAGATCTGCTTAACACATTATATGATTCTGTGCTTTTTCTCCAAATTTGATTTGAAATCAGATATTTGGCAAATCCAAATAGCTGAACATGACGAGTATAAAACTGTCTTTACAATACCTTTTGGCCATTATTTATTGAATTTTTACCCTTTGGAGTTAAAAATGGTCATTCTGAATTTCAACATATCATGAATGATATATTTAATGCTTACATTGCATTTATTATATGTTATATAGATTATGTCTTAATTTTTTCATTCTCTATAGACCAGCATATCAAACATTTGAATATTTTCAAGAATGTTATTAACAGAAATGACTTAGTTCTGTCTGCCAGTAAAATGAAAATATTTCAAATAATAGTACGATTTTTAGGTAATAATATTTCTAATGACACTTTAATCTCTATTAATCGTAATAAGAAGGGGGATGATTTTATGAAAATCAATATAGAAAAAATAAAAAATCTTAAGATCCCCACCCCTCATAAAAAAATGAGTTTAATACTCTAGTTGGCAATAATTATTTTATCCTAATATATATAGTCTTTGCATGGAAAATCGACAAGATTGCTATTAGCCAGAGCTTGATTGAGTAAACTTGTAAATAAGAAATATTTTTAACAAATCTATATACACTGTCATTGGCCACATCCAAAGTTGACTAATTACACGGTAAATAGTTATCTAATTCTTGCAATAATGGCAAATTGTTTTGAAATAGAAACCATTTTAATAAGAGTCCTAGAGAGAGAAGACAGGAGAGAGAGAGACCAGGATGTTGCTTAGTGAAAGTATCCCATATACTAGGCCCTCTGCCATCAATATCAGCTGCTCCTTCAACCTGAGTAACAAAATGAAAATATATCATTCATATGGAAAAAAAAAATAATGTATGCTCATTACTCATTTTATACAAATTACAAATTATCAAAGGGCTAAATTATAAAAATGTTAAATAAAACTATGTTATTAATCATAACCATGAGTTAACAGTGTAAGTATATGTCAATATCACATCACAGAGTATAAGAGACTGTCACATTATAATAACCGGAAACATGGTTTCTTCTTTTTAATTCCTTAGCTGCTACTTACAATTTCAGGCCATGAACATGTAAGCAAACATTTTCTAGCCATAAGCGGCCATCTGTACCTGGTAAGCAGCTGAACCTGAACCGAAGATGAAACCGGGCGGGAAACTGCTCCGGTTAAACGGCACAGAATAATGACTTGGAGTTGGAGTCGTAGCTTCGGTGCCGGCCAGTAAGCCAGCGGACAGGACTAGAAGGCATACAAGGAGAGTCCCTTGAATTGCCATTTCTTTTAAACTTTGGTGCTTGCTCTTGTCTAATTAGCAACCTTTAAATAGAACCCCAAATAGAGATTACTTCAAACTCATTAAACTAATTTCAAAAAGTAAAAAAAATCAATCATTCAATATTTCTTCATGTCAAATCAAATATTTAACATTGTCGCTATAAAAAAATATTTAATACTGCCAATTATTTGGGCTGACAGCTGAAGTGATATAAATTGAAGTTATAATTATTAAAGTACTTTATGATTGTACCGTTCTTGGCCCCCCCAAAAAAAAGGAATCGGATCACCACTCGATGTTCTCACTTTTTACCATTCATTTTTCATGTTTACTTAAACATGAAGTGATATAAATCTGAATTACAAGAAAAATAAAAATTTAATTTTTTAAACTTTATTAAATCAAGTTCAGTCCTTCAAAATCAAACTAACGGTTCAAATCTAACCGTGTTCTCTCATGTTTACTTAAACAAGAGTGAATTTGAATCTTTAAACAAAGGAATTGTAGTAACAAGTTTAGGTGGTTCAAATTATAACATGTATGGGAAACATATAAGCTCATGTTTGTAGTTAACATGATTTATGTTCATAAAATTTAAGGTCGGTTAATGAAGAAAGAATGACTTAGATCTAACTCTACAGGAATAAAAAAAAAGTAATAAGTTTGTTTTAATTTTTTTATAGTTGATCTAGACAGAGACCAAGCTATAAATTTCATAGAAAGGGAGAAAAAAAATTCAAACCATTGACGTAATAATAAATAAAAAGGTATTCTATACAATTTGATGATTAAATTCGTAATTTAATTTACAAATTTAAAAGAACCGAACATAATACAGTTTGGTATTTTTACAAATTTGATTAAGAGAACTAGGAATATGTAATTTTACTATTAAAATATGGCAAATACTATATTATATGGTAATTTTGACCTTTATAAACATTAATTGTTATATATATAATAGAAAGTGAAAATGGAATGGGACGTCCTGACCGTTGAGATCTGGGATATGGCTAAGAAGTATCCCTGGCAATGCCATTATGTGAGCGAGCATTATTGCGAACAAAGTGTTGACTAAGGCCATACAAGATTCCGATTTTCAATAATATATCATTAATGTTCACAAGATGAAGTCCGCATGATTGAAGCGTAGACACCCAAGTACCAAGGCATATCAAAGCCTTGAGGACAAAACACGATGGCGGCCAAAATGTCCAACACCTCCAAATCCGCTCTTGCAGCATTAATTCAGACGACTAAGCGTCAACATATCTCACTCCACAGGCACACGGCCTCATCGCTTGTACAACCATTGTCCTCGAAAATTCTAATTCTTCAACGTTAGGCATACGATCTGGTTGCTTGTAGAAAGATCTATCGCCCTCAAAAGTCTCTACTCCACGAAGTAAATTACATAGCCTTATTCCTTATATGATCATCGCCCACTAAGACTTAACTCTACCAAAATAGGCAGACGAAATAATCAAACGAATGAACAAGGTCATTGCAACGAGAAAACATTTAAAAAATGAATTATAAAAATATTTTCAAATTTCAATATCATTTATGACATAGAGTCTTGCTCGCTCGACTTTATTCATTCGGTGAGAGAGTGCAGTTGATTTTTTCCTTCAAAGTATCAAGTTTCATCGTTGACGTACATTCTCTCCCATCACTAAGCCTGATTCAAGGTTAGCGCTTAAACAAATTTCTTGTAGTTTTAAGTATAGTTTTCAACCCACAACCTTGTCATCACTCGCTTCTCTATTCGTTGGGAAGGACTTCATAGTTAACTGGCTCAAGTTCTAAGATCAATTGGATTCTAAATTGTGCATGTTGAAAAATTCAGATCCAGGTGCCCATGATGGGTCGACCTGAACTGGTATGAAAATGATTGATTGTGAAAATCTACTCATCGAAGTTAATAAAAAGAAACTTTCATTAACTTCCTTAATAGTAGAAAACTAATTGAGTTTTTCTAGAGAAAAAATAAAGAAAATTCGGGACTATTGATTATCAAGGGTGAAATAATTCCTCCAATCAAAATCAAGATTTCACATATAAAATCAAGGGCTCTTGGGATGCTGAACAAGTGAGGAGTTCGTTATCGTCATTTTCTACAAGATCCAACACGTAATTCATCATTTCGATCCATTCCGCTACGTAATCAAATAAGTATTATTGATTCGATATATTTCAACATCGGTATCAGCATGTTTATGATATTTTCATAACAGTTTGAACATCGGAAAAGTCTATTTTTGGAATTGTTGACAATGAGAATCGTTTTGAGATTTCGCTTCAGTTTATGTTCACATTAGATATTCTTTGAATTTAAATTGAAATCTTTTGGCGAATTGAATCGATACTTTACTATTATTATTTTTTACTGCATAAAATGGTTGTCTTAATTGGGATTTCAAACGTCAAACAGAGTTTATTTTTAGATTTTGTGGCGTGTGAAAACTATAGCATGTGATTTTCATTATTAACTTAGTTGAGTTTCTTCAAATTAGGATTAAAAAACAATACTATTTTTTAAGTATTTTTTTAATCCTGCGGCATCCTACAGTAGAAGTTTAAACTGCATGTTGAATCGGTGACATTTTCATTTGAATGGTACTCGACGTTTTGTGATTAACTTTTAAATCGGTGGCTTGAATTCTGTGAATTAAGTCAATTTCACAGTCCAAGTATTGTGATTAACTTTTACAGACTATGTTTAATTTTTGGGCATTTTTATTTATGCAATTTAGTCAAATTTGATTTTGATTATTGTCAATAGAATTATTTGGGCATTGAACATAGTGATGAGAATTGAGATTATGATTTAATTTTCTTCAGCTATAATTATGATTTAATTTTCATCATTTTGTTTGATTTTTTAAATTGTGATTCTGTACTTTAATTTTTGTATACTACTACAAAAGATAAAATGAGATCCAGATTTTGATGGATCGTATATTTTATACTACGTACTTTTTGAGTATAAAATGAATCAACATCACAATATAATTGAACATATAATACATTTGAGTAAAATAAACAATGAAGTGCGAAAAATGGGCATTGAGGTTGAGATAGATATATGCAAAATTATTCTCAATTCCTTACCTGACTCGTGGAATGCAGAGAAAGACGAGATCATGGAAAAGTATTCCTCTAATGAATATGAGAGTATTGCAGAAGAGCTCATATCAAGAGAAGAACGGAATATACGTTCTGGGATTCACCAATCAACTGCATTAACACAATTCGTAAATATTCGGAGCACAAGGGTGGGCCTTGGCATAGACAAGAAGAGATATACACAAGAAGAGATATACACTGAATGGAGTCTCATGTTCAAGTGTTGAATACATTGTGATGTCCCGATTCTTTTGTACATATGATGATTGTTTTTAGTATTAGTTCTAACTAAGTAAGTTGTTATGTATATACTTTTCATGTTAAGATATTAATTGAGTGGGAGTTATGATAAATGAGTTAATGTATTCTCATATGTGACATGTTTTGGGCATATAAGTAATGATGATCTGATATTCTGTATGTGAGATTATTGTAAGCACAGTGAACTTTCAATTCTATACTCAATCTCACATCATCATTGACTTAGTTAAGTTTGTTATAACTTTACGACGTGAATGTGTGTTTTTCTTTTGAAGTGCTAGTATTTATATGCACTGTTCTAGTTGATATGACTTCCGTATAAAAAATATAATAGTTGAATTGAACAAAGGTGAGAAACTGAACTGTGATAATTTTGATATTTGGCATCGATAATTCAATATATCCTTGAGGAACAAGAAGTTCTGGAAACCCTTGAAAACAATATGACTGAACCTGAAAATTGTACTTCTGCTCAACATAGAAGAGATCAAAAGGCTTATCGTTTATGGAAATGAAAGAACAACATAGCTCGCATTACGTTATTGAGCTGGATACAAGATATGTGTGAGTTTGAGAAGTTTGAAGTTGCCAATGATATGTGGGATGCTCCAAAAGAGCAATTTGGTTTGACTTCAGCAACAAGACTAAGGCAACCCACGATCAAATTTGACACTTATATGAAGCGTCAACATCACACAATGAAACAACATTTGAGAGAGATGTCAAACATGATCAGAGAGTTAAAGAGTGCTTGGTATGCACTAACTAACGAACAACAAGTTCAAGCTGGAATTCGCTGCCTCCTTCAAAATTGGGAACGCATGAAGGTCAACATGACACACAATGAAAATATAAATTTTTTTAATGATATTGCGCGTCATGTGGAATTAGAAGCTGAGCGCTTGGAGGCTGCTAAAACTTCTACTCAAGCTTATATTGCTGAAACAAGTTCCCAAAAGAGAGGTTTTAAGAGAAAGGGAAATTCTAAATTTTCCAATAAAGGAAAGAAAAGAAAATGTGCAAACCCACGACACAAATGTAAGAAACCTGAGACCAATCGTCATATAAGAGGTGAATGTGGTAGTAAAAGGAAGAACAATAGTGAGATGGAATGCTATAACTGTGGCATTTTGTGATCTTTACGCGTGAATGCACTTCTCCCAGTGAACCCAAGAAAGATAAGATACTTTCTAATATTACTTCTCACCGTTGTTATGTTTCAAGTAATGTGTTACTTACTGAATCTTATCATGTGTGGACTGTAGATTTAGGAGCAACCGACCATGTAGTTAGAGAGAGTGGAGCATTTATAGAGTATCGTCGAGTCCCAGTGGGAGCAAGATGAATCTATGTAGGAAATAATTCCAGAGTAGAAGTTAAAGGAATTGACACTTATAAACTTGAGTTGCATGGTGGTCAGACGTTATTCCTCAAGAATGTCATTTATGCTCCTGAGATTAGACGAAACTTAGTCTTTGTAATTATTTTCCTAGCATTAGGTTTCAATATCAATTTTCATTCAGGTGGTGCAAACTTCTATTTAGATAATAAGTACTATGGATCTGGTTATTTTTTGAATGATTTTATTGTTCTAGACACAAAAGATAACAATGCAAGTAATGACTATTTTCTTAATTGATTCATCTAGTAATAATGTGATTGATGCTAATATATGGCATGCTAGATTAGGTCATATAGGGCAAGATAGAATGAATAGGCTTGCTAAAGAATGTCTATTATGCTCACTTGTAAATATAGAGTTGCCTATATGTGAGCATTATCTTGCCCGAAAAACAACTAGAAAATCATTTGGAAAAGGCAAAAAGAGCTGATTATGCATTGCAATTAATTCATTCTGATATGTGTGGTCCTATGAATGTGAAGATGAGACATGACGCTTCATATTTCATAACTTTTATTGATGATTTCAGGCGTTTTGGTTATGTCTATTTAATCTCCCATAAATCTGAAGCATTGGACTACTTTAAATGATTTATGAATTTGGTGGAGAATCAAATAGACAAAAGAGTAAAAGCATTAAGAATAGACCAAGACCGTGAATATTTTTCTGATCAATTTAAATAATTATGTGATAAAAATGGTATATCTAGACAACTAACTATTCCTGGAACTCCACAACAAAATGGTGTTGCAGAAAGAAGGAATAAAACGCTTCTAGATATGGTAAGATCTATGATGGCACAAGTGAGCTTACCCATTTCATATTGGGGAGATGCATTGTTTACTACTACATATCTACTTAACTGTGTACCTTCCAAATCAATAACTTCCACCTCATATGAACTTTGGATGGGCAGGAAACCTTACTTAAATAATATATGACATTGGGGATCTGCAACTTATGTTCATAATTATTCTCATAAGCATGTAAACTTGGACCGAGAGGTAAGAAGTCCATTTTTATAATATATGTTAAACACTCCAAAGGATACGTGATCATTGGTGAATAAATTGACGGAAGTTTTACTGAATTTGAATTAAGAGATGCCACATTTTTAGAGAATGAATTTCCTAGCAAAAGAGAAGCTAGTTAAGATTTGAGTCTATATGAGATAGAAGATCCTGACACTAATGTTATTACGGGCCATACATGTGAAATGAATGAGAATATGTCTCATCTCCTTGATCTGAGTGGGAGTAACATTTTGACCGATGATGTAAATCTGCAAGAAGATTACATACGGAGAAGTACTGGTAAGAGTATTACTTGTTAACGCTTTGAAATCGAGGGAAAAGCTTTTATGATTGCTTCACATGATGGACATGAGCCAAGAACTGTACGAGAGGCTCTTTCATTAAATGTAAAAGATGTAAAAGATCATTGGTTAAAAGTAATGGAAGAAGAAATGGAGCCAATGAGAACAAATCACGTCTGGGACTTGTTTAATCTTCCACCAGGGCATAAAACTATTGGGAACAAATGGATTCTCAAAATTAAACACAAGGAAGATGGATCTATCGAAAGATATAAGACACGTTTAGTAGCTAAATGTTACACTCAACAAGAAGGAATAGACTATGAAGAAACTTTTTCACCTGTTGTTAGGTTTGCCTCTATACGTCTAATTTTAGCTATTGTTGCCCAGATGGATTTGGAATTACACCAAATGGATGTAAAAACTGCTTTCCTGAATGGAGAACTAGATGAAGAAATTTACATGCAACAGCCTGAGAATGTTGTTGCAAAAGGCCGGAAGCGCATAGTATGCAAGCTCCTAAGATCAATATATGGCCTCAAACAATTATCTAGACAATTATATCTTAGGTTTCATAGATCCATAACCTCTTATGGTTTTATGATGATCGATGAATACCATTGTGTTTACGTCAAACATATTGATATTGTATGTAGACGATATACTTTAGGCTGTGAATGATAAAACGTTTGCCGTTAGCATTACAGAATGGTCATCTTCTCATTTTGAGACGAAAGACATGGGTGAAGCAACATTTATACTGGGTGTGAAGATATATCGAGATCGTTCAAAAAGATTTCTTGCTCTGTCGTAAAAGTCATATATTAAAAAAATACTCAAGCGATTCAATATGCGAGATTGTAAACTCATCTACACTCCAATAGCAAAGAGTGAAATCCTTAGTCAAAAAATGTGTCCTAAGACTCCTGAAGAAAAAAGAGAGCGTGGCAAGAGTCTCATATTCTAATGCCATTAGAAGTTTGATGTACGCTATGTTGTGTACATGTCCTAATATTATTTAGGCCATTGGCTTAGTCAGTCGTTATCAGTCAAATCCTAGATAAGCTCATTGAAAAGTTGTTAAGAGGATTTTGAGGTACCTTAAAGGTACTGCAGATTTATATTTATGCTATCGAGGAAACGATCACATCTAGTTGGTTACTCAGATGCTGATTGGGGTGGTGAACCTGACAAACGTAAATCAAAGTCTGGATATGCTTTCTTGCTAAGCAATGATGCCTTATGTTATAATAGCAAGAAACATACATGCATTGCGTTATCAACTATGAAAGTGAAATTTTTAGCGTGTTCGACTGCAATGCAAGAGGCAATTTGGCTTCGAAGGTTTCTGTAACATTTACAAGTTGTTTCTAGTGCATCGAAATGAGTAACTTCATTTTGTGATTGTCAAGCAGCTATCGTTTATACTAAAGATCTGAAGTATCATGAAAAAATGAAGCATATAGACACTAACTATAATTTCGTACGAGATATTATAGCATAGAAAGAAATAATGATACAACATGTCTTTATACATCGAATGATGATTGATCTTTTGACAAAGCCAGTCCCTAGAGACATTTTTCTAAGCCATGTCAAATCTCTAGGATTGCACATATTGTAATATGATGTGTAACTTTCAGTACATTTGTATCAATGTTATAAATTAATGAACTTGATGTCGTTCATTATTTTATTTTTTTGTAGCACAAAGCACACATATCTTATTTGGATAAAAAGAAAATGTATGTCACCAGATATAGACCAACTTACTCATACAAGCAGTCATCTCAGGCGCTTGAACAGCGAGCTGAGATGAAACATTGTATGCTTAGAATATTTGGAAAGTGTGAACAAAGCGTACTTTAATTATGTTGTCGCCTTGACAAGAGGTCAAGATGAGGTCCAAATATTAATGTATGGATCGACGTGATTCCACAATCATGTAGCCTGGATGGTGGATGGGATGCGAGAACTTATTATAGGCACTATAAGGAGCGAGCTAGTAAGATCTCAAGCTAGGCGCGAGGAATATTTTGGTATCTGCGACTGAGCTAAGATCCTTATAGTAGTTCAATATAAGTTATAATAGGCCTACACTCTTTCTATGAAGAGAAAATTACTATAGCAGGTGATCATACCACATGTGTATTTTTGCGACTAAATAAGGAAAATATAAGATAGAATCCCTGCTCTCACCTTGTATGAGTCTTTTTAAGTATTTTGAAACCACATATTTGTGCCATGTGTGACTTTCGACTATATTGTGAAGTGACACATAAATTTTACTACTTTAGCATGCTGCTTATGGTTATGGTAATTCAACCTAATGGAGCATGTCTAGGAAAATAATTTATTTGAAGCTAAGCTATATATGTAGGAAAGGAAGACATTTTTTGTCTACATCTAAAGTGTGTTTACTGGTCGACCAATTATGTCACCTCGTAATGACTGGAACATAATTGTAAATACATGTTTTGAATAAGTCAAGCATTGCTCTTTCAGGGATTAGAGATGTTTGAACTGATGTAACAAATATGTATGGGCATAGCGAGAAGAGTAGATAGTCTTCAGTTTTGGGGCTGCTATGTTATCTCTAACAGGTTCATAGCAACTAGCTTTTCTATGTGCTCGCGGGTCACACGATCTATTCTCCCGTATGAATTCATTAGTATGTAAATGTTTAATCGTTTGTAATTAAATTTGTTCAATCTCATCATGTGCGAGTGGGAGATGTTGAAAAATTCATATACAGGCGCCCGTTATAGGTTGACATGAACTGATTATGAAATGGAATGATTGAATTTCATTAATTACTAATAGATGTTAATAAAAAGAAACTTTCATTCACTTTCTTAATAGTAGAAAACTAAATTGAGTTTTTCTACAGGAAAAAAATAAAGAAAATTCGGACCTATTGATTTTCAAGGGTGAAAATCATTCCTTCAACATCAAAATCAAGATTTCACATACAAAATCAAGGGCTCTTGTTGTGGAACAAGTGAGGAGTTTATTTTCGTGATTTCCTAAAAGATCCGGTACGTAAATCATCATTTCGATCCATTACGCTGCGTAATCAAGTACGTATTCTTGACTCGATATATTTCTACAGTGCGTCTCTTCATCACTCGGCCATATATGCTAATGCATCCTTCGCCATTCTCGTCCATATTTGTTCATAATTCTCGCCATCACTTTTGTCCTATATCCTTGCCATCACTCGGCCATATCCGCTTATACGTCCTTGACATCACTCGGCCATATGTTCATTTGGTGGGATGATGGAGTATGTAAAATATTGATCGTTAGAATCTTAGGATGTTAGGGGTTTTACAAAAATCGAGAGCAATTTTATGAAAATTGAGAATATAGAAGCATTCACTCAAGTAGCAGAAGGCATCATATGGCAAAAATAAAAAGCATAAAAGTTTCGTATAGTCCAAAAGGAGTCGATATATAACATCCAGAATATACAGGTTGTTCAGAAGATAAAGTTGCCAAGAAAGCTCGTTGATAATCCACTTGAGGTAATTTTTTTAATTCTCAAAGCGCTACCGGACTCATTCTAACAGTTCCATTACAAACCCTCACTTACTCACCAAAGTCATTTAGCAAAATGATTTCACAAACTTATCATGACGTAAGACACATCATGGTCAAAAACTTTATCGAGTACAGTTTAGTTAAGGAAACCAAAACGAGGAATTTGTTTTACAGACACATTCTCTCATACAAACACGACCAAACAAGACGAGAGTTATATCAAGATGACAAACTTAGAATGGAAGAAAAACTGTAGATGTGAAAATACCAGTCCCGTAGAAGGCGAGTTCCATTGTTTGTTGAGGGCCCCGTGTTTGATTGGATGGAGACTCAGAGCTTGCTTGTCAAGTACCACCGATACAAAAAATTAATCTCAAGTGATTAGGCGGGGACAAGATTCGAAAAGTAATCCCATTTGAAGCTAAGCACTTTTCATCAGGGACATAGATCACGGCCTCTTTGTTTGGTCAATCACCAAAGGCGGGGGGAACCACTATGCCCCGGCCTCGATTCTTTTGCATAGGCCGGGGGCCTGCCGCAGCAGAGCAGTGGGGCATAGCGGTGCCCACGCCTGGCGCCATTCTCGGACCTAGCTGCAGACGGGCAGGCCGAGCCTGAATTCAGACCAGACCAGACTCTTCTTTGTTTGAGTTGCTCCCACGCACGCAGACCGGAAGATCTCATATGCCCATTTTTTAGCACAAAATCCTCAACCATATTATACTACTCCAAACATTTCAGGCCCCGAGGTGGCAGATCCTCGAGAACCGTTCACCCCTTCACTGGAAACGACTTATGCTACCACACCCCAAGCAGTGGGGCTGCTGTAACAGCTGAAATTCATGAATGGCTTTCAGCTGCTGCTGCTCAAGATTCTCCCCCACTGCAATGGCACCGAAATGGGGTCTGTAAGACGAGAACCCTACACCAGCTGAGATCCTTTCGTGCGCACGGCATACTTGGTGACCATTAGCAACTTTGTGACCATTTTCTAATAGTTCGCGCGAATGCGCGAGGGACTATCCTTTCTATCGCTTGCGCTTGCTTTTCACTCTCAAGACAAAGGTCTCTCTCTTCTATCTTCTATAAAGCGAAGCAAAGCCCAACCAAGCTCATGTAATGTTTATTGGACCTAGTCAGAATCCATCTTATCACCCTACGAGCCACTAGGGCACATTGGGCCTAAAAAATGGCCGAATGACACACAATTATATCTTTGTACCGATGGTCAAATGATACATAGTCGTGTCTGTGCATGATGTCAATCGACCGGTTGCAATGACGTCACCAAGATCCTTATGCCTGTGACATTCACTTAAGGAAGGTTTCCATATCCAATCAGGGAACCTTCCATAATCAGCACATCAAAGGGACTTTTGTATAATATCCCTCCGTAATCTAGGATCCCTAACATCTTTACTAGAATATTAAGATCCTTATTAGTGACAGGCTTCCTAGAGTAAATTTCAAATTTCATGGGCATCATACTATTATCGAGTTTGAAACATTACGATTTTTTTTCTCTCATCTACAATTTTATGAGTGACACGATAGTACTATTTCATGCATCTGGAAGTCTGATACATAGACAAGTTGAACATATTTCTTTTTCACTGCCTATTAATCAATTGACATCCTTACTGATATTTGCCCCATGTAAGTTTCACCATACTATCTTTTAATCATCCACTTATTTACTCTTTCGACATAGCTAACTTTGTTTTTCTTTTACTGTTTCTTTCTTTAATTTTTCTTTTTGATGTGAGCTTCTTCTTTTTTCTAATGAATGATCTCACACGTATTAATCTTACAATATTTATATCAACATAAGAAATATAGTATATATTAACGAAATTAGGCATCTCATTGTTTTTGCCGATAATTTATAGAAGTATACCATCCTCCAAAAAAACATGAATAAAATATTATATGTATCACTAATTCTTAATCCAATTCATTCGTTTTTAATCCTTTTTAACTCTTTGTTAAACATTCGTTCTCAGTTGGTTTCTGAACAAAATACTTCAGATTATTTACAATTTAATGCTTTTTCTACACAATAACCACTACAAGAAAACCTGTCAATTGCGATGGTTATACGGCAACGATTGCTCAAACCGTCATTAATTATCGAACAAGGGAAAGCAATTGCGATGGTTTAGCCAACTGTCACAATTTTTTGTGTTTTATCGATGATTTTACACCAACCGTCGCCAAAGGTCACATATGACGATGGTTTGTCTAAACCGTCGCGATTGATTACATTTTTTATTTTCACATTGCGACGGTTCTAGTAAGTATGAGAAGAACAAAATAAATTGTGCATATATGGAGAAATATGAAACGGAAGAAGAGGCATTGCAACATTGAATTGATATTATTCCAAAAGAGTATTTCATTGCAATAGTTCATAAATGATACTAGGAAGAAGGAAATGTATGATTTTTTACACTACATCTATGATTAATTTTATATAAAATAAACTAACTTTTATTTCTCTATCATAAATATAGAGGCAAGCTGTAAGTAACAGAACATCACAGAGTAAATTAAAATACTCTCACACCTTGGGACGTACGAGTTTAGCAAAGAAAAAACATTAATGATAAATTTTAAACTTTATAATCATTTTAATCAGTTTTATTTTTAAGTATTTTTAATCATATGTTTTGATTTGATAGGCAGAAGAACTTCAAAGAGATCCCTCAAGAATGAAGTTATTGCTGGTCACCGCGGCGCATGCGCGGCGGAAGCGTGGAGGCGCTTGACCTTTTTAAAAAATTAAACTTTTAATAAAAATCGAATCTTTTAATAAAATAAAACTTGTGCAACACCACGATAACCAAATAAAAACTTTTATTAAAAACTCTTTTTCAACAGATTTCATTATATATTTATAAGTTAAATCAACAACATACAAAGTTAGGAATCATATACCTCTTATAGTCTATATCAAATGTCATTGTAAAAACTGATCGATCCTCCGTTCCCACAAAATCATTTCAACGATCAGTAGACTTCGAGATCCATACCAAGATCTTCCAAATCAATTCTTAACGTACTAGGACATGTGTTGGCACGTAAAATATTACAAGGTACTTTTTCTGTCTCAAGATATTCTCAACACATGATATCTAGAGATTTATGGAGAAGGACTTTAGTGAGACGATTCTATAAAAGAACGTGATGATTATTCTTTTCGCAGATTTGATTGACGTTTAATTACAGAAGAAAATCTCTCTGACACCAATCGTGTTCTCAATTCAATTTTTGATTGACGAACTGATGATCTGATCAACTGATTCTCTCCTCTTCTTTCAACCTCCGAGGGCATTAGAATAATATCTGTATATATTCTAGATATGGCATATTAGATTTTTAAGGATAAATTAAAATAATATTTAATTGTAAAAGTTACCAATTGTAGTGTGTCGTGAGCTAGCACAGTGCCTTAGGCACCACTGTCGTGTCATGTGACACTACAGTGTTGCACACTCACTATTGTAGTGCCACGTGACACCACAACAGTTCATGCCAATTTCTGATATCCTATCAGTGATTGACACGTGGCAATTACTACGAATTAAATATTTATTTTAATCAGATAATTATCTAGATATCAGTTAATTCAAAATTAATATATGTGATTATCCCTATCAACTAATTTATCTGTTATTTCATAAATAACAGATTTAGTTTATTTAAATTATTATCTAATAATAATTTAATTATCTAATTTCATAAATTAGATATTTTGTCTCACTTATCGATAATTAAAAAAATTGATAATTAGTTTTATATATGTGTGTGTGTGTGTGTATAATTTTTGAAAATTATATTTAAATTTATAAATAATTCTTACTTAATTCTTAATTAATTAATCACACATAATTATGTATTTGTCCCAAAATAAAAATTCATTTTGCAAGTCAGTCCTTTTCTCATGTCCTAAAATATTCACATCCTAGATAACGTAGTATAGAGGTGACTTGGTGACCATGGACCTATAATCCTAAGCTCCAATAAATTAGATTATTAATTAAACTTTTTAATTAAATAATCTTATTTATTAATACCATTAGTACTCCATTATAAATATGAAATTGCACTCTTAAAGAGTATAAATATATTTATAGAGTATTCTCATGTAGTCCACTGACATAATCATTTCATGTAATTTTATCCTCCAATTATTGATTCGTAAATTAGAACTACCATTTTACCTTTCTAATTATCTCGATTCTTAAGTACCATTAATCCACTAGTGAATGACTAATTTATAATTTTATTATAAATTTAAGCTCAATAACCATTCAGTTCTAAAATTAACATTTAAGGGAACCAATATATGATCTGTTAGGAAAGCTTAGATTTCAAATTTTATAAGATCATGTCCCCAGCCGTCCACATCTTTTGAATCTCCAAAATAAAAGTCACTAGCCTGATTAACAAACCGAGCTTAATGAGTGAATCAAAAGATCCAATAGACATGCATAGGAGTTCATGACTACTCAGGATTCAGACCGATCTACATATGATCATCAAATTGATGTGTATTAAATCTTTATGATAAACGACACGTTAATAAATATATTAATTCACATCGATCATGTCATATATAATCTTATTATATAAAGTACATTCACTAAGATATTTATCCACATCAATGATCCAGATCTAAATCACACGCATTCATAATGCTTCGTGAACCGTACTAGCAACCATTCATTAAATATTTCATACTTTAATATGTTACTGACAATTTTATTCATTATCTATGATCTTAATTCTCTCGTACTAATAAGAGATTATAGTCTCATTAATGAATATGAAATTTCTAGATATTTGTATAAATTATTTAGCAATAATTTAAAAGAACAATTATAAGAAAAATGTAATGCTCTTTAAATTTCATATCAAAATGTCAATACACATTCTTTGAGGGCACAACCTCGAACAGTTATTTGTAGCCCCACATGAGCTGAAATATGAAAGTTATGTAAATGAAGAGACTTCAAACGTTGTTGTAAGTATAAATTATAAAATTTATACCAAGTTTTTAAATTGTAATTACATGTTTACTCATATTAAGTCTTAAGTTTGTATTATAGGTGAAACTTATAGAGCGCATGAGTCAACTTCTGGATGGTAATTATGATCTAATTTCACCAAAAAACGTGCTCTAACAAGTACTGGGTCCAGAGCATCTTGGACAGTGTGTTCATTAGGACTCGGTGCAAGTCCATCTACAGTGTTCTCCCGTTACTGTGGGAAATCATCCATGCAAGATTCTTCTCGTTTATCAAGTGAGTTAGAATCTCAACATATACGGGTAGCTGCGTTTGAGGCTTAATGCGCACGGGTGACTCAGTTGGATGCTAAATATTCAGAGATGCGTGCTAAATATGCACGGGGGGAGACTGAATGTTAGAGATGCGTGCTCAGCTAAGCTTACTTATGAAGTTTATGCAGGACCCCGTAAAGACTAGGGTAGGCTTTATGTGTTGAATTTTATTTAATACTTATGAAATACTTTGTTATTATTAATTTTCATACTTTGAATTCATTGAATAATTTGTATTGATATCTATTTTCACACTTTGAATTCCTTAGATTTCTTAGATATCTAATTAATGATTTTATGTTTGATAATTATGTATAATGTAATTATGTTGAATGATACTTCTATGACTGTTGTGGACGTACGTAGGATGTTAAAATTGTTATATATTCAGGAATTTTGGAATATGTGGAAACAAAGTGCAAAAGAGAAAGCAATGCTTTTCGCGACGGTTCACAAATCGTCGTGAAAATATGAAGGATGACTAAATAGTGACAGTTCATAAACAATCACGAAAAAACTGTAACGACAACAATAACAAGCGTGATGGTTTGAACCGTCGGGATACGCATCTACGATGACGTTTATTAACCATCATGATTGAGAAAAAACTGTCACCGTAGATCTATTTTTCACGACAGTCCTCCGGCGGTTGACCGAACCATTGGCAATTCAACCATGACGGCGACGATCCTGATGATTTTTGAACCGTCGTCATAGACAGTAAAAACCACTGCGGTTGATAGTTTTTCTTGTAGTGAACATCCAACTCTCTTTTTTATTTTGATGTGAACTTACTGTTTTCTAATCAATTATCTTACACATGTATTCATCTTACAATATATTTGTACGAACATAGAAAAATATTGTTATATGTTCACGAAATTACACATTTCTCTTTTTTTTCAACAATTTATAGAAGTATACCATTCTCTCAAAATTCATGAAAAAAAGGATGTAATAGAATATCTGTAAATGTTTATTTCATTATTCGTAGTTTAATTATTTTTTTTGTTAAACATCCGTCCTTTAATGGTTTTCAAAAAAATACTTTCGAGAATTTATAAAATTCATCTCCAAAAGCGTGCAAGATTGCCTCCCAAAATTATTATTTTGTCAAGTGATAATATTTCCTTTTAAATTATTGTTCTTGCCAGTGAGATACCATTACATTGCTTCTAAAAATTACTACCCTAATAAAATAAGTTTATGTGAAAAACAAGTTTGACTAACTTAAAGATGAAACACTAATTAGCAGAATATTAAATTCCAATATTACTCAGTTTTATATCCCCTCTTTAAACTTTATATCCATAATTTAGTAGAGAACTAAATCCAATAATTTCACCTTTTAATGCTTACATGTTTTGTCATGATTGATCATGTATTCTTCTCTAAGGATAGAGAACACCTATTTATTTCTTAAATTTATTTTTGAATAATATTTTTTTAAAAATGATGTCCAAGTCAAATCGATACCTTCTATAGCAAATGAAGTGAAAGAATAATTACATAAAAGTATATCAAGTTAAGTTCTAAAAAGAAAGATGATATACAAAATGCACGGATGGTGAGCAAGAAACCTATAAACTGGGTTTAAATAACTTCGCATCATGACCCAACATATTTTTTATGAATATTTTTAGGATGATCAAGTTTTAAGTGATTAACTGACGTGACAATCATTTATTGATTGATGTTTAACAACTCATTAAAATTATTTGATGAAGTAACATATAAATGATTGACACATCATTTGATCACTTAAAATTTGATCAATTATTTAATCGACATAAAATTACTCATTTATTATTATTTAAGACCGCATGCTTTGCACAACAAATGTTCTAAATTGATAAATTATTTACAACCAATTTAAACTGCAAATCTTTCATGATACGGATGATGAGACTGACACGATCCATATATAGATAATATAATAGTACTCTTGTTTTGGATTATTGAGAGGAGAATTAAGCATAGAAACATTCCTTAGTTTTTCTTTTTATTTTCTTATTCTCATATTTGGAAAACGATTATACAGATATACATACTATAATTTGCCGTAATACCATTAAAGAGTTATGTTGAAAGATTTTTTTGTAATGAAAGCGTCAATAAAATATTAACAAAATGATAATTTTATTGAGGTTCAATCAACTTGCTTACATTTATGTACGACTATCTCATTATTATCATCACGTTACATACTCAACTTCGATAAATAACCACCTAACTCAAATCTCAATATACCAAAATCTCGACTCAACACACAGTAAATCATAAGATGAAATTATAATTAGTTTAGATAAAAATCATCACTCATCGATAGGACAAGAGTTGAGACCAAATAGCTTAGAAACTATCCTCAACACAGGCAAAATCCTCTGATTGGACTCTCAGTATCATGGGATATCCCTGCTTGGGATAGAGTTCTCTCACATATTAATGTTGTCTTCTATCTTTTAGGAAAAAGTCTCATCACCCCGGAATGCTTCTTTTAAAGTGGGACCACGTCTCACCTCTTGTCAAAATAGTGTCATCTTCTCTCATCTTAATTATGTGTTCTCTATCTCTTAGGGCAGTACCTTCTCGCAACGGGATGTTCTCCTTAGAGTTGAGCCACTTCTCATATTTTGTTGAAGTATATCTACTAAACCTTATTCAGAAAATTTATTTGATACATAATATCTTCCCTAAACCAACCTAAAAACAGAAAAATTGCTTACCAAGAAGGTTGAGACACCAATTCTAAAACTCTCCAATTTGAATCAAATATCATCATTCTCATACAACCATAAGCCCTATACCTCTATCTTCAACCAAATCATCTTCAATGATCACAAACACAAAGCTTCGACAGACTCATAACCATATGCAGCGCTCTAAATCTTCTCTTTTTGAACCAAACCCAACGTATTATGTACGATTAAATGATAAGCTTTGAAACCACTTGTTATAACGGAAGCGTCGATAAAATAATAAACATTAATGTGGTTCAGCCAACTTGTTAACATCGACGATTGTCTTATTTATCATAACATTACATACTCAACATTGATATAACCACCTAACTCAAATCTTTTTACACCCAAATCTAGACTCAACACATTCAAAACCATTGCTTGAAAATCATAACTATTTTAGACAAAAATCATCACTCCTCGATCGTAGTAGAGTCAACCCACTAGCTTGAAAATGCCTTTAGTATGAGCTAATTCATCTGACTAATCTCTAAAAGGGCTCTCAAAACAACTGCGAAAGAGAAAATAAAATTTTTCTCTTTCTTGTAGGATTTTGGCGGCAACAATTAATTACGAAGTTTATCCATATACCCTTATATGATAAAAACCAAAAATCACATTCTCCATGCACTGTGATGTGTGATTTTTACATCACTCCTAGAGCCAAAATTGTGTCTAAATTTATCAATTCAAATTGATAAATTAAATTGATCTCTATCAATTAATTAATTAATTTATTTTATTTACTAATTATCTAATAATCATAAAATAACAAAATAATTAACTTGAGCATTAATTTTGTTCTTCACTAATAAAGTTATGACACCCATCTCATATAGGTTCGGGAAGTGTACCTTAGTCCAAAATACATTTTTGTCCAACTGTCGTTGTTTCTCATTCATGTCTTTATGAGCTATTCCTGAGATTGAATGAATTCACATGGATAAAGCTATGAGATTCAAATACCCGGCTAATTTATCTCCATAAATTTCTGCCCTATTTAATCTAACATCGTACGACTCCAATATAGGTCCGATGCCGAATGAACTATCGATTCATGTGTGCTAATTTTCTGTTGGTGCAAATAAACATTTATATTTCACGGTCCACAGAATATTTAACGATATTACCCTTCATGAATATCAGTAACAAGAGTCAAATGTAAAATTATCATTTTACTCATCTAGATATTATTTCTTTAACTCTTTTATTGACTGTGAATAAAGGAAGACATATCAGTGAAGTCTCTCATACATATCACCATGTCTTATTCAATTACTCATATCATCGAGTTCCAAGCCCAATTTATTTATTCCACACTCATCATTAAAACATAATGTGATATTGTTGCTTTTACATTGTTACCAAAAATTTCATATATGTGAATCACGCTACTCCAACATAGTTAAATCACGGTCCTAACATTTGATGTATTGTCTTGAAATTTGATCTCTCTCATTTGGCGTATCAAAGATCACAAGTAACTAAGTCAAATTTCGTATTGACCTCAAGATCAAGATAGTTAAGAAAATACCCTTAAGGTGTAATAATTAGATTTAGAGCTAGATAAACAGCTTTTCTCTAAACTAATTGGTTATTGGTCTATTCAACATGTTCTATAACATGTTTAGGTCAACCATTAGAGTCTCCACTCCAAAGCCCCGAGACTGGCATCATTTGGTTCAACCTAACAGTCATAATTAGATTTGATTATCTGGATATCGCTTGATCTTTACTCTTCTTACATCGATAATAGTTTCAGGACTTAAGTAAATTACATACATGCTTTAATTAAAGAAAACTTTCAATTTATTCATAAAATTCAGTAATGCATAAATTTCAAAGAAAAAATTGTTTACTCATAAATAGTTATTGCACCCTACTTTATGGAGAAAATTCTAACACTATCACTACTACAAAAATGGGGCTTAGATGATGGTGAAAAACCATCATTAAAGGATTTTAATGATGGGAATATTATTATCATCTATCGGGCTGTCATCTAAACTCATTTTACCAAAAACCGTCATCAAAAGGTACCACCAAAACACTTTTGATGATGGGGAATCCCCGTCATTAAAATTACCGCTAAAACACCTTTAATGATGGGATCGTCCGTCATTATAGGTGTCGTAAAAACACCTATAACGATGAGGAATCCCCATCATTATAGGGTCATTTTAAAAAAAATTATCATGGAAAGACAAAAATTTGCCTTCCGATGACAGTTATTCATTAATATTATTAATTTTAATCCTCAACACCACCTTCTCCACAACCACAAACTCAACTCAAAGAATTAAATCAGTTAATAGATGAAGTAAGGAAGTAAATGTTGAATTAGCTAGAAACTGAAAATAAAACAGCCAACATTTATAGCGACATGCACTGTATTTAAAAATTCATTGGGAACCAAATAAAATTACAGCAACATTAGAAAAAGACATTATAGAATTAAGCTAGTCTAGAAAAAGACAGTTTAGGTGGAGTAAAAGAGAATAAACTGAGAGTTCCAGATGATACGAGTACATAAATCTACAATAAAATGCAACAGCTAGGCGAAACGTTCTCAACCAACGTATTCAGATGATATAATTCAAAGGCTTCTTTGGGGTTCATCTGTTTTCTATGACCACAAATATTACTTTAGTAAAAGATTTCATCATGAATGAATAGCATTGTAGTATTAAGTTTTGCAGCCTTTATGCAACCAGAATCAGTAACCTAAAAATCAAATATTTTAATATTACAAAATTCAGTGACTTTAAAATCAGTATTACTTTTCTTTGACAAGAAACAAAAATAGTTACTCCTACTACTAAGTTTATAGCTAGTCCATTAGTAACTAATCCAACCAAGCTAACCAAACAACCCCAAAAAGGATTTAATAAATCATATTAGAAGGAAAATACATAAATACCAAAACAATTGACCTCTTTAAATCAATACAACAGAAGTTCAAATAGAACTAATCTTGTTCATCTTTCAATTGTTGTAACTTGTGAAGTTCACTCTTTTCATATGTATCTAGATGTGCACCTACAAAAATCATCATCGAATCATGATTGGGAATATGAGAACAGAGTAAGACAAACATTCGCAATAAGCAATCAGACAAACAAACTTGATAGTTAAGGGTTAAATGCTTAACCGGGGAGCTTACAACTTGTCTTGATTTTTCACAAAGCCTAACAACCTTAGATTTTAAAGAAAAATAGAATAAATAACCAGGACACTCAAAATAGCTAAAAATATTTTTTATCGTAAAGATAAGATCCATTATTCACAAAAAGACCCAAAGAGGGGTACAAAGCTGATTCAGAATCTAAATGATGTAAAAGCATAGGATTTTCCCAGGTTTTTTCAGAAACATAACTTCAGAGGAAACATCCGCTCCACTCCAATAAAGCTGTATAAATCGAGACTACACAATATTATCCTGTGAAAATTAAAAACATGATTTTTTTAAACTAAATATCATTACTAATGCATAGTTAACACAGTGGAAAATTATATTTAGTACCTTTAACCCTGTGGCACTAATCTTTTCAGCAAGTTGGTCTACAGCAACATTACTAGGGGCACAGACCAAGACCTGGCAAATAAGGCCCCCGACACGTTACCAATAAAATGTAAAAGTTTATAATAATAACAAGAAACAGCACGGAATATTACCTGCCCTTGCCCTTGTTTAGCCATGTGATATACTATGGCTGCAGATGTGACCGTTTTCCCCGTGCCAGGTGGACCTTGAATCAAACTTATAGGCTTCTGAAGAACACTCTTTACAGCAAAAACCTGGAATAAAGCAAGTAAATCAGGGTGCTGAAACTTGACCTTGGAGACTTTTAGCGGAGAAAGAAAGATATGATTTTGTGATTCTGATGTCAACACACAGACATCCTTACTCAATGAAACATTCATAAAACAATTGCAGGTGGAACAAAATATTTGAGAGAGAGAGAGAAACATAAGAAATGACGTTACGAATTATAACTCATACATGTAAACCCTAATAATTTTATGTTTTTGTAATAAGAAACTTTATAATGTTAATCCCAAGCCATTAAACTAACTAGCAAGTTGAAAGGTTATGGAAAACTTGATGCAGACATGGGAGTAAAAGATTTGGATCAGAATAGCAACGCAGCAAATACTGAGCTGCTCAGTGAGATAAATGAATAGACAATTAGGAAGTGTTTTATTCAAATGAATGTAATGCAATGGAGTGGAATGAAAATGATAACAAATTAACCAGTCATAGAAGGGAGAGGAGCTGATCTATCTAACACACTCTGTATAAAATTTACTGATAAAATAAAAAAAAATATGTATAAAATTTAGCTAAATTGTGGTGAATGGCATTGATTTCCCATTCCTTTATCCACCTCATGGAATTCTCTCTCTTCAACTTGCGATATAATATAACTCCTCACTCTCTCATGTTACCATGACAAACGCCACCATATGTACACAACTGCATTCACTAACTTAATAGTATTTCTGCATAAACTGGGCAACTGAAATTTGACAAAAACAAAGTCTCCGTTGAAAAAAAAATTAACAAGAAAAATAACAACCTTAGAAAAATAATCATGAACTTACCTGAGATGCATTAAGTTCAGGTAGTCCATGTTGGTCGTCGCGGTACGTGTGCGGAAGAAGCGTGGAAGCGTGGAAGCATGTGGCCTTTTAAAAAATTAAACTTTTAATAAAACTCGAATCTTTTAATAAAACAAAACTTGGGCAACGCCACGATAACCAAATAAAAACTTTTATTGAAAATTCTTTTTCAATCAGTCAGGATTCATTATATATTTATTAATTAAATCTACAACATACAATCCTCAACACACTGGGACGTGTGTGAGCACGTAGAATATTACAAAACACTTTTTTTATCTCTAGATGTTCTTAACACATGAGATTTACTGAGAATGACTTTAGTGAGACGATTCTCTAAAAGAACGTGATGATTATTCTTTTAGAGATTTGATTAACGTTTAATCATAGAAGAAAATCTCTTTGACACCAATCATGCTCTCAATTCAACTCACGATTGACGAAATGATGATCTGATCAACTGATTCTCTCCTCTTCAATTCAACCATTAGAATAATATATGTATATATTCTAGATAATGAGGTATCATATTTTTAGGGATAAATCGAAATAATATTTAATTATAAAATTATCAATTACAGTGGGACTTACTGTAATTGTGCATAATTGCAGTGCCATGTGGCACTGCAGTGTGCCGTGAGCCAGCATAGTGCCTCACGACACCACTGTAGTGCCTTGTGGCACTACTGTGTTGCACACTCACTACTGTAGTACACGTGGCACCACAATAGTCCATGACAATTTCTAATACCATATCAGTGATTGACACATGGTAATTACTGTGAATTAAATATTTATTTTAATAAAATAATTATATATATATATATATACATGATTATGTCTATCAACTAACTTATATCACGAATAACAGATTTTGTTGATTTAAATTATTATCTAATAATAATTTAATTATCAAATTTCACAAATTAGATATTCTATCTCACCTATTGGTAATTAAAAAAATTGATAATTATATATATATATATATAATTTCTAAAAAGTATATTTAAATATATAAATAATTCTTAATTAATTAATCACACATAATTATCTCGTAATTATGTACTTGTCCTAGAATAAAAATTTATTTTGCAAGTCAGTCATTTTCTCATGTCCTGAAATATTCACACCGTAGACAACGTAGTATAGAGGTGATTTGGGGATCATGGACATATAATCTTAAGCTGCAATAAATCAGATTGTTAATTAAACTATTTCATTAAATAATCTTATTTATTAATTAAATTAGTACTCCACTATAAATATGGAATTGCAATCTTAAAGATTATAGAATGTATTTACAGAGTATTCTCTCATGTAGTTCACTGACATAATCATTCATGTAGTTCTATCCTCCAATTATTGGTTCGTAAATTAGATTTGGTCAAAATTACCATTTTACCCTTTTAATTACCTCTTGATCCTTAAGTATCATTAATCCACTAGTGAATGATCAATTATAATCTTATTATAAATTTGAGCTCAATAACCATTCAGTTCTAGAATTAATACTTAAGAAAACCAATATATGATTCGTTAGGAAAGTTTAGATTCTAAATCTTGTAAGATCATGTCCCTAGCCATCCGCATCACTAATCTTCAAAACAAAAGTCACTAACCTGATTAACAAACAGACCTTAATGAGTGAATCAAAAGATCCAGTAGACATGCATAGGACTTCATGACTACTCAGGATTCAGACCGATCTACATATGATCATCGAATTGATATGTATCAAATCTTTATGATAAACGACACGTTAATAAAGATGTTATTTGATATTGATCATGTCGTATATAATCTTGTTACACAAAGTACATTCACTCAGATGTCTGTCCACATCAATGATTCAGATCTAGATCACACGCATTCATAATGTTTAGTGAACCGTACTAGCAACCATTCATTAAAGATTTCATACTTTAATATATTGCTACAAATTGTATTCATTATCTATGATTTTAATTCTCTTATACTAATACAAGATCATAGACTCATTAATGAATATGAAATTTTCAGATTTTTATATAAATTATTCAACAATAATTTAAAAGAACAATTATAAGAAAAATATAATTCACTTTAAATTTTATATCAAAATGTCAATACACATGCTTTGAGGGCATAAACCCCAACAATCTCCCATTTGCCCTAAAGAAAATGTGGCATCTCTCTTAATCCCATGTTACGCACGTGACCCTCAAATGACTTCGCATGGAGTATCTTTGTTAAAGGATCAGCTAGGTTCTGTTCCGATGCTATCTTCATAACAGACACATCACATCGATGCACGATCTCTCTTACAAGATGATACTTCCTCTCTATGTGCTTGCCATTTTTGTGACTCCTCGGTTCTTTGGAATTTGATGTCGCCCCACTGTTATCGTCGTACAAGATCAGCGGCTTGTCCATATCTGAAACTACTTTTACATCAAAATAGAACTTTCTTAGCCATACCGCCACTTTCGGGAAGCCGCTATATATTCGTCTTTCATAGTGGAATCTGCAATGCTGGATTGCTTAATTCTTCTCCAGACTACAGCTCATCACCTAAGGTGAATACTGATCCAGATCTACAAGTTCCCAGACAGAATTAGAATACATAGATTTAATTTCCTGGTTCATGACATATTGCCATTTCTCCTTTTCAGGATCATCCATTGCTTCTTCATAAGAAAACGGATCGTCCTTATTAGTGTCTAACACCAGGACATGTGCCTCTAGTTCATAGTGAACTGGTTGTCTCACAACCCTCCCACTACGACGTTGCACCAGGGTTTCCTTTACAGGAACTGTGATTTCTCTAGTTTATTGTTTATCAGTAGAAATTGAAGGTGGTCTGATCTCATTAGTCACTAATTCTGTGAAAACTACTTTGCTATAAGGTTTGTAGTTTTGCATATAGTCAAGCTTAAGAAAGGTTGCATTTGTCGACACAAACACATTTTGATTATTGTGACTATAAAAGTACTCACCTCTAGTCTTTAGAGAATAGCCAACGAATATGCATACCCCATACCTTGAGTTTAACTTTTCGGTCTTGGGTCTAAGAACGTGAGCTAGACAACCCCATATATGAAAATGACGCAACTAGGTTTGGAACCATTCCATAGCTCTAAAGGCGTCTTGCTTACAGACTTAGGGGGTGCTACATTCAAAATGTAAGTAGCCGTGTGTAGTGCATATCCCCAAAATGTAAGTGACAATGATGAGTAGCTTAACATCGACCTAACAATATCCAAGAAGATTCGATTTCTCTTCTCTGCAACACCACTTTGCTGTGGTGTTCCAGGTGCTGCGAGTTGGGATAGGATTCCACACTCCAGCAAATAATCTTTGAATTCTAAATCCAAGTATTCACCACCTCGATCGGATTGAAGGATTTTAAATGATTTACCTAATTGCTTCACAGCTTCGGTCTTGAAGTCTTTGAACTTTCCAAAAGTTTCAGACTTTCGATGCATTAGGTAACTATAACCATATCTTGAGTAGTCGTCAATGAAAGTGACAAAATACTCATACCCACCTCTAGCTTGTACATTGATCGATCGACAGACATCACTATGCACTAACTTAAGTGGTTCCTTGGCTATTTGGCCATTTCCTGTGAAATGTCTATTGGTCATTTTACCCTTAAGACATGATTCACAAAGAGGAAGAGTTCCAACTTTTACCACTCTCAAAGAACCATGTTTTGTTAACATGTTTAACATATCTAAATTAATACGTCTCAACCTAAGATACCATAAATATGTGTTATCATCATGAGAAACTCTTTGTCGTTTGTTATTTTTAGATTTTTCTACTTTAAATAATTCAGAATTATTTAACGTCCGATCAGTCAATTTAAGCATATACAGTCCGTTTATAATTTTAGCATGATAGATATCAAATTTATTCTTAGAATAATAAACTCTTTATTAAGGAAATTTTTTTTGAATAATTGTTCTTGCAAAAATGAAAGAGAAATCAAATTCCTCAAAAACCAGGATTATAATAAACATCGTTCAAAACTAAGTTATTATATACACAAAGTAAACGGATGGCTTTAGCTGATAGGAGCGCACCACTACCAACTCTCAAAACGACCTCACCATCATCCAGCTCCCTTGCCGAACCAAGCATCTGTAAAGAAGAACATACATGGTTAGTGACTCCTGAATCAAGTATCCAGGATGACAAATCATATTTCACTAAACAAGATTCAGGTACAAGTATATCATATTTACCTTTCTTTTTCAGCTCAGAGAGATACTTGTTATAGTTTCTCTTTCAACGACCTTCAACCCCATAGTGAAAACACTTTTTTTGGGCTTGTTGTCTTTCTTGTTCTTCTTGGCTTTCGGCGATGTCTTGACTTTCTTTACTCTTTTGTTCTTACTCTTGTCCTTACCATTATTCTTCTTCCTTTTCATATTCTTAACAATATTGGGATAAGGCTTTTGTCTCGCCCTCTTTTGTTATTCTAAATTTGAGTGACTCAAAATTCTATAGTTCATTCAACAATTGGGTCATGTTGAATTGTAACTTGTTCATAACATAGTTGGGCTTGAACGGAGAAAAAGCTGGTGTGAGCGATTCTAGTATGATGCTAACTTAAGTCTGCTCATCAATGGTCACCCCATGTACTTCTGCCTCGTGCATTATGTTGATCATGCTCAAAACATGTTCTCAAACAGAAGTACCCCTCCATCTTAGTTGTCATATAACTCCTAATGGCCTTATGAAGACTTTGATCGGACTGTTGCCCAAACATTGCCTATAAAGATTCCATAATCTCATAGGCAGTCTCCATGCTTTCATGATCGGTTCTCAGAACATCATTCATGCTCACAAGCATGTAGCACTTCTCCTTATTGTTTGATATGATCCAAGCATCATATTCGTCCCTAACATTCTTAAAGGCGTTAGCAGCGGGCTCCTCAAGACATTCTTCAGTAAGAACGAACTTATGGTTCTTACAAATCAGCATTAAGTTCATATTTGATTTCCAACATATGCAATTATCACCATTCAATTTCTCATGAGCGAGTAAACTAGTTAATTGTTCGGTTAATCTGATCGACCCTAAGTCAGCACATTAATTGTTGGGTTGTTTTATCGTGATTAGTAAATGCTAAATTTATGTGTTTATTCTGATTGCATTCATGCATCACGTTCACTTTTCGAATTCTAGATATTTATCAATTATCAGTTAATCCAATCTCATTGGTCTTAGTTCATTTAACTTTCTGAAGCGCCTAAGTCATAATTAGGTGAACGTAGATTGACTAATTAATTCTATTTATCAAACTTTAATAAAACTCTTTTACTAAAGTCGGTTAACCTAAAGGTTATTATAGCCTTTAATGTGGTATGATTACCAAGTTTTAACTAGTTAAAACCTAGCAGTTTACATGCAATTGATTTCATAAAGTAATACAAATAAACATATTAGGACAATCCTAATAAATCATGTTTCTACAGATGAGATACATGATTAAATAAAACTGTGTGGGATTTTTATGTATGGCATGTGATCGACTAATGCATGGACATGTTTCCAAACATAATAATTAAACAATTATTTAATAATTAAATAATATATTAATGGACCGAGTGACTATTGGATATTTTTAAATTACAATCCTTGAAATAAAGAAATAAAACTACAAACGGACTCTAAGAATACATATTTCTCAAATATTACATTATCCTCCTGATGTCCATCTTCCAATCTTCAAGCTTTGAAAAAAAATCATTTTTTATTAGAAAAACTATTTTTCTTAATTAAAACAATTTCTATAATTATCCCTTTTAAAATAGAGACTTTTACTTAGTCAAATAAACATTTTATTTTATTTGGTCAAACTTGGGTTAAACCCAATCAACCTATTAATTTTAAATTTTTATAAAATCATAAATTAAAAATTATTAAAATTACATTAATTTCAAAATTTAATTGGATAATTAAAAGAGTTTGAGTTTTAATGAAACACTTAAGTGATAGAGTTAGTTGCATGGTTTGTTGGAAACTTTCCTAAAATGTGACAACAGTTGTCACCGACGATACGACTCTCCGATCGCCACTCATCACCATTGTTGCCCATCTCACCGTCGGCAGCCACCTACCGCAGTGGGCAACCACTGTTCGCAGCGGCACTGTTCACCTCCACCAGAATAATAAATTTCTGGTGTGAATAGTGTTTCACAGATGAACAGTGTTTCACATGAACAGTAAATTTCTGTCGTTCGTCTCGTGTGTTCTTCGTTTTCTCGCATTCAATATAATTACAATAATATTCAAAATAAAATTACAAAAATTCTTACGCCTCATTTCAGATTACACAAGTCTAGGAAAAAATAAAACAAAGTCTAACCCAATAATCACCCTTCAATTAATGATCCATTATTTTCCATACATTCAAAAACATAACCATCCATCATCATACATATCTCATATTATATGAATAATGCAAGAAAACCCACACAGAATCTAATATATAAATATATAAAGACCGCTCTGATATCACTTGCTGGTCGTCGCGACATGTGCGTGGCGGAAGCGTGTGCCCTTTTAAAAAATTAAACTTTTAATAAAAATTGAATATTTTAATAAAACAAAACTTGCGCAACCCCACGATAACCAAATAAAAAATTTTATTGAAAACTCTTTTTCAATCAGTCAGGATCCATTATATAATTATAAGTTAAATCGACAACATACAAGGTTAGGAATCATTTACCTCTTGTAGTCTATATCAAGTGTCCTTGCAAAAACCGATCGATCATCCGTTCCCATGAAATCGTTCCAACGATAAGTAGAATCCGAGATCCACACCAAGATCTTCCAAGTCAATCCTCAATTCCTTAGGACGTGCGTGGGCACGTAGAATCTAGAGATTTACTAAGAAGGACTTTAGTATGATGATTCTCTAAAAGAACGTGATGATATTCTTTCAGAGATTTGATTAACATTTAATCACTGAAGAAAATCTCTCTGGTACCAATCGTGCTCTCAATACAACTTTTGATTGGCGAACTGATGATCTGATCAATTGATTCTCTCCTCTTCGATCAACTACTGAGGTCATTAGAATAATATCTATATATATTCTGCATAATAGCGTATCAGATTTTTGGGATAATTTGAAATAATATTTACTTGTAAAATTATCATTTGGAGTGGGACCTACTATAATTGTGCATAACTGCAGTGCCACATCGCACTGTAGTGTGTCGTGAGCCAGCACAGTGCCTCAGGCACCACTGTTGCGCCACGTGGCACCACAGTAGTCCATGTCAATTTCTGATATACTATCAGTAATTGACAAGTGGCAATTACTGCGAATTAAATATTTATTTTAATTAGATAATTATCGAGATATCAGTTAATTCAAAATTAATATATTTGATTATCTCTATCAACTAACTTATCTGTTATTTCACAAATAACAGACTTAGTTGATTTAAATTATTATCTAATAATAATTTAGTTATCTAATTTCACAAATTAGATATTTTTTCTCACTTATCGATAACTAAAAAATTATAATTATTTATATATATAATTTATTATTTATATATATAATTTCCAAAAATTATATTTAAATATATAAATAATTCAATTAATTAATCACACAGAATTATCTCATAATTATGTACTTACCCCAGAATAAAAATTCATTTTGCAAGTCAGTCCTTTTTTCATGTCCTGAAATATTCACACCCTAGACAGCGTAGTATAGAGGTGATTTGGGGACCATGGACCTATAATCCTAAGTTACAATAAATCAGATTATTAATTAAACTCTTTAATTAAATAATCTTATTCATTAATTTCATTATTACTTCACTATAAATATGAAATTGCACTCTTAGAGATTATAGAATGTATTTACAGAGTATTCTTATACAGTCCACTAACATAATCATTTCACGTAATTTTGTCCTCCAATTATTGGTTCGTAAATTAGAACTGGTCAAAATTACCATTTTACCCTTCTAATTACCATTTGATCCTTAAGTACCATTAATCCATTAGTGAATGGCTAATTTATAATCTTATTATAAATTTGAGCTCAATAACCATTCAGTTCTAGAATTAACACTTAAAGTAACCAATATACGATCCGTTAGGAAAGCATAGATTTTAAATCTTGTGAGATCATTTCCTCAGCCATCCACATCACTGAATCTCCAAAACAAAAGTCACTAGCCTGATTAACAAACAAACTTTAACAAGTGAATCAAAAGATCCAATAGACATGCATAGGAGCTCATGACTACTCAGGAATCAGACTGATCTATATATGATCATTGAATTGATGTGTATTAAATCTTTATGATAAACGGCACATTAATAAAGATATTAATCCACATCGGTCTTGTCGTATATAATCTTATTATATAAAGTACATTCATTAACATATCTATCCACATCAATTATCCAAATCTAGATCACACACATTCATAATGCTTAGTGAACTGTACTAGCAACCATTCATTAATGATTTCATACTTTAATATATTGCTGAGAATTTTATTCATTATCCATGATCTTAATTCTCTCGTACTAATACAATATCATAGTCTCATTAATGAATATGAAATTTTCAAATATTTATATAAATTATTCAACAATAATTTAAAACAGCAATTATAAGAAAAATGTAATTCTCTTTAAATTTTAAATCCAAATTGCAATACACATGCTTTGAGGGCCTAACCCTCAATAGTCCAGATGAACCAAATCGATGAAGCAGTGTGTTATGAACCATTTGAACCTCTACTTCATGCCCTAACAAGTTATGGTAGATATAACTGTAGAACAAAAATCACGCAATCAAAGATTGTGCATCTAGTAAGGAGGTCAGGGCAACTAAATTGACCAGAGGAATTTTCTAAAAATGAAAACAAAGCTGGTTATTATCCACTTACACTAGTCTCATCCACTGTAAAAGTTTTCATTGCTCCTTACATCCGATCAAAACTAGAACTCTTTCACACAAAATCAACACTAGAACCATGGGTTATATCAATAGGAACTCTCTGCAAGCACCATAATAGTAAGCACTAATAACTAAAAAATAATAACCATAAGAGGTAGTTTTTATATTTAGGAGGCAATATTTAACAAATCTTTCTATTTGAGGCAATTTTTAACAATAATAAAATTTGAACGGTTTCAACTAGAGACAAAACTGAGTACAAAGATATCCAACTTGCTAGGCAACTAAACATAAAAAAGATGAAGTCTTAAAAAATGAAATTCAAAAGAACATTCAAAAAAGGAACTTGGTTAGGTGAATCATTTGTATATAATGGTCAGTGATGCGAGAAAGAGAAGAAATCCTCAATTCACAAGTTGGAAAGACCAGGAACCTGCCAGTTCTTACATCTATGACCATCATAAACATCGACGAATGAAGTTTCCTCCATGAAAATACAAACGATGTATCAAATATTTAAAATCTAACACTAATCAAAACTCTAAATGAATCAAGAAAATCTAAACCCTAACTCAAAATATAAACCCTAGATCTCAAAAATATTAAATCACAACAAATAACACTAAATAAATATGAAACAAAAATGAAAAACTCACTATGAGAGTGCGAAAACCATCACCGTAGGCTGAGATTTGAAAGAGAGAGCAGATCAGAGACGAGCAGTAGTAGAGAGAGAGGATTAACGAGAGAGAAAGGAGAGAGAAGTGAAAAGATGAGCTAGAGAGAGAGAAATAGAGGAGTGTAGAGGTGAGGTCAAGTGGGAGAGAGCACAAACTGAGAGCGAGAGAGAAGTCTGAGAGTGAGTTCATTCGAGAGAGAGCTTTGAGATGAGAGATGAGAGATTTTGATTTGAGAATTAGGGTTATGAGAAATATACAGATGGGCAAAAACTTTTGATGACAGTTAAACACAAATTACTGTCATAATAGGTAAACATTTTATGACAGCTTGGATAAACACTGTCATACTAACCCAAACAATAAAATTTTCCATCCAAACACCCTTTTTCCTTGACAAGTTTAACAAAACTGTCATAAAATTTTTTTATGGGTGTCATTGTAGCTCATTTTTGTAGTAGTGAATCTCCCACTTGGACTAAAGTAGGCGTGTACAATCTCGTATCCCCATGCCTTTCAGATGACCATCAAAGCCTTTATTGTTTAAAGTGTTCGTGAATGGATCTGCCAAGCTGTTGATCGCTGAAATGTGTGTTGAACATTTCATCGCTGAACTATATCTCTGATGAGATGGTACTTCTACTCTGTGTGTATAGATCTTTTGTGACTTCTCAATTCCTTCAAGTTCCCTACAGCCCCACTATTGTCACAATAAAATCTCATGGGTTTGTCAGTATCTAAAAAGACTTCCAGAGTCTTTAGAAACTTTCTAAGCCAGATAGCCTCTTTTGCAGCTTCACAAGCCGCCACATATCCAGCTTTCATGGTAGAATCCGCAATGCAAGATTGTTTGATACTTCTCCATACCACTGCTTCACCATTCAAGATGAACACCGATCATGATATAGACCTCTTGAAATCCTTGTTCACTTGGAAATCAGAGTCAGTATTAACCCGTCATATTCAGGTCAGTACCTGAATATACAAGCATGTAGTTACTCATTCTCCTAAGCACATTCAAACATGCTTTGAATCTAGCATACAAAAATTATATGCCAATATTATCATATTCATCCATACATACGTTTAGATACAAAATATGCATATTAAAAAAAAGGCTCTAATACCAATTGTTGGATCGAGTTTTAGATTTGTAGAAAAATAATAAACCATGACTAGTTCATGGGCGGGATATTAAAGAATTTCGAAACAAACATTTAATCGAATAAAAATACAATACCAAATCAATGAACATGCTTGGTAAAAAGGTATCGAGAAGAGATGGAACAATTTATAGATTTTCGATTAATAAAGAATATTTAATTTGGTGAGATCCAATTCTCTATCTCACATTCTTTGTTCATGATATTTACAAAGCTCGTAATTGATCTTTACATCAGAAGTAAATCTCTCAAGGATTTCACCAGGAATTGAGTGTGGGCTCTCAAAATAACTGTAGAAGAGAAAATAAAATTTCTCTTCCATGTAGGATTTTGGCGGCAACACTGAGGGAGAGAGAAACTTTTCTCACTCTGATTTAACACACTGAGCTTATGTTAGGTTAGAGATGCAACCCTAATGTAATCTCTTATATATTAATTATAGAATTTACTCGTATACCCTTATATGATTTAACACACTGCACTGTGATGTGCGATTTTTAAATCTCCCATAGAGCTAAATTTGTGTCCAAATTTATTAGTCCAAATCGATGAATTAAATTGATCTCTATCAATTAATTAATTAATTTTTTTATTTAATAATTAGAAAATAACCAAATAATTAATTTGAACATTAATTTTGTTCTTCACTAATATAGTGATGACACTCATCTCATATGGGTTCAGGAAGTGTACATTGATCAAAAATACATTTTAGTCCAACTATTTTTGTTCTCCCTTTCCTTATGAGTTACTCCTGAGATCGAATGAATCCACATGAATAAAACTATGAGATTCAAATGTCCGGCTAATTTATCTCCATAAATTTTTGACTCTTTTAATCTTTTCATCGTACAACTCCACTATAGGTCCAATACCGAATGAACTCTCGATTCATGCGTGCTACATTTTCTGTTGATGCAAAAAATATTTATATTTCACGGTCCACATAATATTTAACGATATTACACTTCGTGAATATCAGTTATATGAGTGGGATGTAAAATTATCATGCACCCCAATAGTTTATCATCGAGTACCAGCCCGGTTTATTTTTCACACACTCATCAATAAAATATAAGGTGATATTGTTGCTTTAGCAATCTTACCACGAATTCCATATCTGTGAATCACGCAACTTCAACATAGTTGAATCACGGTCTCAACAGTCGAGGTATTGTTCGGCAATTCAAACTCACTCATTCGGCGTATCAAGAAACGCAACTAACTAATAAAGTTTTGTATTCACCTCATGATTAAAGTAATTATGAATACACCCTTAAGGTGTAACAACTTAACACCTTTTAAAAACTGGCCATTCCTGTATTTTTTTTTAAAAGATGAGTCTCTAAAACTCGATGAGTCACATTGAGTTTAAGTCTCAAGGGGATTCTCTCAGTGTTAAACCTTATTTAAACATACTTTACGGTCCATATTTGAATATTTTTCTAATAGAAAATTAGAACATGAAATGAGGTAAGTAAGACTCGAAATGCCTAATATTTTTTATAACAAGATTAAGATGGATTGACACAGTTAAATTTTTCATACTCTAACAATTACATTTATGAACTTGTCAGTTTGAGTAAGTTGTCTCCAATCACTTAAAACTAAAATTTTGTAAAAAAAAACTAATCAATACACACGTGTGATACATGTGAATTTGATCTATTATTCTCTTAGCAATGGTTATTATTTATTATCATGTTGTATTTATGTCGATTAAAAAATATATTTAGCATCATATTATTTATTTTTAATTTAGGTAAGTAAGATTAAAGACTCTCTCTCCTCCCGCTCGCTTTCTCTCTCTCTATCTCTCTCTCTCTCTATATATCTATCTATATATATATATATCCCTCTCTCACTCTCTCTATTTATCTCGCTCGTTCCCCCTCTCTCTCCATCTCACCCTCACTCTCTCACTCACACTCTTTCTCTCTCTCTCTCTATCTCTCTCCCTCTCCCTCTCTCTCTCCCCATCTCACACTTTCTCTCTCTCCCCCCTCTCGCTCTCTCTCTCTCTAACTTTCTCTCCCCCTCCCTCTATCTCGCTCACTCTTCCCCTCTCTCTCTCTTTCCCCATCTCACCATCTCGCTCTCTCTCCCCCTCGCTCTCTCTCCCCCTTCTCTCCCCAGCTCCCAATCACGCGATCCATCTCTCTCTCTTTCTCCCCCACCCTCCGTCTCTCTCTCTTTCTCTCTCTATCTCTCTCACACACTCTCTCTCCCCATCTCTCCCTATCTATCTCTCACTCACTTTCTCTTCCCCTTGCTATAGCTCTCTCGCTATCTGTCCATCTCTCTCTCGTTCTCTCTCTCTTTCGCTCTCTCTCTCTCTCTCGCTCTCTCACTCCCGTTCTCTCTCTCTTTCTCTCTCTCTCTATCTCTCCCCCCTCTCTCTCTCCCCCCTCTCTCTCTTCCCCCTCCCTCCCTCTCTCCCCCTCTCTCTCTCTTCCCCCTCCCTCCCTCTCTCCATCTTTGTCCCTCTCTCTCTCTTTCTCTCTCTCTCTCTCTCAATCTCACTCAATCTCACACTCTCTCTCACTCACTCTCTCTCTCCCTCTCTCTCCCCCCTCTCTCTCTCCTTCTCGCTCTCTCTCTAACTCTCTCTCGCTCGCTCTCTCCTTATTTCCCTCTCTCCCTTTGTCTTTGTCGGACTCTCTCTTCACCCTCCCCCCTCCCTCTATCTCACTCGCTCCCTCTATCTCTCTCACTCACACACATACACTCTCTCTCTTGCTCTCCTCTTCTTGATCTCTTTCAATCTCTCTCACCCACTCTCTCTCTCACTCTCTCTCCCTCTCTCTCTCCATCTATCCCCCTCTCTAACTTTCTCTCTCCCACTGCCTCTCTCCCTCCTCTCTCTCTCTTTGTATCTCGATCCCCCTCTCTCTCCCTCTTACTCTCACTCCCTCTTTCTCTCTCTATCTCTCACTAGCTCTCTCTCTCTCTCTCTATATATATATATATCTTTCTCGCTCGCTCTCTCTCTCTTTCTCGCTCGCTCTCTCTCTCCCTCTTTCTCTCTCTCCCTCTTTCTCTCTCTCCCTATCTCTCTCTCACTCTCTCTCCCTCACTCTCTCCCTTCCTCTCTCTCCCCCTCTATCTCTCCCTTTCTCTTTGCCGCCTTATATCTCTCCCACTATCTCTCTCTCACTCTCCCTCCATTTCTCGCTCTAAATTTCACTCTCTCCCCCTCTCTCTTTTACTCTCTCTCTCTCTCACACACACACACTCTCTCTCTCCCTCTCCCTCCTCTTCTAGATCTCTTTCTCTCTCTCTAACCCACACACTCTCTCGCTCTCTCTCTCCCTCCCTCTCCCTCTCTCCCCCTCTCTCTCCCTTTATCTCTCTCCCTCTCTCTCCCTCTCTATCTCTCTTTCACTTTGTCACACTCTCTCTCACTCTCTATCTCTTTCTCCCTTTCTCTCCATCCCACGCTCTCTCCCTCGCTCCCTCTCTCTCTAACTCTCTCACTCCCTTATCCACTCTCTCTCTCCCCTCTATCTCTCTCTATCTCTCTCTATCTCGCTCCCCCTCTTTCTCCCTCTTACTCTCACTCTCTATCTCTCTCTATTTCTCTATATATCTCTCTCTCGCTAGCTCTATCTCTCTCGCTCTCTCTCTCCCTCTCTCTCTCGCTCTCTCTCCCTCCCTCTCCCTTTCTCTCTCTCACACTCTCTCTCACTCTCTCTATCTCTCTCTCCCTCTCTCCCTCTGACACACTCTCTCCCTCTCACTCCCTCTCTTCCTCTCGCTAGCTCTCTCTCTCTCACTCCTTCTAGATCTCTTCACCCTTCTATCTCTCTCTCACTCTCTCTCTCTCACATACACACACATTCTCTCCCTCTCTCTATCTTGCTCTCTCACTCCCTCTCTCCATATCCCTCCCTCTCCCCCTCGCTCTCTCCTTCTCTCTCTCTCTCAGTCTCACTCTTTCTCTCTCTCGCCCCCTCTCCCTCCCTTCCTATCTCTTTCTCTTGCTAGCTCTCTCTACTTCTTCAAGGGGTGTTCAAAACTGAAGCAAACCGGCCAAACCGAACAGAACAGAAAATGGTCGGCTCGGTCGTTCTTTATGTATGTTCGGTTCGAGAAAATAGTCGAACTGAAATTTCAGTTCGGATCGGAATTTTGGTGATTCTTGAAATGAACCACAACTTTAAATTTATATTATATTTTTTATTTTTTATTTATAATTTCTTATAAAACCGAATCGAACCGACGCTAAACTTTAATTTTTTCAATAATATCATTTAAAAATTATTCAAAAAATAATTTTTAATTATAATACCGAACCGAACTGAAATTCACGGTTCGATTCAACTCTTTTAGCATTCACAATTCGGTTCAGTTTGGCTCTTTTAGCATTCACGATTCGGTTCGGCTCAATTTTGTCGTCGAACCGAAGTTTCGGTTTGGTTCAATTTTTCACCAAAAAATCGATCGGAATGAACCGTGAACACCCATATCTCATATCTCTCTCTCTCTCCCCCCTCTTTCTCTCTCACTCACTCTCTCTCTCTCTCTCTATCACACTCTCTCTCTCCCTCTCACTCGCTCTTCCTCTCTCTCCCCACCCTTTCTCGCAATCTCGCTCGCTCTTCCTCTCTCTCTCTCCCCATCTCGTTATATCGCTATATATCTCTCTCCCCTCGCTCTCTCTCCTATCTCTCTTCCTCTATCTCTCTCCCTCTCGTTATCTCGCTCTGTCTCTCTCCCCATCTCGTTATCTTGCGCTCCCTCTCTCTCCCCTCCCTCCGTCTCCCTCTCTCTCGGTAGCTCTTTCTCTATCTATCTCTCTCTGGCTCACTCTCTCTCTGCTCTCGCACTCTCTCTCCCTTTCTCTCTCTCTCTCCCCCCTCCCCCATCTCTCTATTCACCCATTTTCTCTCTTTAATCACTCACACAAACTCTCTCTGCTCCTGCTCTCTCTCTCTCCCTCTCCCACCCCCTCTCTCTCACTTTGTCTCTCTCTCTCCCTCCCTCATCTCTCTCTCTCTCTCCCTTCCTTCTCTCTATCTATCTCTCTCTCTCACTCCCTCTCTCTCTCTCTCTCTCGTTAGCACCCTCTCTCAATAAGATTTAGAGCTAGGTAAATGAAATTGCTCTAAACTAATTGATTACTAGTATATTCAACATGTTCCATAACATGTCTAGGTCAACTGTTAGAGTCTCCACTCCCACGCTCCGAGACAGGCATTGTTTTCTTCAACCTAACAGTCATAATTGAATTTGATTGCCCAATCGATCCCAAAACTGTGAATAATATTCTGAACTATCTTAGAAGAGATTGTCTGAAAGATCGTTCAATCTTTTCTCTTTTTACGTTGATAATAGTTCCAGGACTCAAGTAAATTACAAACACATTTTAGTTAAAGGAAACTTTCAATTTATTCATAAAATTCAGTAATATATAAAATGTTAAAGAAATAATTATTTACTCATAAATAGTTATTATACCTAATTTTATGGACATAATTTCAACATATGCACCATTTAGGGTAGAGCCACCTATCACATTTTATCAAACAAAGCCACTAAAACCTATTCATAACCTCATATTTATAATCTCTCAAAACCCTAATTAATTTCCTACTAAAATTTTAAAATGCATTCAATACACAATAGCACACAGTATATTCCCTAACCAAGTGTATCAATCACTCAAGTTTTTAGTGACTAAGTGATGTGATAATTATTTATAGGTTAGTGTATTATGATTCGTTAAAATGATTTGACAAATTAACATATCAATAATTGCCACATTACTTAACAATTAAAATTTGATCAAATACTTGATCGTCGATCAGTATAGAATTACTAATTTTTTTAATTTGTCACAATATCGTACTTGGAGGAGAAATACTAATACTAATTAATTTACCTCCCGAACCACCATGCTCTCTACATTCTGCTAAATAAAATCGTATTTTCAAAAAGCAATTTTAATATTGACAATTTGCGTAAAACTTTTATTGATATTGTAGATTTTGCGCGAAACATCTATTATTATTAAACTGTGACACGCTATATGACATACTTTAAAAATAGGTCACATGGGTATTGCAATGTATTAAATTAAGCCAAGTGTGTATATATATATATAAAACAATTCCCCTAGCTAGCTACCACGTGGTTGACGAGAATGGGAATTGAATATAACCAATTAAAAAATCATTATCAATAAATGTTAATTTAAAAATCATAAGAAGAATTTTCAAAGAACGTGCAAGCACATATTTTTCTTTGTGATTGGTTGTGATATCCCTATCAAAAGTTGTAATAAGATAATTAAGAAGATTATTAATGGAACGTTCTTGATTCCTAAAAATCAGATTTTTCAGAATCCGATTTTAAATTATCATTTATTTTTTTATTTTATAATCTAATTTCAAGACTGGGTCTCACAACATTGGTCGGAATTGATTTATTTAATGTCATAAAATAAGATTCCTAATAAAAATATGACAATGAGATTCATTTTTTTTATTAATTTGAAATAAATTGTGAAAAATTTATTGTGCTTCAAAATATTTATTTAATCAACTTTCACTTCTTCTATTTATTTTTCTTGAAATACATTTTAGTAATGTCATATATTTTATTCTGATTAATTGATTTAGTAAATACAAACAATAATTCGTATTCTCAATAATCTGATTATTGATTCTGAGTCATAACAATTAGTTAACACATTAATTTGATTCTAGATTTCGATTTCTAGTCGTTCCATTCTTAATTTGATTCTTAAGAAAACTGATTCCAAACTTCATCTGAATCCAAATGCAAATAAATGTGCCATCATTTCTTTTGTAATTAGATCCCTAATTATAAGATTGCTTGAAATTATGGACAGTTCATTTTTTCTACTATATTGCAACTGGTTTGTTTTCTAGAGTCTCTAATGAGTACAACTCAGAGTAATAAAATATTTTTGCTTGAAATTTTTAAATGTTTACCGAATTCATATCAGCAGTTGAAAAATAAATCATAATCCATATCAAACAAGATTTGATCCCATCCTCCTTAATCCTCCTTTGTCACTGTATTTTGTACTGCTCCAATTTTGAAAGCCTTATCTGGAAATAATCTTTTAAAAAATGGTTGCTCTGTCACGTCAAATAAATACGTCATTTATGTTTATGAAGGCCTTTTACACGAAGCAGATAATCTCTTAAGTTTTAAGAACAGCAGGTGGTTTTGTTTAACAGATTTGAGATGTTAGTTTATATCTCGATCAGATATATTCGACACAAAAACATAGCTCTATCTTTTTTTCTCTTTTTTACTTTTAGCCACAATAGATATGGTCTGTCCATTTTTCAGCACGAATATCTAAATCTAATATAATCTCTCATGTTAATCCAAACATGAGAATCCATATCCTTAGTTTATAAGCCCTATTCATAAGAAAGAAACACATGATACTTGTTTAAAAGTAGAATTGAAGAACATGATAGTGTTTGTTGATGTCGAAAATCTCAATAGTGATGTTTGCATGCGATCCAATTAGCGTGGAGCTCCCCTTAATCTCAAAATCTGTAAAATACGAACAAAGAATCTGAAGGTGAGGAAAACCAGGGGATGATTGCCTTGCTTAAGAGATTCCGAAGCCTAAGTCAATATACTGACATTATTTTGACATAATTTTCTTAGAGGAGAAATGGCATACCTTTCTCTCTAGCCCTGTGGGGGTATTTATACATGGAGCAATGGTCTATATCATCTCTTGTCCAAAATAATTACTTTCTAACATTATTGTTATGAAAAATGTATGGAGTTGATGTTGATCACTGACACAAAATTAATAGTCCTAATCAAGAGCTGTTCGGCAACGAATCGATTTGATACCTCATACATGATTATTGGCGATTCTTAAAACTATTTAATCTAAAATTCAAGATAATTCAGTTTTTTATTTTTCTATTTTGTTCATTAAATTTTTTCATACCATACCATTTTCTAAACTACCTTAGGTTAAACATTTTTCTTTCTTATATATATATATATATATTTGTCCAGCATAAAGTCCTGGTTGAGATGCCGACGTAATTCACTATTGGGTGTGAAATCCATTAAATATCGAATTACATATCGCTGGCAGTTAGGCTATTAGGCCTTCTGATGTTGGGTCTGTCTGTTTCATAAATTCCATGAGGTATCTGGTTTTCTGATATGTGTATACCCTAATATAAGTTTCAGAAATTTGTTCGGTAGTGTTGGATTCAGCTGTTGAAGGTCTAGAGGATTCTGAAAAATCAATAGTATAGGTTGGAATGCTCTGATAACCGCTACTAGAAATGCTTCTAGTTAAAGGTTTTCTGAAAATGAAGGTATACATTACCTCCTTGAGTTTGAACAACATCCTCTATAGAATGTCGGATGATAGGCCTGGTAGGTACGACATTAGAGATTTACCATTTTTCTAGAAAAGTAATTTCTTCCCAAGGTATCATCATAAGGATAGCCACTTGAGTGCTGAAGTGGTTGGTGTCGATGAGGATAGTGTGTCCTTGTTCACTCTGCTTTCTGGTGTAAGGGTTCAAGGTGGAGAGAACCTTTAGGTGGATTCTGAAAAGTATAGCAAAGAGAGGAGATCCTGGAAGGTATTCATAACCATGCGAAATCACTCGAAGTTCTAAAACTTTAGAAAGATTACTGTCAGAGAGAGAAACACTTAGGTTAGGATAAATATTAAAATAAACAAGTCCATGGGATAAGCTAGTTTCAATAGCTCCCATGAGTGATGCTTTCCAGTTAAGGCATTGTCCATCTCGGAGGGTACACTGGGTGCTGGTATTTTGACCAAGTAAGGTCAAAGGCTATTTGTACAAGTCCTATATGAACATACTTGTACTTCTGCATGAAAGGGTACATATCATGAACATGCAATAGATAAACAATATCATCATTATTCTATAGAGATATAGCATGCTTAAATGTTTTAATTATTTTTCTACTAGTAAAATCAAAAGTTTCAATTTTATAAATTATTTATGGTTTAACCTTAGGTATTGTCCATTTATCTAAGGCTTCTTTAACATCCTAATAAGCTATGAGTTCTGAAGTAGAGGCTACTGTGTTAGTTACGACTGAAATAGAAGAAGCAATTTCCGACATGTTTTCTTATGACCATGTATGTATAATTTAAAAAGAATATAATTAGAATAAAACCAAAAAATTCATGGCTCTAATACCAACTAGGGTGTGCTATTATACGAACACACGGTTATACCACCGAACGCATGTTGACATATGATACATAGCTTAGGCAAACACGTAAAAACAAAGTTAGCCCGTCTATCAACGATTTATAGGGGTAAACGGTCCTAACGCACTCCCTGCTTGGTGGACCTAACTCAGAAGCGACTTGAATGACTTCCCACTAACTATATGCTCAGTGTTCATACTAATTATGTAATGATTGTCAACAATGCATCAAAGTGTTCCATCAGTTAGCACGAGATCGATGAATACTGGAGGTTATATTTATATTATATTGAACTTAAATTATGCCATATATGATCTCATGAACTATTATATAAATTTAAAACAAACTTACTGGTAAATGTAGGGGAGAATAAGAAAACTTCAAATCTTTATTTCTTCAAATTTTGAAGGAAATATAGTACAAAAGATAGTGGTTTGCTCAACACATGAGTTTCCTAAAACTTGTTCTATCCTCAACAAAGGGTGAGGCTTCCCTTTTATAATACAAAAGTAAAATGATAAGGTTGTGTTCATCCTTATCTTTTACAGTTGGCTGATAGGGGAAGTGGGAATCTGGAATATACTTTATAAAAAGTAGATAGTCTACTTCTACTTGGTTGGGAACAAGGACTAGATCGTTCCTTTCCCTTTCTTATCTTTATCTATTTTCTATGATATCATACAGGTAGGAGAGTCCCAGAAGTCACCAAAAGTGGGGTTAGGATGTTTTGGGTCTTGGCTTTCACCAGTTAGGATACTGAACTCATTCTCATCTAGATCAGATTCTCTTTAATATCTTGTTGATTGCATGAAATCATCTTTTGATCCTATGGACTGGAGAAATTTCCCTTTCATGAAATCCATAGTTGGATGATTAATTCATTTTCCCTTAAGTCAGGAAACAGACTTCTTATTGGTCCTGGGAGAGCCTTTGGAATAGCATCAAGACATTCCTGGGTGTGGGTCTTAATGGCTTTAATAAGTTCATGTAGATTGGGTTCATCCCCTTATCCCATCACCTGGTGTAAAATATTCTTTTGAGATGCAGGATCTTGTTCTGGTAATCGCATTGTAGATCCCTTTTCCATATTCATGAGATACTAAACCTGATAATGAAATGAGTTATGGAATTGGACATTGAAATGTCTTTGTTGACTGGTAAAAGGGAATAGGAAGCTTGCCAATCATTGAATGTTGTTCGTTTTGATTCTGGTAAAGTGTCCAGAGTAATACCGAATTTGCCCCACCACACAAGGAACAAATAGCTCATGTTTAAGAACTTATGGACATATCCCAATGAACCAAGTATGATTATGTACTGGATTCTGATACTAAAAAACATAGCTAAAGGAATCAATATAATTCCAGTAACTATATTTTGCTTCTTTATTACTGATCTCAAGACTTCTCATAGTATGAGTATGTAAACCCCATTGCCTAATGGGCATGATATTTCTGATTGTCACCTTACTGTATGTAATAGGGCTGGAAGTTCTGTTAGGATCATGGAGTGTATGTTTGATCTCCACGGCTGTTGTTTCTAGTATGATAGCTTCATAAATGTACCTATACTGGTCAAAATGAGTGAGAAATTGCTGAGTAAATAAATATCATTTTTTAATTTTCCATGGATCCGACATCCATTGTTCATCTGCTATTTCAATGAAGAGGATAGTCTCTTCAATATTACTGTTAAAAGTATACTCTTCAGGAATTAGAAGTACAACTTTCATAGATTTTCTAGAGGAACCCTCTTGTATACTGTTAAGATTTCTGTTTAAGCTTGTGGCCAAGCTTGGGAATTCTGTTGAGAAGGGATTTCCCCTGCCTCGTCCCCTGCGGCCATCGCCACGGCTTCTGTTCATGAAACTTGCAAATATTCGTGGGTTAGAAAGTCTAGTAAAGAGTTCTGTTCACCTTTGAAATGTTCAATATCAAAATCAAATACGGATAATAAACTCTGCAAAGAGGCAAATATCTGTTTCGAATAAAGATTTTGTATATCTTTTTTAAATATCTGTTTAGTTGCAGAATAATCAAATCTAATCAAAAATGCTGGTTAAGTAAGTCATCTTGTGATTTTAATACACATTTAACAATTGCTAAACATTCTTGTTTGATAGTCGGATAATTTAGTGTTGGTCCTTTCCAAACTCCTGAGATAAACCTACGGAGTTCTTCTTTCTGATTACTGGAATTATGTTTAAGGATCCCACCATATCTTTGGTTAGAGGCATCTGTCTCAACAATCTTTTCCCAGGTTGGGTTAGGTAAAGATAGGCGGAGAAGTTGTTGTATTTCTCCTTTATCTTTTTTACTGTTATGGTATGTTTAGCAGGATTAATGGGGTTCAAGGAAAGTTGATGTTTTATGTGAGAAAGGTCCTGAAAGATAATTTGATTCAAAGTCTGTAACTGTTTGACTCAATTTTGAGAATATTGACTTCCATCTTTAGGTCTTGAATGGTAATGGGTTTTTCAGTAACAGATTCATTCTGTATGTGATTCATAATCTCGCGCATACTGTAATTCCCAATTGGGAGAATATCCTACGTATTGTGATCCTTGGTGTGATCCTTATATAAAGCTTCCAAAAACTTTAAGTTTGTTTCTGGATCCTGTATCTAGTCTGTAAAATTGAGCATAGTTTTTTGGGTTTCTGTTAAAACATTGATACTAGGTTGACCTAGATCAAGGCCATCCATCTCAACGATAACTTTCCAATAACTGGCTTCTGTTAACATGTTATAATTCTAGCTATTACAACAAGGTTCAGTCTGATCACAAGATGAATCTGAATCTGATGAATATATTTCTGCTAATTTATTTTCTGAACTAAATTCTGAAGAATAATTGTCTCTATCAGAGATATAGTTAAGGATCTTTTATTGTGCTTTCTCGTCTGAGGACATCTCATTGAATTTCTGTTTGAGCTTGCACTTATTAGCGTAGTGTGTAACAGGTTTTCTTTTGTTGGATTTCCTTTTGTGAACTTCTTGGAAATGAGGTTTAGAAGCTTTTCTGGAGTGGAACCTTTTATATTTCTTGTAAGGTTTAGGGTTTCTGGAAGTTGAGGGATAATGGATTTTGGTATCATAGGCGAACTGATCACAAAATTCACCTAACTCTTTAGTGTTTGATAAGTTTTGATTTCTCATCACCTGCTGGAGTTTCATATCATTATAGAGAGAGAAGCCTTCTTTTATAACTACTGCAATGAGAGAGCCATAAATATGCTCGTGGTAGGGAATATCTATCTGGTTATGTTTATCCCTAAGTTTCTTACAAACTTTTTCTACAAAAAGATTGTGGAGACCATCTATAAATTTGGCCTCCCAATGATCATTGTTGGAGTCAGCACATTGCATAACCTTTAGTAGGAATACATATTTATACCCTCGAAAATGGGTTAAAAACAGGCATCTAAGGCTCTGGAGGAGTTCACAATGCCTATCAGTATTAATGATTCTTGGTCCAACTAAATGGTGTATGATGGCTTGTGCTAATGTATAGCAAGCGTCTTCAATTTGGGTTTCAGCATGAGTAAAAGGATTTATATTAATCTTAAAAGCATTTAAGATTTCATCACGTTGAAGTTGAGTGAGACAATTATCTCACCATCCTTTTAGAGTGCCGGTAAAGTCATTGACAAGAAATCGGGCAATTTGATTATCAAAATTCTCATTATGTTTACAAACCGATGCATACATCATCATGTGGTGTATGGTTTCAAAAATATGATATTCAGTTTTACCATCTATGTTCCATTCGTAGATAGTTTTCCCATGATAGGATTTCTGAGTATGAAGGAAATCTTCTTCATACAAAATGTCCTGTGGAGTAGGTCTAGGATAATAATACCTGCAAGGTCTGTGTAAAGCCATACCTTGGGTAGTCTTAGAGTAAGAAAGCTTATTGATGCTATCATCAAAGGTTTTTTATATATCATGTATTTGAGAAAGAGTATACTCATTCGTTTCATCATCAGTAGCAGGTAGAGATGAATCACCCTGGTTCATCATATTAATCTATTTTAGAGATTTTTGTCTTGATGACCCGAGTTCACTGATCTTCAAGTCTCTTATTCGTCCAATAAGAGTGGCCATAAAGTCTTCCTCTTTCTTGGTGGATATTAACTTAAAATCATGAAATTTAAGAGGAGGCTTGATAGTGGCAGGTTGAAGGGTAGTAGGTTTAGGTTAAGCTAGACCTTTGTCCAGTCGCTCTTCAATTTTATCCTGTATTTTTTGTCTACATATTCTTCAGTACGGGTGAGTTGGTTACCTATGGTTTGGAGGAAAATGTTAGTATAATTATTCCGTTTGGTTAAATGTATAATGTATTTGACCTTTAGGTCTTGTTGCTGAATGGAGTGCTCAAAAATCTCGACGTTAGGAGAGATGACTAACGGTTTGAAACTAGTGCTCTCATTTCCTGGAGCAAGCTCTAACGATAAAGTGGGAGGATGAACAACTTGGAAAAGTTTAGTGGTTGTTGTTATCCAGTTCTTCTAAATTCCTATTAAAACATTTATCTGATCTTTATCGAGAATAGGAACTTTATGAGAAAAATCACAATACCATTCTGGGAAAGATCTAACAGTCTGGTTTTTCCAAAGGTGGTAATAATACTGATCCTTAAGGGTTTTAATTGTTCAGGAGTATGGGATCTAAAATACTATAATCTAAATTCTTGATATTAGTCTTGCATAAAGTCGTGGTCGAGATGCCGACGTAATTCATTATTGGGTGTGAAATCCATTAAATATCGAATTTTATGTTGCTAGCAGTTGAGCTATTAGGCCTTCTGATGTTGTGTCTGTCTATTTCATCAATTCCATGAGGTATCTGGTTTTCTGATATGTGTATACCCCTAAGCCAAGTATCATATGTCAGCATGCGTTCGGTGTTATAACCGTGTGTTCGTGTAATAGAACACCCCAATCAGTATCAGAACCATGAATATTTTTGGCTATATTCGAATTAGATTCTTTTTAAATTATACATACATGGTCACAAGAAAACATGTCTGAAATTGATTCTTCTATTTCAGCCGTAGCTAATACAGTAGCCTCTACTTCAGAAGTAACAGAACTCATAACTTATCAGGATGTTAAAGAAGCCTTAGATAAATGGACAATACCTAACGTTAAACCAGAAATAATTATAAAATTGGAACTTTTGATTTTACTAGTAGAAAAATGATTAAAACATTTAAGCATGTTATACATCTACAGAATAATGATGATATTGTTTATCTATTGCATGTTCATGATTGGTACCCTTTAATGCAGAAGTACACGTATGTGCCTATAGGACTTGTACAAATAACCTTTAAGCCTTTGATCTTACTTGATCAAAATACCAGCATCCAGTGTACCCTCCTAGATGGATAATGCCTTAACTGGAAAGCATCAGTCATGGGAGCTATTGAAACTAGCTTATCACATGGACCTTTTATATTAATATTTATCCTAACCTGAGTGGTTCTCTCTCTGATAGTAATCTTTCTAAAGTTTTAGAACTTCGAGTGATTTCGCATGGTTATGAATACCTTCCAGGATCTCCTCCATTTGCTATACTTTTCAGAATACACCTAAAGGTTCTCTCCACCTTGAACCCTTACATCAGAAAGCAGAGTGAACATCGACACACTGTCCTCATCAACACCAATCTATTCAGCAGTCAAGTGGCTATCCTTAGGATGATACCTTGAGAAGAAATTACTTTCCTATAAAAATGGTAAATCTCTAATGTCGTACCTACCAGATTTATCATCCGACAATCTATAGAGGATGTTGTTCTAACTCAAGGACATAATGTATACCTTCGTTTTCAGAAACCTTTAACTAGAAGCCTTTCTAGTACCAGTTATCGGAGCATTCCTCCCTATAATATTAATTTTCCAGAATCCTCTAGACCTTCTACAGCTGAGTCCAACACTACCAAAAAAATTCTTGAAACTCATATTAAGGGTATACACATATCAGAAAACCAGAATCCTCATGGAATTTATGAAACAAACAAACCCAACATCATAAGGCCTAATAACCCAACTACCAGCAACATGCAATTCGGTATTGAATGGATTTCACACCCAATTGTGAATTACGTCGGCATCTCAACCAGGACTTTATGCAGGATAAATATCAAGAATTTAGATTATGGTATTTTAGATCTCATACTCTTGAACAGTTAAAAACCTTTAAAGATCAGTATTATTACCACCTTTGGAAAAACCAGACTCTTAGATCTTTCTCGAAATGGTATTGTGATTTTTCTCTTAAAAATCCTATTCTCGATAAAGATAAGATAAATGTTTTAACAGGAATTCAGAAGAACTGGATAACAAAAACTGGTAAGCTTTTCTAAGTTATTCATCCTCCACCTTTATCTTTAAAGCTTGTTCCGGGAAATGAGAGCCCTATTTTCAACCGTTAGTCATCTCTCCTTACGTCGAGATTTCCAAGCACTCCATTCAGAAAAAAACCGTAAAGGTCAAGACATTGTACCTTTAACCAAAAGAATAATTATCTAACATTTTCCTCCAAACCGTAGGTAACCAACTCACCCGTATTGAGGAACATGTAGACAAAATATTGGATAAAATTGAAGAGCAACCGAACAAAGGTCCAGCTAAACCTAAACCTACTACCCTTCAACCTGTCACTATCAAGCATCCTCTTGAAGTTCATGATTTTAAGTTAAAATCCACCAAGAAAGAGGAAGTTCTTATGGCCACTCTTATTGGACGAATAAGAGACTTGAATATCAGTGAACCCGAGTCATCAGGACAAAAATCTCTAAAACATATTAATATGATGAACCAAGGTGATTCATCTCTACCTGCTACTGATGATGAAACGAATGAGTATACTCTTTCTCAAATACATGATGTAAAAAAACCTTTGATGATAGCATCAACAAGCTTTCTTATTCTAAGTCTACCCAATGTATGCCTTTAAACGGACCTCATAGGTATTATTATCCTAGACCTACTTCACAGGACATTTTGTATGAAGAAGATTTCATTCATACTCAGAAATACTATCAGGGGAAAACTATCTAGGAATGGGACATGGATGGTAAAACAGAATATCAGATTTGTTGAAACCACACACCACATGATGATGTATGCATCTGTTTGTAAACAGAATGAGAATTTCGATCATCAAATTGCCTGATTTATTGTTAATGGCTTTACCGACACTCTAAAAGGATTGTGGGATAATTGTCTCACTCAATTTCAATGTGATGAAATCTTAAATGCTTTTAAGATTAATATAAATCCTTTTACTCATGCTGAAACCAAAATAAAAGACGTTTGCTATACATTAGCACAAGCTATCATACACCATTTTGTTGGACTCTGAATCATTAATATTGACAGGCATCATGAACTCCTCAAGAACCTTAGATGCCCGTCTTTAACCCATTTTCGATGGTATAAAGATGTATTCTTACTAAAGGTTATGCAACGTGCTGACGCAAATAGTGATCATTGAAAGGCCAAATTTATAGATGGTCTCCCCAATCTTTTTGCAGAAAAAGTTCGTAAGAAACTTAGGGATAAACATAACTAGATAGATATTCCCTACCACCAGCATACTTATGGCTCTCTCATTGCAGTATTTATAGAAGAAGGTTTATCTCTCTGCAATGATATGAAACTCTAGCAGGTGATGAGAAATCAAAACTTATCCAACTGTAAAGAGTTAGGTAAATTTGTGATCAGTTCGCCTATGACACCAAAATCCAGTATTCCTCAACCTCCAGAAACCTTAAACCTTATAAGAAATATAAAAGGTTCCATTCCAGAAAAGATTCTAAGCCTCATTTCCAAGAAGTTCACAAAGGAAATCCAGTCAAAGAAAACCTCATCCCAAGAAGGATAAATCTGAAGTTAGGTGCTACAAATATGGTACTAAAGGACACTATCCTAATAAGTGCAAGCTCAAATAGAAACCCAATGAGATGTCCTTAGATGAGGAAGTACAACAACATATCCTTAACTGTATCTCTGATAGAGACAATTCTTCTTTAGAATCTAGTTCAGAACATGAATTAGCAAAAATATATTCATCAGATTCAAATTCATCTTCTGATCAGACTGAACCTTGTTGCAATAGCAAGAATTGTAACATGTTAACAGAAGCCAGTTATTGGAAAGTCATCGTTGAGATGAATGGCCTTGATCAAGGTCAACCTAGTATCAATGTTTTAACAGAAACCCAGAAACGTATGCTCAATTTTGCAGACCAGATACAGGATCCAGAAACAAAATTAAAGTTTTTGGAAGATTTATGGATCACACCAAGGATCACAATACTGAGGATATTGTCCCAATTGAGAATTACAGTATGTGCGAGATTATGAATCACATACAGAATAAATCTGTTACTGAAAAACCCATTACCATTTAGGACCTAAAGATGGAAGTCAATATTCTCTAAACTGAAGTTAGAAAGTTACAGACTGTGAATCAAATTATCTTTCAAGACCTTTCCCACATAAAGTAGCAACTTTCCTTGAATCCCATTAATCCAGAATCTTATTGTTCTCCTCAGGACGAACACCAAGATAGTAATCAGTATCTTATGCTTATGAATAAAGTTACCTTTCAAAAATGGTATACCGGAATTACTTTTGTTATAAAACTTGATTTTATAATTAAAGATGATATCGCCCTTATTGATACATGGGCTGATATGAACTACATTCAAGAGGGTTTGATCCCCATGAAATATTTTTAGAAAACCACTCAGTCTCTCACTAGTGCAAGTGGAAACATAATGAAAATAAAATTTAAACTTTATGAAGTTTTAATCTGCAACAAATGTATTTGTTTGCCAACTTCATTATTTTTATTGAAAAATATGACTCTAAATATTATCCTAGGCAATCCTTTTAAGTGTTTATTGATGCCTATAGATAAAATTGATACAAAGAATATTTATAGTACCATTAATAAAAAACAAATTATTTTTGAATTCATTAATAAACCGTATACTAAAGAATTAGATCTTATTAAAGATTTTATCCAAAATAAAGAAAATCAAATCAATTTTATTCACAAAGAACTTCAATTTATTACTCTAGAACAGAATATTCAACAACCTTCTGTTCAACATAAAATCAAAGTTATTTTGAAAATATTTCAAACAGAAATTTGCAGCAATTTTCCCAATGCTTTTTGGAACAGGAAAAAACATATAATTTAATTTCTCTTCCTTACAACCAAGATTTTGATGAAAAGTATATTCCTACTAAATCTAGGCCCAGCCAGATGAAGAAATATTTAGAAATTTACAAAACAAAAATTGAGTCCCTTTTACAGAAAAAATATTTAGACCAATAAATCTACTTGGAGTTGTACAACATTTTATGTGAATAAATCTACAGACATTGAACGAGGATCACCAAGATTAGTGATTAATTATAACCCTCTCAATGATGCCTTACAATGGATTAGGTATCACATTCTGAATAAAAATGATAGTTTAGATCGATTACATGATTCAGTAATTTTTTCTAAGTTTGATTTAAAATGAGGATTCTGGCAGATTCATATCGCTGAACAGGATAGGTATAAGATTGCTTTTATGGTACCATTTGTTCATTTTGAATGGAATGTTTAACCATTTGTCGTTAAGAATGGACCTTTAGAATTTTAGCATATCATGAATGATATTTTTAATCTGTAGAATGAATTCATTATCTGTTATATTGATGATGTTTTAATTTTCTCATCATCCATTGATCAGCATTTTAAGCATCTACACATATTTAAAAATATTATTATAAAAAATGGATTAGTTTTATCTTCATCTAAGATGAAACTTTTTCAAATTAAAGTTACATTTTTAGGACATAATATTTCTAATGGAACTATTATTCCTATTAACATAAGCATAGAGTTTGCATCTAAATTTTCAGATGAAATAAAAGATAAGACTCAATTACAGAGATTTTTAGGTAGCCTAAATTATGTTAGGGACTTCTACCCGCAATGTGCCCAGGATAGCTCTATCCTTTACAACAGACTTGAAAAAAAATCATTCTCCTTGGACAACTGAACATACCATAGCAGTAAAAAGGATAAAGCAGAAAATACAGCTTCATTGCCTATCTTTACCTAACCCAACCTGGAAAAAGATTGTTGAGACTGATGCATCTAACCAGGGATATGGTGGGATCCTTAAACAAGTTAATCCCGATAATCAGAAAAAAGAACTCCTTAGGTTTACCTCAGGAGTTTGGAAAGGACCAGCACTAAATTATTCGACTATCAAACAGGATTATTTAGTAATTGTTAAATGTGTATTAAAATTTCAGGATGATTACTTAACCATCAATTTTTATTATAGTTGATTGTTCTGCAGCTAAAAAAATATTTAAAAAAGATGTACAGAATCTTGCTTCAAAACAGATATTTGCCTCTTAGCATAGTTTATTATCCGTACTTGATTTTGATATTGAATATATCAAAGGTGAACAGAACTCTTTACCAGACTTTCTAACCCGTGAATATTTGTATGGTTCATGAACAAAAGTTGTGGCCGCGGTCGAAGGGGCCGAGGCCGCAGGGGCCGAGGCAGGGTAAATCCCTTCTCAACAGAATTCATAAGCTTAAAGAGAAATCTTAACAGTATACAAGAGGCTTCTTCTAGCAAATCTACTAAAGATGTCCTTCTAATTTGTGAACATTATACTTTTAACAGTAATATTGAAGAGACTATCATCTTCATTGAAACAACAAATGAACAATGCATGTCGGATCCATGGAAAATTAAGAAATGATATTTATCTACTTAGAAATTTCCCACTCAATTTGACCAGTATTGATCCATTTATGAATCTATCATACTTGAAACAGCAGCCATGGAGATAAAACATACATTCCATGATCCTAATAATACTATCAGCCATATTACTTACAGTAAGGTGACAATCATAAATATCATGCCCATTGGGCAATGGGTTTTACATCTCCATACTACCAGAAGTCTTGATATCACTAACAAAGAAGTGAAATATAGTTATTGGAATTATATTGATTTCTTTAGCTATGTTTTCTACTAACAGAATCCAATATATAATCATACTTAGTTCATCAGGATATCTCCAGAAGTTCTTAAAAATGAGCTTTCAAATTGGTTCCTCGTCTAGTGGGACAAATTCGATATTACTCTGGACACTTTACCAGAATCAGAACGAACAACATTCAATGATTGGCAAGCTACTTATTCCCTTTTACCAGTCAACAAAGACATTTCAATGTCTAAATATGTAATTCATTTCATTATCAGGTTTAGTATCTCATGGATGTGGAAATGGGATCTACAATGCGATTACCAGAACATAAAAGAATATTTTACCCCAAGTGGTGGGATAAGGGGATGAACCCCAATCTACAGGAACTTATTAAAGCCATTAAGACCCACACCCAGGTATGTCTTGATGCTATTCCAAAGGCTCTCCCAGGACTAACAGGGAATCCGTTTGTTTTAGCTCAAACAGAATTAAAGAAGAAATTTGCTGACTTAACGAAAAATGAATTAATCATCAAAACTATGGACTTCATGAAGGAGCAATTTCTCCAGTCCATAGGATCAGTAGATGCTTCCATGCAATCAGTAAGCAGTAAAACAGAATCTGATCAAGATGAGATGAGTTCAGTATCCTAGCTGGTGAAAGCCAAGACTCAGAACATCCTGACCCGACTATTGGTGACTTTTGGGACTCTCTTACCTGTATGATATCATAGAAAATAGATAAAGATAAGAAAGGGAAAGGAACGATCTAGTCCTTGTTCCCCACCAGGTAGAAGCAGACAATCTACTTTTTATATAGTAGATTCCAGATTCCCACTAATAGAAGAAGACATATATACTTTTATAAAGTAGATCTCCACTCTCCACTACCAGCCAAGAATAAGACGACAGAAGCAGACAATCTACTTTTTTAAAGTAGATTCCCACTAACAGAAGAAGACACATCTACTTTTATAAAGTAGATCTCCACTATCAGCCAGCTGTAAAAGATAAGGATGAATGTAACCTTATCATTTTACTTTTTATATTATAAAAGGAAAGCCTCACCCTTTGTTGATGATAGAACAAGTTTTAGGAAGCTCATGTGTTGAGCAAACCACTCTCTCTCTTTTATACTCTCTTTCCTTCAAAATTTGAAGAGATAAAGATTTGAAGTTTTCTTATTCTCGCCTACATTTACCAGTAAGTTTGTTTTAGATTTATACAGCAGTTCATGAGACCATGTATGGCATAATTTAAGTTCAATATAATATTAATATAACCTCCAGTATTCATCGATCTTGTACTAACTGATGGAACACTTTAATGCATTGTTGATAATCATTACATAATTAGTATGAACACTCAGCACATAGTTAGTGGGACGTCATTCAAGTTGCGTCTGGGCTAGGTCCTCCAAGTAGGGAGTGCGTTAAGATCGTATACCCTTATAAATCATTGACAGACGGGTTAACTATGTGTTTACGTGTTTGCATAAGCTATGTATCATATGTCAGCATGCATTCGGCGGTGTAACCGTGTGTTTATATATATAAATGTTTTAATATTCATTCATATTTTGTAAATAAATTCAAGATTCATATGACACCCCTCATAATTTGACTAAATAACACTTATATTGTTCTAGTATGATAAATGACAATTAAGTCCATTTTATCTAAAATATGTTAGTTTAGTTACGAATCCAAGAATTTTCTAACCCTGAAACATAAGTTGATTCTAGTTTTTTCAGGTGTAGGTTAATTCTAATTTGAATATTAAAATAAATTAGTTTTATCATTTTTAAATTTGAGAATAAAATGAGAGAATTTTAGTATTACGTATTATTTCGTGCGTGGTGGTTCTCGAAAAATTCCACTTTGATATATTGTTTGTCATGTGTAAACGAGTTTTTTACCATGTCCACATTGTTTTGCTATTTAGCAAAACTATTTACTAAGTAGCAAAACTATTTACTAAGTAAATATATACTTTATCATTGTAAAATATTTGCTAATTCAATAAGCATGTTGTTTTGTCTATGTAAACAGTTTTTGTACATATAAACATATTATTTACCATGTCTAAAGCAGAAGATGAAAAAAAAATATTGAATACATAAATGAGAGAGAGAGAAAAAATAATAGGGTAAATTACTTTTTTAGTCTATTAACTTTCTTAAATATATCAAAATGATCGATTAACTTTTAATATGACTATATTCATTCATTAACTTTCAAAAGAATTTTTATTTAGTCATTTTGTTAAATTTCATCAATTTATCCATTCACATTGCTAGTGTGGATGCCACGTAGATTCTATATGTAATTTTAAGTATTACTTTTTTAACTTAATCCATTTAACCCAAATACCCCACCACTCCCCCATCATTCCCGACCATTTTTCTCCATTTAACTTTTTAACATAAGTGTTGCTCTTCATCTCCTCAGTTGTCATTGCTACACCGATGATCGTTCTTGTCGTCTATCGCGATCTTTGTATTCATTGTCTCTTCATCTCCTCGGTCGTCGCTACCAATCTCTTCATCTATTGTGTATTTGAAACCCATGGTATGGATGATTTTCCCAATTGAAAGACCCTAAGGGAACCTTGTTTTTTTAGTATCTTGTTCAAGGAAACTAAGCGGATGTTACTGGTGTGAGAAATGATGGTTTTACCCCAAACCCAACTGAGCCTGGTAAAGATTTGGTGATTAAATAGAAAAAAAATCACCCAAGACAAGTGTGTAGAAAGAACGTTGAACCGGGAGACCTCGTCAGAATGGCAAAGAACGCTGAAGCGGGAGACCTCGTCAGAAAGGGAAAGAATGTTGAAGCAGGGAATAATCACTTCTGGAATTGGTGACTATCACTTCTGAAACGAGTGACTATCACTTCTGGAACAGGGGAACTATCACTTCCAGAACAGGGGACCATCACTCGCAGAACGGGAAAGAACAACAGAACGGGAATTGACATCTCGAGAATGGGAGATCATCGCTTCCAGAACGGGAATCGACATCTCAAGAACGGGGATTCATTACCTCCTGGACAGGACAGAACATCAGACCGGAAAGGAGGGTTCAGACTGACAGTCAAGTGGTTATGATTGATTGGCTCAAACCACGAGGAACCACCAAGTGGTTATGCCTGATTGAGTTATTAAGGACAAAATAGTTGAAATGAATGAACAAAGTAAAGGAGCTCACGCCTGAAAGCAATCCCATTAGCCGAATACATGGAGGATGTGATCATCCTCTTTTATTATTATTATTATTATTATTATTATTATTATCATCATCATCATCATCATCATCATCATCATCATCATCATCATCATCATTATTATTATTATTAATATAATTATAAGGCCTATAAGTACAGGCTCATGTAAAAAGAAGGAGAGGAGAGAAAGAGACCTAAGCAAACCTCAACTAAAGGCACATTCATTTCTCTCTTCTCTCATCAACAACTGTGTAAAATCCTTGACACAAGTGAGTATCAACAATTTTCCGGTGGTTTTTCTTCCTTTTAAGAGTTTCCATGTAAATGATGGTGTCTTTATTCTCTTTTTCTCTCTTCAAATTATAATCTTTATTATTTGTTCGTAGACGGTTTTCCATACTAAAAAAATCCTTTACATTTTGGTGCTTTGATTGAGAGTGAGAGAAAAACTCAAAAATGCCTCCCAAAATTCCAAAAACCAAATCAAATGCCCTCTCAACCACAAAAGCGATAATAGAAACGGTAACAGCTTGGAAGTAGAGATGGAAACGATAATAAGTACAAAACTGGAAATGGAACCGAAAATGGTAAACTTGTTCCTTGCATATTCGATTGGCTTATTTCTTTTACATCATTATCAACTTCTAAAAAAAGAAAAAAAAAAGAGAGGAAGGAGATTAGAAAAGAAATCCATTCAAAGGAAGGATGAGTTAAAAAAATCAGAGTGGATAAGAAAGAAAAGCTTAGAAAGTTCAGAAAATCTCATAAAACTCATATCAGAAAAACTCATAAAGCTTATATCAGAAGGGCTCAGAAATGGGAAAAACCAAATCAAACTCCCCCTCAACAATGAAAGGAGGAACAGAAACGGTAACAAGTTAGAAGAAGAGATGGGACGACAATAAGTACAAAATTGGAAACAGAACAGAAAACAGTAAACTCGTTCTTTGCATATTCGATTGGGTTATTTCTTTTACATCATTATCAACTTCAAAAAAATGAAAAAAAAATATGAAGGAGATCAAAAAAGAAATCCATTCGAAGGAAGGATGAGTTAAAAAAAGCAAAGCGAATAAGAAAAGAAGAGCTTAGAAAGTTTAGAAGAGCTCAGATCAGAAAAGCTCAAAAAGTTTAGAAAAGCTCGTAAAACCCAGAGCAGAAAAGCTCATAAAACTAAGATCAGAAGGGCTTAAAAAGCTCATATCAGAAAGCCCATGAAATAAAAAAGGCTTCATAAAAGTTGAAGTCAGAGATTCAAAAAAGTCAAAGTTATAGCTTCAGAACAGAAAAGTGGAAATTTGGATCAGAGAAGCTTCAGCTCTTCAGAAAAAAAAAAGTTAGAGTGTTAGAATTTCATAACAGAAATCTGAAAGGATTTCAGAAAAGAAATTCGTTAGAAAAGAAAAAAGAGTTGGGAAGGAATTTCAGAGTAAAAACTCTAGAGTAAAAAGCTAAGCAAAGAAGACCACATTCAAACCTCTTAGAAAGGGAAAGTCAAGAAAGCTGCCACTCAAACATTTCAGAACGGGAAAACCAAGGTGACTGCGCTCAAATGTCTTGAGAACGGGAAAGACATGCCATGACGGCAAGAAAGGAAATGTCTTGAGAATGGGAAAGAAATGTCCTGGCGGTGTTAAAGGAAATGTCTCGAGAACGAGAAAGTATTGAGAAAGGGAAATAAATTCCCTGACGGTGGGAAAGGAAATGTCTCGAGAGAGGAAATGTCTTGAGAATGGGAAAGTATTGAGAACGGGAAAGAAATGATCTAACGGTGGAAAATGAAATGTCTGGAAAATGGGAATGGAAAAAATCATGACAATAGGAACGGCTATGAGTACGAAAAATGGGTCAACATCCACTACGAGAATGGCAATGGAAACGAAAATGGCTTTGAGTACAAAAATGGGAACAAAAAATGAATACGGGAACGGAAAAGAAAATATGGAAACGGCAGAAACTCTACCAATAAATACGGAACGTCAAACTTAAACTCGTGCAATGCAATTATGAAATGGTATACTTGCTCCTTATTCATCCAATAAATTATTATTATTCTTGTACAAACATTCTCGTCACAGATCTTAAACGTACGAGAAGGAAAATGGAAAATAAAGAAACGGGAGAAACTCTATCAATGAGCTTGTAACAAAAGACACTGGGAAACTCTATCAATGAGCCCGTAGTAAATCAAAAAAGGGTCATGGTTCCACTGAAGGAGCCTAAGTCCTTGGGAGTGTCTACAGTCACCATTCTCTGAAGAAAATCAAAATGGGGCCATGGTTCTACTGAATGAGCCTAAATCATTGGGAGTGTCTACTGACACTAATCTCAGAAGGAAGTCAAAATGGGGCCAGGATTCTACTGAAGGAGCTTAAATCCTTGGGAGTGTCTACAGACATCGTTCTCATAAGGAAATCAAAACAGAGCCATGGTTTCATGGAAGGAGCCTAAGTCCTTGAGAGTGTCTACGGGTACTGTTCTTAGAAGAAAATGTGAAAAAAAAAAGTTGTCGGCCTAGATGCCTAAGCTCTTGAGAGCGAAAAAAACCTACTCTCTAAAATGTAGACAAAAATTGTCGCGCGGCCTAGATGCCCAAGCCTTTAAGAGCGGAAAAAATCTTCTCTCTAAAATGTGAAAAATAAACAAAAAAATCCAAGGAGAAAAACACACAAGCGATGAAACAAAATGTAAGAAGGAAAAGGAAATGTCTTTAGAATAGGAAATCTAGAGAACGGAAAACGAAATGTCTTAAGATCAGGAAAATCTTCAGAACATAGAAGAAAAGAAGTTGAGGAAAGACCTCCAGCTTCAGTACAGAAAAGCTGAGAAAAGGAGAGCCGAGTAAAGAAAGGCATAAAAGAAGAGGAAAGTCTGAAGAACGGAAAAGGAAATGTCTTCAGAACAGGAAAGTCTGAAGAACGAAAAAGGAATTGTCTTCAGAATGGGAAAATCTGGAAAACGGAAAAGAAATGTCCGAAGAACGGGAAAATCTTCAAAACATAAAAGAAAAGAAGTAGAGAAAAAATTTCAGAAAAAAAAAAAGAAGAAAAGAAGTTGGGGAAAGACCTTCAGCTCAGTAAAGAAACGCTGAGAAAAGAATAGCTGAGTAAAAAAGGGCAGAAAAGAAGAGCTAAAGAATGGAGCTGAGCAAAAGATGACCGAGAGTAAAGGAAAAAGAAGCTAGAAAAGGAAGGAAATAATTGTGCAGAAAAAGAAAATAAGGAAACGGGAGAAACTCTACCAATAAACCTGTAGTAAAAAGAACAGAAAGACAATACAGCAAATGAAGGGAAAGTAATCATCATCGACAGTGAGCTGGCAAAAATGTTAGTTGACAAACATAAAGCACGTGAGAACCGAAATGGGCAGACGTAACGATAGAATAAGAAAGTACAAACCATTACATCTCAATAAGTGAAACTTATTGAGTGTAATGGGGGCAAACGAACAGGAAAAAAACCATCTAAGACAAGTGTGCAGAAAGAATGCTGAAGCGGGAGACCTCGTCAGAACGGCAAATAATGCTGAAGTGGGAGACCTCTTCAGATTGGGAAAGAATGTTAAAGCGGGGAACAATCACTTCTGGAACGGGTGACTATCGCTTCTGGAACTAGTGACTATCGCTTCTGGAACGGGTGACTATCACTTCTGGAATGGGGTGACTATCACTTCTGGAATGGGGGGACTATCACTCCCAAAACGGGAAAGAACAATAAAATGAGAACTGACATCTTGAGAACGGGAGATCATCGCTTCCAGAACGGGAACCGACATCTTGAGAATGGGGAATCATTATCTCCTGGACAGGATGGAACATCAGAATGGAAAAGAGGGTTCAGACTGACAGCCAATTGGTTGTGATTGATTGGCTCGAACCACGAAAAACCACCAAGTAGCTATGACTGATTGAGTTGTTGAGGATAAAACAGCTGAAAGCAATGAACAATGTAAAGGAGCACACACCTGAAAGCAATCCCATCAGCTGAAAGTATAGGGGATGTGATCATCCCCTTTTATTATTATTATTATAATTGTAAGGCCTATAAGTACACGCTCATGTAAAAAGAATGAGAGGAGAGGAATTGACTTAAGCAAACCTCAACTAAAGGCACTGCCATTTCTCTCTGCTCTCATCAACAACTGTGTAAAATCCTCGACACAAGTGAATATCAACAATCTTCCTGTGGTTTTTCTTCCCTTTAAGAGTTTTTCAAGTAAATGATGGTGTCTTTATTCTCTCTTTCTCTCTTCAAATTATGATATTTATTATTTGTTCATAGAGGGTTTTCAATATTCAAAAATCCTTTACAGTGATATCGAACAAACATCTGGGTATAGATCAGGCATAGTAGGAACAGAAGAGGAATCTGACGAATTTCTTGTTTTAGTGCTTGAATCAAATTTTCATAATCTGGGTTTGCTTCAAAACTTGATAAATTCGATAGTCTACGTTGGTTCTTGAAGATTTCTAACTTGAACCAGCAATAATCCATGGATTTCGTAGCTTCCTCTACGTCCATCAATGGAGGTTGAAAAACACATAACATCATTTGCTCTGTACTCAGTAATTGTATATGATTTGCCTAAGAATTTTCTTGCTCGTTTAATAACCCAATTGTTACTTAATTGACCTTTAATCATCATTGACCACAATGTTCATTAAAATTTCAAATGGTTTTACAGAGTTTAACCTAAAGACTAAAAGAACAACTTAACGGATGAATATGGTATATTAAAAGGTTAATTGGCAATTTTTGTATATTTATGAAAAAAAAAATTTCCAGCATATTTATGAAAAGTTAAAAAGTAAAAAAAAATTAAAAAGTTTAAGTTTAAAAAGTTTAAAAAAATTAATAATTAACATTACATCTAGAATCCATGTGTCATATTCATCCATGTGACAAATAGAAAAAAAAATTGAAAGTTAATGGATGAATATAGTCATATTAAAAGTTAATAGACCATTTTGATTCATTTCATAAAATTAATGGATCAAAAAGGTAATTTACCATAAATAAAAATATAAAAAAGTACAAAAAGATGGAAGGAGAGAAACGAATACAGTTCGGCTCGGTCAGTTTTTTTGTGAAAAACTGAACAGAACCGAAACTTCCATTCAGCAGTAAAATCAAACCATTCATGTCAAAAATAATCAAACCAAACTGAATCGTGAGTTTCAGTAATGTCCTTCGGTTTGGTATTATTAATAAAAAATAAAATTTTAAATAATTTTTAAATGATATTATTGAAAAAATAATATAAAATTAAAATTTTATTTTGGTTCGGTTCGGTATGAAATTATATATAACAAATATGAGTATAATGTTTCGGGTTCTGTTCGGTTTAAAAACTGAACATTTTTTTAACCGAACTGTATGAACCTAAAGAACTTACCAAACTTATCATTTTCGGTTCAATTCGGTTCTGTCACTTTGGGATACTTTTGAACACCCCTAGAAATGAAGAGAGAAAATGAAAGGTATAAGAATGTGAGAGAGAGAGAGAGAGAAAGAGAGAGAGAGAGAGAGAGAGAGAGAGAGAGAGAGTTTGATGTGACTTATGAGAGAAATAAAGAAAAAAAGAAAGAAATGGATTGATATGAAAGAAGGGGGCGAGAGTGAGGGGAGAGAGAGTCTGATTGATTTTTTTAAAACTATTTTCGTTGTTAGAAAAGTTGAGTCATTCTTGTATTTGAAATTTTAAATATAATGATTTAGAGGTGTACTAGATGAGACGAGACGATTTTGAAATTTTATATCTTATCTTAAGAATTGTTTTTGTCTCCTCTTGTCCCGTTATGAGGACAAAAAATGAGCAGTATAGGTTGACACAGCTCATGCTTCAAGTCAAGACATGAGTCGTATTTCAGGTTAAAAAATTTAAGAGTTAAAATTTAAAATAGTTTAAAGTTTAAAAGATTATAGGTCAAAACTAAAAAAGATTAAGGGTCAAAATAAATTAAAAATTAAAAATTTAAGTTATTTATAAAGACATCGGGACGGGACAAGACAAGTCGATTTTTCAAAGTTGTCATGTGTCTCGTCCAGTCTTGCACGGGGCAAAAAAAAATTATCTCATCCCGTCCCGCTTGATTCGAGATGATTTCATAGGACAGGATGAGTATTGCGGGAAGTCTGCACACCCTTATGATCATTCACTGTTGTATCTAAAAACTGAAAACAAATTAGAGGGTCTAATCTTTGAAAACATTATATAGAAGAGTTTCTAATATTCCGTATTTGCTCTGAAAAGGTTTTAACATTTAATTACTGTGGATACCGTATTTTTTTCAGTGTAATACTTTATAAATTAATTCAATGTGAATCAACACTTTAATAGGTTCAAAGTGTACATTGTATGTAAAAAATCTCCTATGATAAATTTTCGTACATAAAAATGCATGAAATAGAGAGTTAAAAAACATCTATATAAAGATTATGCGAATATTAAAATTTTGAATCTTTTTTATATACACAAGTTTTTTTATCTTATTGTCATTTTTTCGTGGCAATTGTTTAACATCCATGATCATTTATTTACTATTTAATTGGCAATGATGGAAGAAAAAAATGATGGTACTTAGTAAACTAAGTAGTCTGAAATAAAAAAAAGGTATATTTATACCCCAAAAATATTTTTACTTCGAGATTTTTTCGGTTTTTGTGTGACATTTGGTTTAACTAATTACCATTCATAATGTTTTTTTGTTATTTGAATAGCAATGGAAGAAAATTATGATAACTAGTAAACTATGTTGTCAAAAATTAAAAGATATATTTATACACTAAAAAAATATTTATACTTTGATATTTCTAATATTAATTTGTTTATAATATTGTAGTTATATTATATTAAAAATAAAAAATCAATTAATTTATAATATTATAATTATATCATATAAAAAGATAAGAGATTAAAAAAAGGTAAGTGAGAGTGTGATTTTCACCCTCTGTAAAGACATATGGTGATTTTCACAAGCAATTATTAGGGGTGCCGGCCACAATGTACCATGGGCCCCACGTACGGGTTATCGCGTTGGTGGATTTAAATCTAAACGGGTGTGATTTGTTGAGAACGAAAAAAAAAAAGTAAACCTATATTTTACTTATTTTTCTTTTTAAATTCAAAAAGATTCAGACCGTTGATTTTATGCATTCAATGCACAGGATTATCGGCCACTGTCCTCCCCTCTTTTTCCATTTTTTTTCTTTTTTGGTTTTATTTAGTTTATTTTTTATTTTACTTTTCCTTTTTTAATACATTTTATTATTCAATGCACATATCCCTCTTTTTTACTCTATACATTTTCTTCAAATTTATCATATATTTTTATCATCTTTAACTTTTCTTTCCTTTTTTATTATTATTCTTTCTTCTTTATAGTTGTTTTTTCTTATTTCTATTTTATTTATGTATCATTGTCATTGTCATGTTTATAATATGATTTTTTTCTCATTTTCTTATCATTAAAGTAATATCCATGTAATACAATCTTAACAATTAAATTTAAATTTTATTAATTTCATTATTTAGTCTTCACTAAAAATCTCGATGACGGACTTTAAGATTTTTGGGATACCAAACTTCTCGAACTATTGAGGTCAGAAATTATTTTAAGATACTGAGAATAACTCTAATAATGTTTCGATTTAAAAAAATATAATAAAAAAATAAAAAAAATTAACTTTTCAATGGTTTTTGTACCACCCATTAAAGGTCATTTATTTTGACTCATTTTATAACCATTTCAACAATGGTGTTGTGGGGTGCTAACACCTTCCTCACACACAAATGATTTCTGAACCAACTTTGAACTTTCGTAGACCAAACTTTTTGTTGGGTTATCAATCACATCCTAAAATGATTGGTGGCGACTCTGAACTTCTTTTTTTAAATGATTTTTCAATCGCCGTTGTGCTTCGCATGCATGTTGCAACAATTATGAGGAATCCCACATTCCCATATTATCCCCTATCTTGCTATCTAATTGGAATTCAACATCAATTTTTATGGTGAGGAACTCGGTATAATCATTTTTGGATCGATGGAGAGAAAAGCCAAAGTTTTATCATATGTTATCATTTTTGTGACTCTTTGTTTGTTTATTTTGATTCATTGTTGTTCTTATTCATGTTTGTAGTTGTATATAGTTTTTTCTATGTTTTATATTCATGGGCAAAAAAACCTGAAAGGACACCGTGGGTAAAAAAAAGTTTGAGGGCATGGTAATAATATGAGAATGCACCATAAGAAAGAAAGTAGTGCTAAAGTTACAAAGTAGTATATTCATAGCAAAATCTCAGAAGAACGCTATTGGATGTTTTACAAAATTGGGAGTGAAGAAAAGAAGTAAAATAAGAAAAATCATTTATTTGTCTCCACCATCGACAAAAGCTGAATATTGGGCATGATCTAGTATAAAGGAGCACACCATTTTCTCTATCGTATGCTTGACATCCCGTTGTCAATCTATGATCCCCGGTTCAAGCGAGTGTTTTGAAGAATGATGGAGATGATCACATTGGCCCATTCTAAAAATAATCAAATAATAAAAAAACCATCATAAGATTTTTTTTAAAATGTTCACAATCATACATGATGTTCACGCTGTCATGATCATCTCACTTGCATTATAAGTCAAGAATTTCATTGCATATACTTGTATCGTACTAGTTATTTTATTTATTTCAAGTCATCAAGAACATCCATTTGAAATATATGGACACTACAGTATTTATAGCCCACATTGATCTAGCTTTTGTTATCATATGAGACTTACATAAGTCAACTTCAACATAATTTTCAATATGGTTAAATCTAACCCGACTTAGTCGTGGTCGAAGCCCGGTGTCAATGTCTGGTCCTTTTCAATCAATATAATTAAATCAAACTCGACTTGGTCGCGGTTGAAGTTTAGTGTCGACGCCAGGTCCGTTTATTTTCATTTTTGGTTAAATCAAACTCGAGTTAGTCACGGTCAAACCCCACGTGGTCGCGGTTGAAGTCTGGTGTCGATGCCACGTCCGTTCATTTTCAATATGGCTAAATCAAACCTGATTCAATCGCGGTCGAAGGCCGGTGTCAGCGCCTGGTCTGTTCCAATCAATATAGTTGATTCGAACCCGACTTCGTCGCGGTCGAAGCCTGGTGTCTACACCAGGTCCATTTCTTTTCAAGTATATCGGTTAAATCAAATCCGAATTGAGTCGATGTCAAACATATATGTCTATCTAGGTCCATTTTCTTTTCAAATATCTCGGTTAAATCAAACCCAAATTGAATCGAGGTCGAAGCCTGTGTCTATCTAGGTGTGTTTCTTTTCAAGTATCTCCGGTTAAATCGAACTCAAATTTGGTCGAGGTCGAAGCATGTATCTATCTAAGTCCGTTTTCCTTTCAAATATATCGGTTAAATCGAACCTAAATTGAGTCGAGGTCGAAACCTGTGTCTATCTAGGTTTGTTTCTTTTCATATATCTCTGGTTAAATCGAACTCAAACTGAGTCGAGATCGAAGCATGTGTCTATCCGTTTTCATTTTTTTTCAAATATCTCGGTTAAATCGTACTTGAATTAAGCCTAGATCGATTCCTATGTTTATACATGTATGTTTTCTTTCAAATATCTCTGGTTAAATAGTACTCGAACCGAGTCGAGATCAAAACATGTGTCTATCCGTGTCCATTTTTTTTTCAAATATCTCTGATTAAATCGAACCCGAAGTGAGTCGAGGTCAAAACCTATATCTATCCAAGTCCATTTTCCTTTAAATATTTATGTGGTTAAATCGAACCTGAACTAAGTGAAAGTCGAAACCTGTGTCTATCCAGGGTTGTTTATTTTCAATTATCTTTGGTTAAATCGAACTCACACTGAGTCGAGTTCGAAGCCTGTGTTTATCTAGGTCCGTTTTCTTTCAAATATCTCTGTTAAATCAAACTCAAATTGAGTCGAGGTCAAAATCTGTGTCTATCTAGGTCTATTTTCTTTCAAATATCTCTAGTTAAATCGAACTCAAACTGAGTCGAGGTCAAAGCCTTTGTCTATCTAAGTCCATTTATTTCCAAATACCTCCAGTTAAATCGAACCCGAATCGAGTCGAGATCGAAGCCTACGTCTATCCAAATCCATTTCACATTTCTGTCACTTCATAGAGCCCGAATTAGTCAAGGTTTTTATTCCCCTTATCCATATAATCTTTTTTCGTACCGATCAACATACTTATCTACACATTTGTACACATTCTAAGTTTAGAAGCGTGAACAAACGAAGGCAGCTGTGGATACCATATTTTATCTAGTCCAATATTTTAAATATACACATTTTATTTTTTTGGCTTATATACTAGTCTAAGACTATGTGTATCATTTGAAATAAAAAAAATAGTCCATGGACTAAAAATGAAAAAGAGACTCCAAGGACTAAAAAAATTAAAAAAATGGAGCATAAAGACTAAAATAAAAAAGTGAAGCCTTAAATTTGCTTATAAATAGAGAGGAGATCTTCACTTGAAATGGTAGTCTATTGGAGAGAGAAGGATATGAAGACTTTTGATAGAAAGAGTGTGATCTTTTTAGAGAGTGAGAGAAATATGAGAGATTTTCTAAGAGAGAGAGAGGATGAGAGTTTACATTTCTATTCATCTATTCATATTCTCTCATTTTTTTCTTAAGTTTAAATTTCTTGCACCTTAACTAACAAGATATATTGCTCATTGTTCTTCATCATTTCTCATTCATACTCATATAGTATTTCCTTTTTCATAAATAAAATTATAAGTGTTTGTTCCATTCTTCTTCATTTTTTACTCTTAGTCTTGAGTTTTATTTCAATACATTGATGATTTTCTTCAAACTTGATAATGAGATATATTTGTCATCAACTAAATCAATGAGTATGAGGATAAAGTCTTTGAGGGGTGTAAATTAATTCAATGTGAATCAACTCTTTAGTAGGTTGAAAGTGTACACTATATGTAAAATTTCTCTATGATAATATCTCATACATAAAAATGTATGAAATAGAGAGTTAAACATCTATATAAAAATTATGCGAACATTTAAGTTTTGAATCTGTTTTGTTCACAGACTTTTTTTAGATCCTGTTGCTATTTTTTTGTGAAACTTGTTTGAACTAGTTATCATCTATGATCATTCATTTGATATTCGATTAGCAATGATGAAAGAAATGAAATAATTATAATTAGTAAACTAAGTAGTATAAAATAAAAAAATGGTTTATTGTTACCCCAAAATATATTTTTACTTCTGAGATTTTATCATTTATGGCATTCGGTTTAACTAGTTACCGCCCATAATGTTTATTTGCTATTTGAATAGCAATGAAAAAAAATTATGGTAACTAGTAAACTATGTTGTCAAAAATTAAAAGATATATTTATACACAAAAAAAAATATTTATACTTTAAGATTTCTAATATTAATTTGTTTATAATATTGTAGTTATATTATATTGAAAAAATTAATTAATTTATAATATTATAATTATATTATATAAAAAATAAGAAATTAAAAAAAATGTAAATGAGAGTACAGAGGGTGAAATCACCCTCTGTCCCCCTCTTTTTTAATTTTTTATTTATTTTTTCTTTTTAATATATTTTAATGTTTGTTCAATTCACATATTCCTCTTCTTTACTCTATACATTTTCTTTAAATTTATCATACATTTTTATTATTTTTAACTTTTCTTTCCTTTTTTTATTATTATTTCTTCTTTATAATTATTCTTTTTTCTTATTTTTATTTTATTTATGTATCATTGTCATCTTGTCATGTTTATAATGTGATTTTTTCTCATTTGCTTATCGTTAGAGGTAATATTCATGTATGTGTAGATTATAATCTTAATAATTAAATTTAAATTTTGTTAATTTCGTTATTTAATCTTCACTAAAAATTGATGACGGATTTTGAGATTTTTGGAATACCAAACTTCTCGAAATACGGAGGTGAGCAATTAATTTTAGAATATCGAGAATAACTCCAATAATATTTTGATTTTAAAAAAATATAATAAAAAATAAAAAACTAAATTTTTAGTGGTCTTTGTAGCACCCATTAAATATCATTTATTTTTATTCATTTTTTGATACAAAAACATAACTAATGTAACATTCAAAAATGAATTTTTTTAATCTTATTGTAAAATATAATTTAGATAGCATTCGATTAAATTTAATAACCATTTCAACAATAGGTGTTGTGAGATGCTAATACATTCCCCACACACAAATGACTCCTGAATTAATTTTAAGTTTTCGTAGACCAAAATTTTTGTTGGGTGACCAATCACACCCTAAAATAATTGGTAGTGATTAAAAACTTCTTTTTTTTCAAAGTAATTTATCAATCGTCGCTCCGTGTCGCATGCACATTGTGACAATTACGAAGAATCCCACACTCCCATATTATCCCCTATCTTGCAATCTAATTGTAATTCAACATCAAAATTTATGATGAGGAACTCGTGAGGAGATTGAGAACAGGTTGAATAAAAAAAACACATGCGTCTTGACGGTGTGAATGTGTAGAGACTATAGGAGTGGCATATGTATAATAAAGATTCAAAGACACTTATTTTCTGTTATAATGTGTATGGTAGTTATTTTTAGACACATACGTACCTAAATGAGATACATGTAACATAAATAAAATACTGAACAAAATTATATATGTAACCCTAACTCATTTCATCTGTATTAGATGTAACTCAATTAAGTACATATCTACCTCAAAAAATAAGTCAGTACCATACAAGGCCCAATATAGTAGGACTCACGATTTGATAAAGTGCGTCAATTAAATCAAGAGTGTGATTGCAAACTGATCGTGATAGAGAACTTTTAACAATTCAGCAATAAATTAGTTATCTATGAATCCGATTAAGGGAGATAGTAAATGACATTAAAAATAGACTAAAGAGAATATATATATATATATATATATTTATGTTATATAAAGGTACTTTTTCTTATATAATATTTGGAAAAAAATTATATTAAGATCCTCAATGAAGAAAATTCTTGAACCATAAGGCAGAGTTCTTTGGGTATCTCTTCAAACCATCCTTGAAATCAATGTAAACAAGTCCAAAACGCACCGTATATCCATCAGCCCACTCAAAGTTATCCAACAATGACCAAGCAAAATATCCCTTCACGTTCACCCCTTTCCTGTCAAAAATTCGAACACTCAACTTGTTTAGTTTTACTGATGGTTTAAATGAAATAATTGGAAATTAATTCGATCTGTTATTCATATTTCAATATTAACTAACTAATACCGACATTATGGCGCTTTGTACAAATGAAAGATGACGATTGTAGTAGTCAATTCTCATCGCGTCATCGAGTAATATTGTACCATTGTTAACTTCGTCTACTCCTATATTATCATACAATATAACGGTCATTTTTATATAACAACGAGAAAAATAAATAATGTGTGCTACGGTCTTATATATTAATGTTACCATTTTCAGTTATATAGATTGTGGGATTATTAAACTTATTCTTTGTGTATAGCAAAAGATCTTCAATTCCTTGAGGGTAAACATAAAGCCAATCTGAAGCTGCCTACAAAATCATTAATCAATCATCAGAAATTTAATTTATTTCCATAACACAAAAATCAATATATGAACCTATTTAATTAATTATGTACATAATAGAGCGTGGCGTTATAAACTATGTATAAGATAAATATATAACAGTTTATTTCAAAAATATGTACCTTTGGACCTATAGGAATTCCATTCTTCTCATCTGTACAATCAACCATATCGATTATCATTTCATACCACGTGTAAAATTAATAATTACAAAGACTAAAAACTTAATAGTGAGGTATGTTACAAGCAAGTCATTGCTCGATTCGTATGGAAATGTTATTACTTAGAAAAACAACATTTCCTTCCTTGTTTAATGATATTTAAACCGTTGAATTTTTAATATTTATCATAAAAAAAAATGTTTTAGGTATAACTGAACACAAAATCAAAGGTCCAGATATATGAGACTAACATGAGACCCTCTCTCAACTGAAGAATCTCTAAATTCATTGAGACTTACTGGTAATAGCAGCACAAGAATCAGTGAAATAGCTGGGATTTTGATCTGCTTGGCAAGGAGCAGATGATGCATAATTTGAAGAGTAATAGTTCAAACCAATGAAGTCAAAAGACCCTTTAACCATCATAGCTTCATCTATGGAAAATTTTGGCAGTCGTTCTCTCACATTGTTTACCATTTCAACTGGGTATGAACCAGAATTCAAGGGTTCCATAAACCTATATATAAAATTAACCAAATTAATTATATATATATATATATATATTTGTGTGTGCGCGCGTCATAAATTATGGATAGAATTATTCACTCACCAATCATACGTAAAAGCGAGGGCACGAGATACTGCATCATGATCTTCATTTGATTGGGACAGAGGTACTGTCCAGGCAGAGTTCAGTGTGATTCCAATTTTCCCTCCTTGAGATTCCTGCAAAAAAAAATCCAAAATTAAATTGAGTTATCACATATATGCTAATGAAAATGTAAATAGCAATTACTATAATTGATATAACACTAAGTAAACCAAAAGGTTAGTGAGAGCTCTCTGTCCAAAACTTTCTTTGCCTGAAACTTCGCTCTAGGCTTCTTCTTGCTTCCTTCTATGGATGAAATTGCTATAAAATGGAAATTCCTCTCTCTAACAGAAGATGAGGAAGTAGAAGTGGATTCAAACGAATCGTTTCAAGTAGATTCTCTTGATAAAAACAGAGTCCTATCCCTTCGTCCATTCAACAAACCAGCCTTTAAGAAACTCTTCTACAGGTTTGGAGTCCTTCCAAAGGAGCTGTTATCAAGGAAATCAGCAATGACTTATTTGTGGCTTGCTTCAATCATCCAGCGGACAAGAAGAAAATAATGAGCAACGAACCGTGACATTTCGATAAATTTCTCGTCCTTCTGGGAGAATTAGATGGATTCAAACAACCATCTGAAATAATTGTTGATGAAGCCAGTTTATGAGTCCATATATACAATCTACCCCTAGCTTGTATGACCAAAGCTATGGGGGAACATATCGGCAATTTGATCGGTAAGTTTGTCAACATTGATGATAGCCAAGGAGGAGTTTGGGGTAAGTTTTTACGTATAAGAGTCAGATTTAAAACCTCTAACCCTCTTTGGAGAGGTATTAAAAGATGGCGAACTCCATTTTCAGAAGTGATTTGGGCTGATTTCAAATACGAAAAACTTCCTGATTTCTGTTATACATGTGGAAGATTAACACACACAATAAAAAACTGTGATTTCTATCTGGAAGAAGGTCTACATGCAAAGGGCCTCTCATTACATGTCCCGTGGCTTCGTGCAAGGGATATGGGCAAAAATGTTCCATTACAGAAACCTACGGATTCCTCCTCATCCTCATGGGAAGAAAGGAAAACCATGAAGCCCCTTCACCTCAACCCTCTGCCGGATTCAAAATCAAAAACCCACTCCCAAAGCTTCCACTGTAGCAAAGCCGTGGAGGAAGAGAAGGGAGTTCACGAAGGATCTTCTCCCCCACTTGGAAAATATCTGGTGGGGCCCATTGGGGTAAATGATGATACTAGGCCTAGGGTGGCTAATTGGGGAATGTCAAATTCTAATAAAGGGATGGCTGTCATGGAGGAAATGGGAAGTACCCCTCAACCCCCTATCAGAAGCAACAACTTGGACCTGCTAATCCCACATTGAGGCAAAAGGAGAGTCAGTCCAAGAATTTAGAAAACATGGACCTGTATCAGAAAGCCCACGTTGCAGATCTTCCTTCCTTAAGTGATCCAACTCATGTGAACCAATTTCAACCCAACCTAAACACATCCTTTTATCATGAAGCTACTACCCATTCAACAGCATCTCTTCCCCCTTTCTCTCAAACTAAAAATTGCAGACAGAAAAGGGTAAGAACTCCAGAAAAAACGCAACACCCATTCATCTTCGCTCAAGACCCTAAAGGCCAGACTCTGCAAAAGAAAGAGCTCCCTCCAAGGTGGGTTTCCGCTTCCTGGTAAGAAGCTCAAAAAGAATTTAACTGATGCTCTTTATTCACAAGCAGTGGGTTCCGGCGATCGGACCCAATGTGAGCCTTGATTCTCCTAATTTGGAACGCTCGGGGATTGGGTAATCCTCGAGAGTTCAATTCCCTGCGACGACTTGTGGACAAGCAGGATCCGGACATTTTATTTATTACGGAAACCAAATTATCAAATTCTGAGTTGTGTTCTGTTGGTAGAAGAATTGGCTTTAATTCATGTTTTGGAGTTGGCTGTTCTAGTAGAAAAGGAGGTTTGGGTATTTTATGGAAGTCTGGTATAAACCTCAGCCTTAAATCTTACTCCCATGGTCATATAGATTCTGAAATTAAATCTGATGGAGGTGAGATATGGCGTTTAACGCGGTTCTACGGCAATCCTATATTAGACAGAAGGAAAAAATAAGCTTTTAGAAGCTTGAAAGACAGTCTGGGGATTGTTCAATAAATGGAATGAAAAGAAATTCTCAGCAGGGGGTAAAGAGATTCTAATTAAGGCAGTCGCTCAAGCCCTCCCAATTTATTCAATGCAGGTTTTCCGTCTCCCTTTCTCTTTTTGTCACGAATTGGAAGCTTTATTTGCCAAATTCTGGTGGGGCTTTAATTCTGATGGAAATAAAATTGACTGGGCTACTTGGAATTTTTTTAGTCTTCCCAAGAACCAAGGAGGGTTGGGCTTTCGTAACCATAAATCTTTCAACAGGGCTCTCCTAGCAAATCAAGCATGGAAGATTCCCACTCAACTGGATTCTCTTGTTAGCAGAATATTCAAAAGCCTCTATTTTCCTAATTCAAACCAACTAGAGGTTTCTCCTGTTAGCTCGGCTTCAATTTCCTGGAAATCTATTTTATGGGGGCGTGATCTCTATTATCTAAAGGTCTTCGTTGGAGAATTGTCAACGGGAATAATGTCAAAGCTTGGTCTGATGCTTGGATCCCGAGAATCACTTCATTCAAGCCCATTACCCCTGCTCCTTCTTCGGACCAGCAAGAGCCTATTTACTGGGTTGCTGATTTTATTGAATATAATCAATGGAATATCCCCAAAATTAAGCAATTACTTCATGGAAGAGGATGTCAAGGCTATCCTTTCTATTGGGCTCAGTTTAGGAGGGGAAATGACTGCTTGCTATGGCACTACTCTAAAGACGGACTATACTCTGTTAAGAGTGGCTACCATCTAGATCATTCCTCCTCTTTAGCAACCAGCACTTGACAAAGATCTGGTTTAACTGCATGGAAGAATCGTATCTGGGCTTTTAAAATCCCCAACAAGATTAAAAAAATTCTATGGAAAGCTTCCAAGAATTTCCTTCCCTCTCTCTTCAATTTGCAGAATTGAAACTACTGCCCATGCTCTCTCTCCACTTGCAATTTAATTAAATCTGTCTGGTCGCATGACGATTGGGCTTTCCTTGAAGATATTTCTGCCTTGGTGGAGGATCACTGGTCCTTCCCTGATGCTTTTGAAAAGCTATTCTCAAACTGCCCAGACTCACTTCAAGCCAAAGCAGCGGTTACTTGCTGCTATATTTGGTACTCTAGGAACTGCACCTTGCATGAAGGCAATTATCTTTCGGGAGAGAAGTTATACATTAAGGCCTCTAATTTTCTTACAGTTTGGTCTCAAGCCCAATTTCTCAAACCCCCCTCCTCACCTCATGTTTCGGCTCCTAGTGCTCCTTCATGGTTGCCCGCTCCAGAAGGTAAACTTAAGCTAAATGTGGATGCTTCCATATCCTCTTCATCTACGAGTTTCGGCTGTGTTGTTAGAAACAGTCGAGGAGCAATTATTCTTGCTGCTTCAGAGTGTTATCCGGGCGTTCTTGATCCTACTGAAGCTGAAGGTTTGGCTCTCTTTAAAGGTCTCTTTCTAGCCTGCAATCTTTGTGGCCCTATCTCACTCATTGAGAGTGACTGTCTTAATCTAGTGAAGCTCATCAACTTGGATGAGAGGAAGTCTGCTCATCTTTTGCCTATTTTAGTTTCTATTAAGAGAGTTTTGTCCTCTCTACCAGATGCTTTGTTAAGCTTTATACATCGTTCTTGTAATCTTATTGCTGACAGACTTGCTAATTTTGCTCGTGGGAATTTTACTCCTAAGATCTGGGTCGGAGTCCCCCTCTGATTATTACAGATCTTTCTATTTCTTAATATATGAGGTTAATTTAAAAAAAACACTAATTAAACCTGGTATTTTTCTCTGTATGCTTGGACTGCAACAGCATGAGCAAGAATCTGGTGGTGCGCCACCATATAAGGCTCGATACCGGATTCACCACCTATGCAAGCTGGTGATACCCATTTTGAACACCTTCCCGGTGCAAATGCTCCGTTCCCATACCCTAAGCTAGCGAAGGTCAATGGTTCATTTAGTGTGATCCAGTGCTTGACTCTGTCACCGAATTCTCTGTAACATAGCTCGGCAAAGTCTCTAAAATCATTTCTATCAAAACAAAAGGTTTAATCAATTATATTAATAGTTATAGCTATGTATCAAGGGCTCGCTATAAGAATTACTTACACAATTTTGGGATTTAGAAAACCACCATAAGAATCTTCAAGCGCTTGAGGAAGATCCCAGTGGAATAGAGTCACAAACGGCCTTAATCCTGTTATGAATTGATATATAACAATTTTCTTTACTTCTTTTCTTTTCTATATATGTGATTATTGTCAAACAAATATATATATATATATATATATATATATATTTGCATAGAGAGAGAGAGAGGGAGAGATGGAAGGGAGAGATTGATTTCTTACCGTTGGATAGAAGGTAATTAATGAGATTATTGTAATAATCTATGCCATCTTGGCTTACTCCTCCACTCAAAATTCCTCCTATATTAACATAAATTAATGACCCTTCTCAGTAGAAATTAGATGCTGATTATAAATTCATCCAAAATTTCACTTTTCAATAAGGAACAAATTAATGATATATCTTACGAGGAAGTAGCCTTGACCATGAAATAGAAAGTCTGTAAGCGTCAAAGCCAATGTCCTTCATTATACCAACATCCTCCTGTCAAGCCAATTTTGAAAGAAGAAGAGTGCCAATTATTATTGAGTAATTTTTGTAGCACAATAATGTTTACATGGAATCACTCATATATATCTCTGAAACTTATAGTTTATTTTTTATCATTTATCACGTCTAAGATGACACATACGATTATATATATTTTCTAATCATAACAATATTGTACAACTTGATGTTAAATAAAAGATTTATTATTTTTTTAATGTAAATATAATTTATCACTCTATTATCAAAATTATTATAACAGTAATATCATGTCCAGTGATACCATACCTTGTAACGATGATATGAATCAACAGCAAGCAACCCATTTCCTCGGTCCTTAATCTTTTCTGCACCATATTTATAAAAAAAAGTTCATTGTTCTCTGTATCACGACCAGTATCAAATATAAGGTTTACACTAAGAAGAGTGGATATCTTCATGAAACTATTTACACATAATACTGACACTCTTACATATCAATGTTAAAATTTGAAGTGTTAATATGTAAATTTTATATATGATGTTGTCCCAGGGAACACGAATTAATTGGATCATTACAGAGAATTTTAATGAGGATTTAATTACTGATTCAAAAATACTACCATATTAGTACATTTAGTATGGTACTAAAACATTGAAGTATCCATAAATGTTACATAAAATACCCCTTCCCCCCTAGTCGGATACAATTTAAGAAAAGAAATATTGGACCATATAATTTTCACATATGCACACAAGAGCTAGATGATATAATGTCATTGAGCACAAGTTATTAACTATCATAATCTACATGGAGACTAGACATGTCCCAACCTAGCTAAAAAAGTTACAACCATTCAATGATCAGCTACGTGACGGTGCACGACTCGTGTTGTATAAACACTACTACTCCTACATGCATGATTGTAGACCTTAACACTTAAAGATCAAATAATTTTGATAAACAAATTATAACAAATTTTGTTTACTACTTCTGTATATTTAGTGCTTGTACACTTACCCGTTGCATAATAACCATACACTTTACGTATATACATATATAAATACTATACTATGAATGTCTTTTTGATCAGTTGAGAGAGGGCATGCACCTGGGTATCTCTGGGTGAAAGTGTCCCATATGCTTAGTCCTCTCCCCCCTTCATACGCTCCTCCTTCATACTATATATCCAAAACGAAACACGGATTGAACCTTCAACCATTTCTTATAATTAGAATACATACATACTTAAATAACATAACCATTACTCACCTGGTAGGAGGAGGACGCCGTCCCGAATATGAAACCGGCCGGGAAACTACTCCGTCTCAGAGGGCCGGCTTCATCAGCTAAAAGAATTCGAGCTTGGGAACGACAGACTGAGTAACCAACTAGGCCAATGAGGAATACGAGAAGATGAGCTTTACCAATAATTTTCATGGCTTAATCAAGTTTTGAGCTCTTTTATTTGTTTCTCTCCAATCTCACAACTGTCTCTCTTTTTTTCTATAGAGATAGATATTGAAGGTTGAGTAGCCTATAACTTTGTTCTATTACCAATAATGCCCTACGCGCATTACAAGTGTGATTTGATAAGCTTTTGTAATTGTTTATCAAGTTGGAGGGTAAAGTTGGCAGAAAAGCCGCAGCACTTTTCCATGATCTTTTTGCATGCTTTTTCTGCAGTTACTGCTCAACGCCAATTGTTAATTATCCACTAAAAAACTGACACGTAATAATTTGGTTCGTTATTTTCAAACTAACCTTTTGAGGACAAGCTTAATTTTGTACTAATTACGTAAGATTAGCTTAATCCAAAACTAGGGCAATATGGGCATCAAATGTATTCGAAGTTGGTATAAAGCTGGTGCCTAATTCAAAAGAAAAGAAAAGAATTTCGACAAAAGAAATTGTAAAGAAAAGTAAAGAATTAAGAAAATGTATTCAGATGATGCTCGAGGGAAATGATAACTCTTAGCAATTTTTGGATTACTATCAAGTTTCTGTAGTGTAATTCTCTGACTAATTTTAAAAATGCTTAGACCATTGGATAAGAGTCTTTCACAAGTACATAATGGATAAATCAAGAAATTTATTCTCAAAACGATAACTACGAGATAACATGATCACTAGTTAGGGCCATAACATGAAAATAGTAAATCTCTATCGACACTGTGATCATTTGTATGACATCTCGTGATTAACCCTTAACAATTTTGAAAGAGAAAATTGTATTATTAATAAAATGAAATGGAAATTAAAGTACAGTTTATGCTAGAAGTGACGGGTTTTCAATAATGTCGTTGAACTAATTAATTTCTTTTTGCCCCGTTCATATACCGAAGAAATCCCACATTTTATAATCTTTACTTAATTTGTATGTTTTCTCGCAACCTAAAATTAATAAAATTGAAAACATTGTATATATGACATTAGCTAGTAGTTTTTTTAACTAGGTAGTAGTTAAAATCATAGTTAATTTCAAACTGATCCAGATCGAATATAGAATCGGGATCAAGTGGGAGCGTAAGACCGTACCGATCCTACGCATATCTTAATTTGGGTAGTTTTATTGAGTCAACATCAAGATTCAGTCAATTTTTAAGGAAAAAAATAAAAACTAACCCAAGTTGAAATAAAAATAAGAAAAATAGCCATCCAAATTAGAAACAAAATAAAAAAATCCGAGCCGTCACCTACGAGCGCCAACGAAATTTTGAATTTTTATCCACAAAACTTATATAATATATACTGTATATATTATATAAATTATCAAAATCATGAGCTATGGTGCGCGTGGGGCGAAAACTTCCTTTCGCATAGGAGTCTATTTTTTTCAAAAATCATGCAAGTGGACTATTTTTTATATTTTAATTCTTGCTGGCATTTTTTTATGATTTTTCTTAGAAATTGACTATTGTTAACATAACATATTTTTTTAGTTTTATCAAATGTTGTCAAAATATTGGTTGTTGAAACCCACTTTCTAAACCTCCCTCAGTCCAATTCAATGTAATTGAAGCCCACCCTCTAATTAATATGTTGTCATAAATCAAAATTATTAAATCTTTGTAATATTCTATGCGCTTTGACTCATACTTTCTCACACAAATCTTTGAGTTATTAAATTTTATTTGTGTGTTTATGATATTAAGAGTAAAATGATTTTCGTAGAAACATTTTTGTGAAAATTTAATTTTATAATTTCAATTTTGAGAAACTTAAGAAATTAAAATTGAATCATTTTTGTTACTGTACTCATTAGAATGCTTGAGTGAGAAAATTATTTTGAGCAACTTAAAATATTATATGTTTAGGATCAAGCTTGAGTTGACTATTTTGAGACGTTATATATTTTAATTATTTAAAAAATAGAGTAAAACTTATTTTCAATATTTAATTTTAGTTAGAAATAATTAATTTATTTTATTAAATATCACAATTTTTTAATGTTATAATTATTAACATTTGATGGGATCTTACGATCATCGATCCAATTTGAAAGACTAATCCATCGATCCAAGTCAAAAATAAGATCCTGACAACCTTAGTTAAAATAAATATTAATTTCTTTTATTCTTTTTGGAAATAATGTTTGTTTGATCTAATAGTATATAGCAGGGACATTTTCTTTTACGGTGAGTTGATAATTGGCTTTTCATCCATCTTCTTCCATGTTAAGAGTAATTCAAAATAATAGATACAACAAAAATCATATTGCTTGAAAAGGTTATATAAAAGTGCTTTATTTATTTAGTTTTTATTCTTGATTATTTACTTTCCCAACTTCTAAAAGACTTGTAAAAGAAATTATTATGATACTTGATTATTTAGTTTTTTATCAAAAAAAAGTCAAAAATTCTAAAAGAGACGTTGTATTTACTTTACATGCACTTAATGGGCAATCTTAATAGCTAGTCACCCTTCAAAACCAAGAAGGTATTCTTTGATTTGTTCTTTTTTTTCACATATCTTTGCAGGTTTTAGCTTTTCTTTATTTTTATCTTACCTTTTCAATTATGGTTTAAATTACAATATCTAACATTCTCAGCTTTTAGACAAAGTCTAACATTTTGCCTCCAGATTTACTCTCAAATATACTCAAGTGTAGTTTTCTAAATCAAATTCTCGCAATAATTTTAGCTCACCGATCATTTTGGTTTGGTTCTTTTGACCTTCATGATTTGGTTCGGTTCGATTTTAATCTGTTAATTGAATCGAATCGAACTGCGTTCACCCCTATTAAAACCTTTATGGATATAGGTTGATTTTTCTTTTTAAGCATAACATGTTGAGATAATATATATAAGAATTAAGAGACAAATGTAAATTATTTATACAATTAAACTCAAATAAATTACCTTAAAATCTTAGTTTTTCATTATAATGTAAATGTTTTGAAGTGCACAACATGATTAAATATATCTTTAAAATTTGATAGTTCATATTAAAAAGTAAATTTCAATGACGTGGAATGAGGATTATTGAATATGTACATTATAATAATATATGGCTGTAACCAAAAGTCAACGACACAATGAGAGAGAAAACTAAGGAGATGATCATGTCCATGAAGTTATTTTCAAGAGATTAGATGGTAACCATTGTGAATCAATGTATCCAAGAATAATCAGAGCTTTCTGAATTAATTAATTATTCACAGCTGTAAACAGTAACAAATGACACTATAAATAGTGGAATAAAAATGTATACTTGGCAAATAAAAATGACCTCTTAACCTCTTCCCTCCATGAAAAGTTTGATCTCATATTAGCTGAATTAGAAACTTCAAAATTATCTTCATTTTTATAGATGAAAATGAAGAAAAGACCAGTTGTAGAGTTTCTTCTACAACTCATAAACTTCATCTTTGGTCTATGTGGAATAGTAATAGTTTTTTATGGTATATATTGCTTTATAAAATGGAAACATAATGCAGAGGAACTTCATCATTCTAATGAAGTGAAATATGAGATGGGTCATCAGCTATTAATTGCTGTTGCTCCTTCCAAACTTCTCTCTCATAAGCTTTCAACAGCTTGGTGTGTGGGTTTATTTTTCTCAATTAATTGTTTCAAATAGTAATCCTTATTAGTTATAAGGCTAGTTTTCAAATTAACATCATGATCCCGTGGATACATGTTATGTAAATATCCTCATATAATTCGTGTATGTTATACATAGTTTTTTAATTAATAATTCTTTGCAGGTTTATACACATTCTGTTGATAGTAGGTGCAACCCTGTTCGTAGTGTCCTGTTTTGGATATGTTGGAACTGCATCAAGGAGCCCGTGTTGTCTCATATCTGTATCCTCAAATTAATTACAATCATAGTTTAATTCTAAACTGATTCAACTCCTTAACTATAATCCAGTATTCTATACTCTTAATTGGTCTTATCATAGCAGAAATTGGACTGGCTGCTTTTATTACCTTTGATCACAACTGGGAAAAGGTAACCACTATATGCTAAAAAGTTAAACAATGACTGACAATTCAAGTAGAAGAAGATAGATCAAGGGGAAAATAATGAAGTTCGGATGCTCTTCTGAAAAACGTGTAGAGCTTATCTAAACCATTTAAAACAAGATTAATAGTCAAGATCAGTGCTGGTGGTGTGAATCCAAAAATAATGAATAATTTATTTTGGTGAGAATCATAATATTTCTTATAATTAATCTCATCTAGACATTTTAACAAACATCTGCAGGCCATTCCAACGGACAGAAGTGATAATTTCCCATTAGTCATGCAGTTTATAAAGATGAACTGGAAAAGAATGAGATGGTTGGCTCTTGTAGCGCTTGTCTCACAGGTAAAAAACCAATGAGAAACAAAAGTTATTATCCCTCAGCCAATATCAAATAAAGATCTCCTGATATGATTTGTGCATATGAATATAAGTTTATAATTCTATTTGTCATCTTCAATCAGCAGGTTATTGGACTTCTCTTAGCGATATATTTGCACACAGTGATGTCTCAAGCATGGTACGACAGCAGTGACGAAGAGAGCAGTTTTGTTTCTCGGTCAGTCGACGGAAAGAAGATGACAACAGAAGAAAACAGCATTTCCTCAATTCATACATGACAAACCAAATACAGTTGGCCTCTTTTCGTTGTTGAATGTCGTGTAATCTGAGACTGAGATGCATATGTACATACATGTATGACTTTGAGAAGAAATTTTTATAATCGCAACTTCAAATAAATATGATCTATAGCTTGAATCAGAGCAAAAAGACACACTTTTAGTAAGATTATCTTTTCATAGAGCTCTGCGGCCAGATGTCAGTCCCGCAATTGAGCAGTTGATCTGATATACGACTCAGGCCGGGTTTGCATAAGGCTGCATTCTCCCCCGTCACTCCCAGATATTACTGGAAGAAAGAAAATTCAGTGGCATGATTAAAATCATAAGTGAGATTCGCGGTTTAAATTAGAAGTTCTGAAAACCCCCTTCTGATTCAAGCCGGCACTGCTAAAACAGAGCAGCAGAGTAATTACTCTACTATTTCTCCTTCCTCTAATTCCTCTTCCACAGAGTTCACTCTCCCAATACTTGAGATATTACCCGTTCCGTTTCCCAGTTCCTTTGCAAGTCCACCTTCAAAATCAAGAAAATCATCAGGGTTCATTTCTGCCATGATATCTGAATAAGCATCTAGGAGACCTTGATCAAAATCAAATTCCATCTCTTCAAACGGTCCTAGTTCCATGGTCATAGGGTCATGTTGCAAACAGCTCGCTGCTGTCTCTTTCCCTGACATGTCTAATGAGTTATTTAGTGCTTTCGAGTGACTGTTTTGATATTGCGGGCTTGAATCCAAATGTTTCACCGAATCAAACACCTGAGGATATAAACCACTATTCTCTTCCACTATTTCCTCCTCTTTAAAAAGAACGCCTTCTGGACGTGGATGATTGTCACTTATGTCATTCTTAAGCTCTGGTTTATGAAGCAGCCAACAGTTATCTTTAACAACTTCAAAATTAAGAGACTGTGATGGTAGAAAAACATATATCACAGGGTACTCCAAAAAAACTAAGTTGGAAAATAGCTGCCTTATCGGGGATTTTAAGTCTAATTCGCAGAACGGTGATTTGGAACCCTGTAATCACACGAAAAATAATTACAACATATTAGGTCTTGTTTGACAAACATATGTTTAGCAAAACAACCAGTAGGAAGAATATAAAGAAAAATAAACCTTGTGATATTTACGGATAAAAAATTTGAGATTATCTGGCTGTTCATCACAAAACTTCCGAAGTTGATGATTCCAAGGACCAGGTTGTAAATGGCTTTCTATTACGGAGAAAATGCTTCGATTTTCATTAATTCTGCAGAAAATTCACTTGCATCAGTCTTTGCATACCATATGGGTCGTACTAAGTCTTAGATTCCAACAAACTCAAGGAAGAAATGAAAATATCAGAAAAAAAATCCACCGGTGGACTTCTATAAGAAACTCACTCATGTTCAACTATAACCGTATCCGTTGAGTGGAACCGCAATTCTATCGTCCAAAAGATTGTTTTTTTCCTGCAAAAGAAGGCATTCAATCATAATTTCCATGACCATCTATAATGCTGATGATGACACATCTAACTCTTAATCCTGCTTAAGTACTAGTTCTCCTAATGCATCTTGTCCGTGTCCTTACTAATAAATCAAAATATTGTTGCTTCTCTTCCAAGTACCATATAGGGGAGCAAGGAGCAAAAAAGTTTGTGATCGCTTTAATAATTTTGCAGATAGATGGAAGAAATGTGTTTAACCAAAACTTTTGAACAAGTTGTTATAAGGTGACTCAAATCCAATAAAACACTAACGAACCTGTGTGCAATGAAACCGATACAGACCAGCAAGTATATGAAAACAATTAATGAAGCAGTCTTAGGATGTCTGAAATCATAAACACTAACTTTTGCTCATAGCGAGATTGATTTTTCTCCCTTCTTGCCATTCCACTGGGAAGAAAAAGAAGTTTTGTTCTCCTGCTAGCTGCAGCACGTCGAAGGCTTTTGAGGTGATATGGTAGCCTAAAATGATGATAACGACATAATTTGTTTCTCATTCTTTGAGCCGAATCAGCAACCCTCTTTACTTCCTCAAGCAAATAATAATCTGGAAATTCCTCGGAACAGAAAGCAAAATCATTAACCAACCGAATGAAGAAAGGTACTCAAGAACAAATATATGACAGAGCAATGAAGAATAAACGGTCAATAAATGTAGTGAAACTATCCAACCCTTGGAGTAGCAATCAGATGTCATGAAATTTTGAATAGAATCATTTGAATCCCTCGAGACTTTACTCGAGAGTATGCAATTAATTAAAGAAAAAAACTCTCCCGAATTTTTCTTCCATGGAAAAACATAACAATTTGGAAAAAGAAGAAGCTTCAAACTGCAAGTCGCAATAGCGAATTATTCAAGGAAAAGTAGTTCAAGCAAACGATAACCCAACAGCGTAAGACACCAAATATAATACAGACATACAATTACTAGTTAAAGTAGTAAATCTCCTCGAACAAATCACAACCCAATAGCATGGTCTTAAACTAGCAAAAAGATGCCTGAAAATTTCAAAGAGCAATTTTGATTGAAGTACCAGAGAGGAGAAGATTATCGTCAAATTGAGAGATCGGAACGAATTGAGTCTGATTCCTCTTGCCCGTGCATCCATTACGCTGTTTGTGAGCTTTGACGCAAGGAAGACTGCAAGAGCGAAAGGAGCAACATGGACACTTATACTTTGATGGATTAGTCTTGCATTCTTCGCAGAATGAAAGTTCTTTAGAATTTGAGCTCGTTGGAGCTGCTGCTTCTCCTTCCTCCATCTTCGAAAGAGTGCGAAGGAGAAGGAATTTCGGAATTTCGGAATTTCTCAGGTTTTAGGAGAAGTCTAGGGTTTAAGCGCGGTTTTATATGTTTTCTTATAATGACACCTCACTTGAAATAGTTGTTCGGCCTGGCGTTTTTTATGGGCTTATTTATTAGACTCGCTCCGCGGAAACGGGAACTCGTAATTTCCCCCAATTTATATAGGGAAAAACACACTGAATATAATCCATCAAGCTATAAGCTAGACTATAAGTTATGACCGGGAACTCGTAATTTTCCACCAATCTATATATCCATGAAGCTCATACCGTCTCGTCTAACTTATATCAGTTAGGTATATAACTCATTTAATTTCAAAACTTACACGAACATTCTTTTTAATTTATTTTTTTTATTTAACGATTAAAGTTATGTGCACGCTTAAACTGCACTCTCCTACATCGACATGGTCCATTTTTAATTATTAAACTCTCATAATGTTTTCTACATGAATTGAATTCTAGTTTATCAGAAAATGAAACATCTCCCATTTATCATTATATAATTTTATTTGCTTACATATAACGGTTAGATAAAAATGATGAAAAATCAATTAGAGAATGATGTGTTTGACTTTTTACTAAGAACACGAGATATATGTGTAATTATTGAAAGTAGAGGTGATGTCTATGTAATTATAGTGAACTAGGATGAAGGTTGGTGCAACTCACCCTAATGCTAACATTAATAGAATGATAAGAATGACAATAATGATAATATCACATTATATCATATCATACTATGACTTTGTTTGGCTCAATCAAATATATTATTATGCGGATTCTAGTTGTGTTGTTGTGAACCATATTGGTCTTAGTTGTGGTATGGCATGACAGTTTTTTAAAAGATGACAGTATGTTATAGGTGTTTCTTGACCACCAACAACGTGACGACACGTGTCACACCGCATCAAAGGGTTCATGACAAAGAAAAGTTTCAAAGGAGAAGGCCCGACCTTGCCTAGTCGGTCCTGAGGGAGCTCAGGTTGCACAAAACCCGAGCAGAGGAAGAGAATCGGGAACAAAACCCTCTAAAAAGTCTGGATGACTCTCAGTGTCAGCGTCATTTCCCACAGAAAGTAACGGGATTTTATCATGACTAGCAAGACTTTAGAAACTTAATACAAAATTAGACAATTAGTTTCATAATCATAAAAAATAGTCAATATTTATGGACTCACTTATAAAAATTATGTATTTGTCTATCATAGCTCTTTGTTAACATTTAATCTCTCTCTATCTGGAAATTCAGATATATATATATATACACGTACCATTTTTATCTCTCTCTCCCTCTCTCTCCTTCACTCCCCGTCTCTCACTCATATATACACATACATAATATGTATTATGTAAATATACTATTTTATATATTTTAAATATATAGATATATTATATATATTATATATACATATATAATGAGAGTGAGAGAGAGATAGATTGAGAGAGAGACAAAGAGAGAGAGATAAAAAATGGTAACCGTTTAGATAGTTTAGATAATTATGATTTAATTATGGATTTTCGTCTAAATATTTTTACATTTGCATTTACATTAGTTATGATATTTACATGAGATATTAAAGACGTAGAGAGAGAGAAATTAAAGGGGTATATTAGTAACTAATTAAATAGAAATATTATTAAATTTAAATCAATTTGTTAGATTAATTAAAAATTAAAAAAAGTGATATATTGATGTTTTTCAAAATGTGTGACAAAATTATATTTAAAATGGAAAACTCGTCTAGATGTTATCAATTCTAGAAAGTAACATTTCACATGGCGACCCCCTATTAGGCCTAAACGCGTAACAGGTCCAATCGCTATGACAACTCATCAAATCAGAATTGATAACATCTTTAATATCTCATGTAAATACCTTTACGAAGTGTAGTGTAACACACTCGAGATTTTACGAAGTGTAGTGTAAGTTGGTATTTGTGTTGAAATTCTATATGATCACAATTCAAAAGTTTTTTTGGGTTATCGCTATTTTTGAAATCTCTAAGACATGTTTGCGAGACATGAAACCTTTCTTGACTATCGTTAATTGGACGGAAGAGAGGCGACATTGACATGAAGTGATAAGTATTTATTGTCATTGTGCTTTTGAAGCAATGGTTCGCAGGCTGATATGATATTCTGTCATGACGATTGGACCTGTTGGGAGCTACTTTCGGGGCAAGCAATGATAGCATCACGCTCGGGATTAAAATTTGAGCTCTCTTTGCATGCTCTATTCTTGCTCTCATAGATGCTCAAGTCTGTGTAACCCGTTCACCCTTGATCCTAACTAGGTAAGGTCAGCTCCTTTCCTCAGAAACTTCCCTTCTCCTAGAGCTCTCTAATGTGGCATGACACGTGTTGTTGGGTCGTCGGTGCTCGGGGAAACACCCATAACAACTATGAATTTATGAAATTAAATATTATATTATATTTATTTCTTAAACATGAAAATTGATATAAATGAATTTAGATAACTATTTTCTTATCTTCAAATATGATAGAATCTGACAATTTAATGAATTGTCATTTTCTATATTACCCCAATAACAATGTTATATAGTATAATTTCAACATTATATATAAACTAATGTATTTATTATTACCACTATTATACTTTTATTTTATAAAAACTTTCAAAATATAATGTATTTATATTAATATTGATCTCAAATTTTATATATTTTTAATTATTTAACACGTGTGAAACACGTACTCTTCGACTAGTACATTAAAGTTACATTTTATTATGTTATAACTTAAAAGTTTAACCCATAAGTTTAAGTTGAACACAAGTTCTAAATATAAAAACGGCCATGTTGAAAATCATCTTTTGAGAACTTTATTTTTACCTTCTTATAAGAATTCTTATTTAACCTTTAACTTACCATTAAATGTCATCGTAGTAGTTTAATCATATTCTCATTGAACATGTAAAAAATACTCCATTGCCACGTGGAACAAAAAGGGGCTCACTTAGGACTCATGAGAAGCGTCGAGAAAGCAGAAATGGACGACTGACTGAAGTCACGAGACATCTCGAGAATGGGAGATCATTGCTTCTAGAATGAGTTCTGACATCTCGAGAATGGGAGATCATTGCCTCCATAATGGGAACCGACATCTTGAGAACGAGAGATCATCATCTCCAGAACAGGAACCAACATCATAATAACGGGGATCGTCACTTCAATGACAGAAACTGACATCTGGAGAACGGGGAATCATTACCTCCTGGACAGAACGCCAAGATGGAAATGAGAGTTCAGACTGACAGTTAAGTGGCTGGACATGATAGAGCATCAGAACGGAAATGAGGTTTTAGACTGACAGTCAAGTGGTCGCGATTGATTGGGTGAGTTGTATCACTTGGACAAGACAAGGTTGATCAGTCACCAAGTGGTTCTGACTAATTGGCTCGGAACCACAGGGAACTGTCATGTGGTAGCGATTGATGGGCGGTTGAGTATGACAGATGTAAGTTAAAGAAGATAGGAGATCACGTGAATGGGTGTTATCCTAGGCCTCACTTTATCTGATATTATTATTATTATTATTATTATTATTATTATTATTATTATTATTGTAAGGCATATAAGCACATGCTTATGTAAAAAGAAAAAGGGAGGACCTAAGCAAACCTAAACAAAAATGCACTGCCCTTCCTCTTTTCTCTCATCAATAACTATGTAAAATCATTTACATAAGTGAATATCAACAATCTTCCCGTAGTTTTTCTTCCCTTTAAGGGTTTTCGACATAGATGATGATGTCTTTATTCTCTCATTCTCTTTTTAAAATAGTATCTTTATTATTTATTCGTAGAGAGTTTTTCATACCGAAAAAAATCATTTACATTTGGTGCTTTCATTGAGAGCCTGAGAAAAAGACTCAAGAGACCCACCCTTCAGAAACTAAACCATGCCTCAAACCAAATCAAACGCCCCCTCAACAACTAAAGCGGCAACAGAAATGGCAACGGATTGGAAGCAGAGATGGGAACGACAACAAGTACAAAATTGAAAATAAAATAGAAAATGATAAACTCATTCCTTGCATATTCGATTGACTTATTTTTTACATCATTATCAACTTCTAAAAAAAGAGAGAGGAAGGAGATCAAAGAAGAAGTCCATTCGAATGAAGGATGAGTTAAAAAAATCAGAGCAGATAAGAAAAGAAGAGCACAGAAAGTTCAGAAGAGCTTAGCTCAGAAAGTTCAGAAGAGGGTAGAAGGCTCAGATCAGAAAAGATCATACCAGAAGAGTTCATAAAGCTTAGATCATAAAAGCTCATAAGAGCTCAGACCAGAAAAACTCATAAAACTCAGACTAGAAGAGTTCATAAAACTTAGATAAAAACAAGCTCAGAAGAGCTAAAAAAAGTTCAGACCAGGAAAGTTCATAAAGATCAGATTAGAAGAGCTTAGAAAGCTCAGATTAGAAAGCTCGTAAAATAAAAAAAGTTTCAGAAAAGTCGAAGTCAGAGTTTTAGAACAGAAAAGTTGAAGATCATATCAGAGAAGCTTCAGCTTCTCAGAAAAGAAAAAGTTAGAGTGTTAGAATTTCAAAACAGAAATCTGAAGGATTTCAGAAAAAAAATTTCGTTAGAAAAGAAAAAAGAGTTTTAGAGCAAAAACTCCAAAGTAAAAGCTAAGCAAATGATGCCACATTCAAACCTCTTAGGAAGGGAAAGTCAAGAAAGTTGCTACTTAAACATTTTAGAATGGGAAAGTCAAGGATATTGTGTTCAAATGTTTTAGAACAGGAAGAACAAAAAAAGGAAAGCTATGACTTAAGCAAATTCAGCCATTCAAAAAGAATTTATGAGTGTAGAAAAATAAAATATGAACAAACAACGAGAACGGAGACATTCTGACTACGGGAACAGAGACGTCGTGATAATGTGAACAGAAATATCTTAACAATGAAAGTGACAACAGGAACAAAAATGAAAACTAAAACAAAAAAAGTTGGAAGAAAAATTACATGGTGAGTCACATAATCATAAATATACGAGAGTATGCTTCATGGAGAATTTTACGGAATTCAAGTTGAGCTCCATATCAAAAGTATGGAAGTCTTCTTACAGAAAAGTAAACTTAATCATGTCTTTCAAATTTAATTTCTTTTTAAAATTTATAGACTTACAGAGCATATTACATATCTTTAAAAAGATATAGATGTCTACTGCTTGAACAAATTTACAGAACTTGATTCGGAGCTCCCGAACAAGAGTTATAATAACTTTCATGAAGGTTTTTCAAAGAAGATAAATTATGCAAAACAGACAGATTTAGAAATTATACAATGTCAATTGAAGTTAATTACATGGAGGATTATATACTATCAGAAGTATATGAAAATAAACTTTTGAAAGAATCTTACAGAATTTGATTTAGAGCTCTCAAATCAAAACTTCTGACATGATAACGTGCAGGCTGTCAACCCTCTCTCTTCTTTGACAATAGAACTATGGGCGTAAGTTCTTGGGATGAGCAATTCATAAGTCATATTCTTAGGAGGAACTAAGGGCGTAAATCCTTGAGAGGGACAATTCATAAGTCATACTCTCATAAGGAAATCAAAGCGGGGCCATGGTTCCTCTAAAAGAGCCTAAGTCCTTGGGAGCGTCTACGTATGCTGTTCTTAGAAGGAAATGGAAACGGGGCCAAGGTTTCACTAAAGGAGCCTAAGTCCTTTGGAGCGTCTACGTACGCCGTTCTCAGAAGAAAATTGAAACGGGGTCATGGTTCCACTGAAGGAGCAAAAAAAACTAAGGTAAAAAACACGCAAGGGATGAAACAAAATGTAAGAAAGAAAAAGAAATGTCTTCAAAACGGAAAAAGAAATGTCTTAAGAACGGGAAAATCTTGATAACAGAAAAGAAAAGAAGTTGAGGAAAAACCTTCAACTCAATAAAGAAACGCTGAGAAAAGAATGGCTGAGTAAAGAAAGACATAAAAGAAGAGTTGGAGAACGGAAAAGGAAATATCTTCAGAACGAGAAAGTTTGAAGAACGAAAAAGGAAACGTCTTCAGGACGGGAAAGTCTGGAGAACGGAAAAAGAAATGTCTTGAGAAAGGAAAATGAAATGTCTTCAGAATGGAAAAGTCTGAAGATTGGAAAAGAAAACATCTTCAGAACGGGAAAGTCTGTAGAACGAAAAAGGAAATGTTTTAAGAACGGAAAAATCTTTAGAACAGAAAATAAAAGAAGTTGAGAAAAGAACTTTAGAACAGAAAGAGAAAAGAAGTTGAGGAAAGACCTTCAACTTAGTAAAGAAACGCTGAGAAAAGAAGAGCTGAGTAAAGAAGGGCTAAAGAACGGAGCTGAGCAAAAAATGGCCAAGAGTAAAGGAAAAAGAAGCGAGAAAAGAAAGGGAAATTTTGAAAGTAGAAAAAGAAGATAAGAAAATGGGAGAAACTCTACCAATAAGTCAGTAGCAAGGAAAACAGAAAAAATTTTACCAATAGAAGAGGGGCATCAAACTCAAGCTCATGCAATGAAATTATGAGACGGTACACTCACTCCTTACTCATTTCAATTATTATATTATTTTTGTACAATATTCATGTTATAGATCTTATCGTACGAGAGAATGAAAATGAAAAATGAAGAAACAGGGATTATCGATGAGCCCGTAGGAATTCAAAACGGGGCCATGACTCCATGAAATGAGCCTAAGTCCTTTGGGGTGTCCACAGATATCGTTCTCAGAAAAAAATCAGAAACTTTGAAACAAAGATATCCTTGTTTAAATGGATCAGACGATACTCAAATAATTCATAATGGAAACGACTAAAGAAAGCAAAGATGAAATATTTCTTAAAACTCTACGGATTATCCTGAAACTCAAGGCCAAAGTGGGACCGTGGTTTTTTATTTGAATCTAAAATCTTTCTCTCAGAATGAACAAGCAAAATCTCACACGACACATGGCAGGATCTAGATCAAAGACTCTATAAAAAGAAGAAGAGAATCAAACCTACCAAAATCAGACATATGTTGGAAGCATTCATTGCACTTCAACAAACTTCGCCGAAGCACAATGGGGGGCAAATGAACATGTAAAAAAATAATTCATTGTCATATGGAACAAAATAGACTCACCTAGTACTCATGAGAAGCTTCGAGAAAACAGAAATGGATGACTGACTGAAGTTGCAAGACATCTTGAGAACGGAGATCATCGCTTCTAGAATGGAAACCGACATCTCGAGAAAGGGATATCATCGCCTCCAGAACGGTAATCAACATCGCAAGAACATGGATCATCACTTCAAGAAGGGGAACCGACATCTCGAGAATGGAGAATCATTACCTCCTGGACAGAACATCATAACGAAAATGAAGGTTCAGACTGATAGTCAAGTGGCTGGACAGGACAGAACATCAGAACGAAAATGAGGTTTCAGACTGACAGTCAAGTGGTCGTGATTGATTGAGTGAGCTGCATCACTTGGACAAGACAGGTTGGTCAATCACCAAGTGGCTCTGACTAATTGACTCGGAATTACAAGGAACTGTCATGTGGTAGCGATTGATGGGCGGCTGAGTGTGACAGATGTAAGATAAAGAAGAAAAGGGATCCCACGATTGAGTGTTATCCTAGGTCTGACCTCATATGTTATTATTATTATTATATGGTCTATAAATATATGCTCATATAAAAAGAAAAATGAGGACCTAAGTAAATCTCAACAAAAATGTACTACCCTTCCTCTCTTCTCTCATCAACAACTATATAAATCATTTACATAAGTGAATATCAATAATTTTCTTGTGGTTTTTCTTCCTTTTAAGGGGTTTTCATGTAAATGATGATATCTTTATTCTCTCATTCTCTTTTCAAATTATGATCTTTATTATTTGTTCGTAAATGATTTTTCATACCGAAAAAAATATTTTGCACTCGTAAAATCTTTATTATAATCAAAGTGAAATGAAGTTATTGGAATGAAGTGACTATCTAAAATTCGATTCGAATTCTTTGTTATCGGAAGCTTTAAGGTAGAAGAGAAGTTGAATTTAGCATGTTCAGTGAGAGACTGAAAGTTTTTGTGGAGTAGTTTTAGTTTTAAAGAAAATTGATGAAATTGCAATCTTTTAGGTCCTATTTGACATGGAAGTATGGCTTAACAATTGACTAAGAAACTTGTCTCATTTTCAAAAGAAACAAGAAACTTTTTACCATTCTCCAATAAAAATATCGAATTCATGATTCATCCATGCTCACTTTAACAATATTTAACTTATATATTATTTAATTTCACTATAGTCTAAAAAATAAATAGATATCTACATATATCAAATTTTTAAAACAATTTTAGATAAAATCTAAAAAATATATGGTACGATAAGGTTGTTAGGATCGTGATTTTGACTTAGAACGGTGGAAGGGGTTTTACAGATCAAATTATTAGATCAATCGAAGATCATAAAACTATTAAATATTAATAATTAAAATTTTAAAAAGTAGGTGCACAAATGAGATTCTGAAGACTATATTAACTACTATAACTAACTAAAATTAGGAAGTGTCATTAAATTCTTACATTTAAACTTAATTATTCTAAGACATTCATCACTAGTTAATACATTTAAACTTATAAATTTGACACATCTCAACTGTAAATTCAGTCCATAGACCCATTATTTAAAATTAAGAAAGGTAAATAAATAAATATGGTTGGAGCAATATAATACATTAGGTTTGTACAAATCTAGTTAGGGTGTTTAGTTTATAAGTTTAAATTTAATAAATTTGTAAGTTTAAATTTAGTAAATTTATGAAAGATAAATAAATAAACATGTAAAAATAATTACTGCTTCAATATAGTAAGAGCATTATAATACATTAGGCATATACAAATCTAGTCGGGGAGCGTCTGACCGATAAGTTCAAATTTAATAAATTAGAGGTGTAAGTCTTAAAATAAATCAATTTAAACATAATAAAATAGTTGTGATGAGATTCATTTTAATTTGATAAGTTAAAATATGATGTGTGTGAGTAGTAAAATAATAAATTGAAATGTTATAGAAAACAATCAAATGTTTTATTAATACAAATCCATTTTTGTTATGAAAACTCTTGGTTTAGTGGTAAAATGCTAATAGTCGATGGTTAAACCTTTTTTGTAAAGGTCGAATCCCACCATCAATTCCTATTTAATTAGTTTTGTTAAATCCATAGCACGATCACGTGTCCCGATCTCATTTGTAGGATCTGACGATCTTGATCGTGATTATAACAACCATGTATGACAATAAAATAAGACGTTTTATTATCGAAGTTTTAAAGTATATGATTTAATCACCGTAACAACTCATAATATTAAAAAACTATACATTAATTTTATCATGTGAAATTAAACTTTTTCAACTTGAGAAGAATTATTGAATGATTTTTATTCATAATTATCATCTTACTATAATTAAATCAAGCAAATGTTGCTGTTAAGTATTTATATCAGTTTCTCATAATTGTGTTGATGCCTTACAACAAACGAGTGGCTGCCATGATCTATTGAAGGTTGAAGAATCAAAGTAGCGGGTAAATCAACTTCAATCGCTCTTGGCTTCACCAATCAACCGCTCAGTCTAACCATAAATTGAATAAAAACATACGGTTTAGATACATCTTCAGTAAATGGTAGCTTCAAGCTTCTCGTGCATCACATTCATGTTCCACTCTTGATCAGATGACACATTTTCTTCTAGATCTAATAGAATATAGATCAAATGACTCATTGACCCATACCATACAGGGATGAATGTAATTGTATATAATATGTATATTTTCTTTTGAATAAATATTAGGTGACCAAGTAATTAATTAAATTTTCAAGTGATGTGATAATAATTTAGGTTGATGTTTTATGACTCATTAAAATAATTTGATAAACTAACTTATGAATGATTGTAACGTCACATAATCACTTAAGTTTTGATAACTTACCTTATCGTTATATAATTACTTTTTTTTAATTTCAAAATCTCATTGTTTGAGCAGAAAATATTATATTTAAAAGCCTAGATTGTAAGAAATATCCCTACATTTTTTATTTTATGCAAAACATATCCTTATACTCTATAATTGATCATTTAAATCCTTATATTTTCTAAAAATCTCTAAATTACACCCACCTCCTACGTTTATCGTTTAATTGTAACAGAGAGGGAGCTCCCTTAAGAAAAGGGGAAGGGAAGACATCGAAGGAGAGGCTCGCTCGCATGACGAGTTCTGTCATCAATGAAACAGAGCACGACGAACTCCATCGTCAATAAAGTAGAGCCCGAGATCGAAGGAGAGATAGTTCTCTGGTATGAAGTTCATGCAGGGGGAGAGAGTTCTCTGTACGAAAAGTCATCCCTACACGAGCTTCATCTCTAGTATTTTTTTCTAGTGATCTTCTATCTCTACAGTCTACCCAAGAGTTTGGCACTTGGCTGGCCTAATTCACTATGTCATCATGGACATATATTTTCCCTCACATATGAGGACTTTTTGGACAGAACAACTTATGAGGATTTATTGACTTGTTTATCATTTGGTCACGGAAATTATGGATTTATTCATCTTACACGTCAACTCTCCAAAGAAATTTCTGGATATATTAATTAAGTTATCACGGAGATTTCTAGACTTATTATTGAGCTTATCATGGAGTATACAAATTATTCACTAACTTATTATGGATATTTGAGATTTATCAATCAATTTATTATGTGAGTTTCTTAATTGATTATCTAACTTATCCTGAGAGGTTTGCTAAATTTATCATCTGACCCATCGCGGGTATTCATGGATTTATCAACCAAATTATTGTAAGTATTTATGAAATTATTTATTATGTACACTATCTCATCTCTGCCACATGAATCTGAATCATGCCAAAAGGCGACTCTAGTATGCATGTGATGAATTCTAGATATATATTTGTTATTCTACATTGACCTATAGTCTCTACGTCATTATTGAATTTAGTCATGACAAAAAATGACTTATGTTTCTTTAAGCTTCAAAAAAGGGGAAGATATCAATATATACATATTTCCTGTATGTTGGGAAGATCTATTTGGAAGATCTGCTCTATCATTTCTATTTGGAAGATCTGCTCTCACAACCAGTGTGTTGGGAAAATCTGACCAATAATCGAGACAATAAGAATAATGACTTGTTTTCTATGAGAGATTTATCATGCATAGCTACAGTATCGTTGTGAAAAGGGCTCTCTGCCTCATCTAAGTGTATTAGTAATACCACAAAGTGGAAATATTTTTTATATTGGTTTTGCACACCCATAGTAACAGGAAATAACCATGTTTGGTGCCTCAAACAGAGTATTTCAGGTCAATTGCCGCCTCGGTGATAATAAAATCACCTTAATAGGCGGGTTTACGATTCACCGCTAAGCGCGTCGATGTAATGACTTAGGATTGTTGAGCAAAATGGTCATAACTTAATCTACGGATTGAAGCGCCACAAATGACTGAACTGAAAAGTGGTTAAGTTGTTTATTTTTCTACCTTGATGATGTTCTAATCATGTATGCGTTGCAAGTCCCTACAATTGTTCGATGGATATTCCTAAACAGAGGGTGCACTCTTATTGCTATGCGATATCTATTATGTTAACTTTATTATGAGCTTATGACTTTACATTGCCAAAAGTAGATGAATAGCTGACAACCTATCTTCGGGGATATGATACCAAAGGTGGAAATATTAAGAAAATAAGTACGAAGGTTGTAAGCTACGATGTCCGAAGGCGTGTACACAACAAAGTTCGAGGGCGCGTATACTACAAACATCTAAAGGCGGATTTGCCTACATTTGATGCATACGTGTGATGCCTATATCTGATGCCTACATGTGATACCAAGACGAAGTTGTGTAGATATGATACTGAGACAGATTTTCCCAAATGTCAAGCTAAGGCGGATTTATGTAGATATGATACTAAGACAGATTTGCTTGGATGTGATGCTGAGACAAATTTGCCCACATGTATTACCAAGGCGGGCTTGCCTGAGCACAAGGGCATTATAGTGTAAATAGAAAGTAGCGGATAGTCCAAAAGTCGACTACTTCAAAACCACCCTGACCTGATTGAGTAATGTGAAAAAATACAATGGAAGGCTAAGATGTCACTAGCTCCAAGATTGTGATAGTGCATGAGGAGATTCATCACAACGAAACACTTGATATACTTGTAATATATATGAGAGCGTGCAAACTTGCGGGAACCTTGTCCAATTTTCTTATGACCAACTATTATAACAGTCATCTCAGCGCCCCATAACATGTTTATCCATACAGCGATCATATGCATTGTCGATTTCCCACTTCAGAATAGGGATAACATGATAAAACTTTCATTATACTGAACATTGATCGGTGGTTTAATAATTTTTTACTCTGGCTGGCTTGATATTTTTCATTATGCTATGCTTGATATTTTTCTTATGACCAACCATATGCATTGTCGATCCGGTTCAGAATTCATCTCCGAAACAAAACCCATAGTTTGCAGGGAGGTTTAACATGGACTGCATTAGAGAGAGTTTGAGGTTTTCTCATTGATGGCTTTCCTTCTGTTTACTGAAGGGGAGCTCCCTCCCTCTCCGTTACAATTAAACGTGAGTGAGGGAGGAGGGTAATTTATAGATTTTTAAAAAGTGTGAAGATTTAAATGACTTATCATAGGGATATATTTTATATAAATTTTAAAGTACAAAGTGTTTAATATTTTTTCCACGCCACGCCACGCCACGCCACCCACCTATATATATATATATAGATAGCCCTCCTGAGTCCTGAGATTTCTATTTCCCCTCTCCCTCTCCCCTCTGTATATAAGTTTTGTGAGAGAAAGCTCGATTCTACTTTTCTGGATCAGCACGTAAGCTTCCATCAGATCTCCCAATTAATCGTCACGCTTGAGATTTTGATTGAATCAATCAACACGCTTCAAAGTCAAACTCCTATCTGTTTGTTGCTTCAGGTACGATCTATCCAGCTGGAAGTTTATAGAGAGAGATTTACTAGTTAAGCTTCTTTTTTGGTTTGGTTGCAAAGAGTTATCTTGGGATGTATTGAATTGATCGAAGTATTTTCCTTAGATCCGGATTTTTATCAGTCATTGAATTTAGCTTGATTTTGCGTACAGTGGGGTTTTATGAGATCTACTGCGTATGTGATCGGTGATTTAACAATTTCTTACTCTGGTTGGCTTACAGATATTGGCTACCATATGTAGATCACCTCCTGAGATTTGATAATAATGCAGGTTCCTTTGTAGATAAAGATCCATTTCACTCTCTTTGCAATAGGTTCCGTTCAGTAATATCAGAATTGTTTAGATTATAAAGAAAATCCATTACTTATTAGTAAGGATTTAGCATTAAACTTATATACGATGAAAAAAACTATCGTTAAAAGTATAGACTTAGCAGCTGCGAGTAATACTAAAATGTGTTTATAACGAATGTTTGGGGTGACATATTTTGGACAATTTACACCTGATACACATTTCATCGTGCTGAATTTCGTATTGTGAAAATGAGTAAGTTCTACGAGCTTAGCTTAGAAAATTAAATCAAGGGCCAGGATGTTTTCTACTCTTTACCTCATTTCTTTTGTGTTGTACGTTTTTCCCTCCCACCTTTATCCAAATTTTAATAATTAAGATCTGTGATTGCCTTTCATGTGTGTTTTTTTATTATGCCTCCAATCTATTGATCGCCAATTGTATCTGCTACAGCTTTATAAAGTCGTCAACGCACAATTTATTTAATAATTCTTAACATTGTTATTAGGCTGTTAACAGGTTCAGGCACTAACCTTAATTTTTCTGCCACTAATTTTGTAACTCAATTAGATTTTCTCTCTAACTTATATTATGATGCGCTAATCTGGATAATGGTTTCCATTATGCATGCAGTGGTCTTTATTCAAACAAACATGTGGAGATTTAAACCCTTCATGCAAAAAGAACCAACTGGGCTTGAAGGCCGGTTTGTTGATATTGGCAGTCTTAAAGTTCATGTTCGCAATCCCATTGCTGAAGGAGGGTTCTCCTGTGTCTACTTAGCTAGGGATGCTGTTCATATGTCCAAGCAGTATGCTTTAAAGCATATAATATGCAATGATGAGGAGTCTCTAGAATTGGTAATTAAAGAGATTTCCGTGATGAAGTCACTAAGAGGACATCCCAATGTGGTGACTCTCTATGCTCATACGATTCTAGATATGGGAAGGACGAAGGAAGCACTCCTTGTGATGGAATTTTGTGAGAAGTCTCTGGTTAATGTGCTAGAGAGCAGAGGAGCTGGCTATTTTGACGAGAAACAGGTTCTTTCAATCTTCAGAGATGTCTGCAATGCAGTTTTTGCAATGCATTGCCAGTCCCCACCAGTTGCTCACAGGTTAGATGTTTAATATAAGAAAGGCATATTGTAATTGGAAATAGAGGGTTTACTCAAGTTCTCTTATAGATGACGAACCTGGAATTGTAATTTGCTTGTTGTCATTTTCTCAAGATGCAAATTAGGCTGTTCTCTTAGCCAGTGGTTTTGTTTATATGTAGTTCTTGGTTACATCAATGGCATACCATTGTTGAAATGCTCACAAAGCCACGACTTTATTTTCGGATCTGTCAATCACGTCTTTTGCATTGGGAATTATGTTCGAACTTTTACGTTCACCCTTTGGTTCAAATATGCATATGCTGGCTTACTAGCAAAGTACTTATATTTTATGTATTACATGGTGAAACTATTTCCCCACCACAGTAATCTATGTCCATGATTCCATTCTACTGGAATGCATTACAAAAAGGAGAAGGGATCTTACATTGTCCAAAGAATATGGTATACCTTTCTGGTGAACTTTTCTTTTGTTTAATATCTCCTTGCTGTATGTACCAGGGATTTGAAAGCTGAGAATCTACTGTTGGGTTCAGATGGATTGTGGAAGTTATGTGATTTTGGAAGCACCTCTACCAATCACAAGCGCTTTGAGAAGCCTGAGGAAATGGGTATTGAAGAAGATAACATCAGAAAGCACACTACACCTGCCTATAGAGCCCCTGAGGTGAAGCAAAAAACTCTAAACATATACTGCTTTTTTTGGTTTGTTTTGGTGGCTAAGAATGTTTAATTCTATAATGGCTTCTTCATTGGCAGATGTGGGATCTCTTCCGGAGAGAAATCATAAACGAGAAAGTAGACATATGGGTAAGTTCAATGGATGGATATAGTAAACCTCTATATGATTCAGAAACTCTTCCTTTTCATAGTAGGCAGAACCTGCCGTCATTTTGCAGGCTCTTGGATGCCTCCTCTTTCGCACATGTTACTTGAAAAGTGCATTTGATGGGGAGTCTAAGCTTCAGATTTTGAATGGGAACTATCGCATTCCAGACTTGCCCAAGTACAGCTCGTCTATTACAGACCTAATCAGAGACATGCTCCAAGATTCACCAGCTGACCGACCAGATATCACGCAGGCAAGCTTTTTGCTTGATTGGCCATTCATCTCCATGAACTTAGGTTAGTTTAGATCAGTCTGTCCATAGTAATATTAGGTGCAGGAGCTCTAACAATTTCCTTACTGATTCTAAATTTCCTTTTATGGATGCAGGTGTGGTTTCGTGTGAATGAGCAGTTACCTGTTGAGTTGCAAAAGTTGTTACCTGATGGGCCGCCTGAGGTGCACTCTACTGACATACATGATGGTGAGGGCATATTTGTATGGACGTGTCTTCCTTTTCTGGTCATTGTCTAAACTTTCTTTTCTTTTGCGAGGCACTTAATAACAGCTAAAATCTAAATAAGAGAGGATCAAACAGAACTTTAGATTACTTAAAGTAGTTGACCTGATGATTTCTTTTTTCTGTTGTCAATTCTAGGATTTGGAAATTATTAACCTCATTATGTATGATACATGGTAGTTGAGATTTGAACTTCGTTTTCATCTTCAAGGTAGCTTTGTTTTCATCTCTGAAGCGATTTCATGATAAAATTAACAATTCTCAGGTATGTCGAAGCCAGCAAACAAGTCGCCTCCAATGCCTCGAAGGAGTCCTCCGCCTCCACCTTCGCCTGCAGAATCTACTAGAAATTCATCACAAGCATCAGTGATGTCTTTGGCAGGGGGAGGTGGGGGACAGCTTGGTGCTTTCTGGTCCACTCAACATGCAAATGAGTCTGTTGATGAGGATAAGAACAGACTCAAGTTTGATGAAGAAGCTAGCGCTCATATCAATGTCAGTCATCCAGATAATCATCCTTTGCCTAAATACTCTATTGTTGCTAAAGATGAAAACTCACAGTTTCACTCCACACGTAGAAATGTGCAAATAAAATCAGAAAAGCCTGATATTGGCTCCTCCAAGGACTTTGAATTAACATTTTTTCAGACGGATACGGACTCTATCGCTGAGAGACCAAAACCATCGAAACATGAAAGCACAACATTCCGAGACAATGCTTTTAACTCTTTTGTTGCTGAGTTTGATACTAATCGACTCAGCAGTGGGGTTGTTAATAGCAAATCAGGGAAGGAAGAAGCATTAGAGGCAGAAGTTGGGAGGCTGAAAGAGCAATTGAAGCAGGCTAACATGGAGAAGGCTGAAATCACATCCAAGTTTGAAAAGTTATCTGCTATATGCCGATCACAAAGACAGGAGATACAAGAGCTCAAGCAATCCATGGCTGCATCATCTCCACAAAATAAAGATGCGGTAAAAGATGAAAACATGCCCGGACGTCAGACTCCATCAACCCCTCAGGTATTCCTTTTTGCAATCAGTCTTCATTCTTAAACACAATTTTTTAGTTGGGTGTAACTGTGAATCTTCACCATATTCTTACCGGGCTGGCCTTTTCATTTATGTGATGTTTAGTTTAAATGAATAGAATAAAATGGAAATGGAATTTAGGAATGACGATGAAAATGAAAATGAATGCTAAGAGGGAGAAGAGTTGATTTGTTATAGAATGAAAGACGAAAAATAAATTATGGATCAACTAAGCCCTCTCGGGGATTTGCTTAAGAATAAGAAAGAGGAATTTCATGTAAATACCATGGAATAAGGTTTGATCCTATTCATGGGGATTTCGTAAATATTCCATTCCAAAAATAGAGTTCGAAACAATAGAGATTTTTTTGGAGATTGGATGCAGTTCTAATTCGTGATCTGGCATGTACAGAATGAAAACTTCATTCTCGATTCTACGAGAATTTTTATGAAAGCTTTTCATTTACTTCTCTTCGATGGAAGTTTTATTTTCCCAAAATGTTTCCTAATTTTTGGCCTAATTCTTCTTCTAATGATTGATTCAACCTCTGATTAAAAATATATACTTTGGTTATATTTCATCTCTTCAATAAGTTTAAGTAAAATAAAAGCTAAATAGTGGTGAGTGTCATGTTACATGAGAGAGTGGTTGATTTATTATAGAACAATTGAGGGAGGGAGGGAGGGAGGGTTGCATGTATGTAGTGGTTTCCAAGTTACACAAATTGGTAACTAACCATATTAATGAGAATTCATAAGGAAATCTTCTCAATCCATTTCCGATACATTTCTATTCCATGTCCATTCATTTGAACCAAACACCACCACCTTATAGTTCTTGTTTTTCCATAGCAGGAGAAAGTTGAAGGAACAGTTTGGAGCACTTCGAGTGCAGAACTAAAGCCATGGCAGGCTTTTGCAGAAGAACTCAAGTCCCAGAAAGCTCAGCCAATGGACAAGACCGTGAAATCTGTTAGGACAAGAAATGGTCACCAGAACAAGCAAGCTTCTCAAGTAAATTCTAGCTTTGATTCGTGGGGCTTTGGGTCAGAGGGTTTTACTGCTGCTCCTGCCGGTAACTCTCTTTTGTCACAGCCCATAGATGAGGGAAATAATTCTCGTCGGTTTAGTGAGGCTAAGGTTTCAGAGAACAAGTCAGCTTCTCAACCAGCTGGTTGGGCTGGTTTCTAGTTCCGGCTATCTAGACCAAGCTAAATGAAGCTATTTAGTAAGAACCTTGAGGCTTTCCGAAACTAAACATTTATATATAGGGGATTTTTGTGGTTGATCTGTATTGTCAATGCGTGTGTTTTATGATTATATGCGGTGGATCATTGGCACCTGTTTCTGGGGACTTAGTCCTAGAATGCAAGTGTATACTTCATTGCATGTTTTCATGGTTGGCAAAGAAGATAATTTGGTTTTTTTATCCTGTTAGTCCCGGTGGTATTGGAAGAGTGTATACTTCATTGCTGGCTAGAAAATAGTTTAGTTTCTTTCCAGACGGGGAGGGAGAGAGAGAGAGAGAGAGAGAGAGAGAGAGAGAGAGAGAGAGAGAGAGAGAGAGAGAGGTAGAGAGGTAACTGGCAACACAGACGAACTTGCCAAAATGTTGGTAGTTGGTTGAGATGCAACTTCCAATCTTACTACGTAGCACAGATAAGGATTGCCAAGAATAACGTGAAAAAACGACTGGTGCAATGAACGATGTGAAAAGAATAGAGAGAGTGGTAAGTGTTGCGCTTAAGAGGATCCTTCTCTTTGGTTGGATCTTGAAAAACAGGATAGGGAGAAAAATGAGAGGAAAAGTAAGTCGAATTAGAGAAACGATGAAGAAACTTATTAACATAATAAAATCATTCTAATCACTATTTTCGTCTACATACGCCAAAGGTTCCAAACGATAGATATGAAATCCATCACTGAAATCCTTTACGTTTTCCTTTCCTTACTAATTTTTAGGAGTTCTTTGAATTTTCTAAAACTAGTAGAAAAATCTGGTCACTGCAAAAATTGATTGCATTTACATGACGAAGAAACTAAAAAGTGGTTTCATAGTCTGTCTGGTTGGCTAGAATATGTGGGAAAGCTGGAAGGAGTTTTTGTGAGGACGAGCTTAGCATTTGTTGCATTGACTAAATTTCCATGTGTGCTACTCAGTTGCCTTGGCCATGACAAAAGATACGCATTTCTTGAGTTATGTAGATATAAAAAATGGAGTAGTTAAACACATACTAATTCCATAACAATTTTCAACAGACATTCATTTGAATTTTAATATATGTATATATATATATATATATGTATGTTTGTATATATAAGCTCAAACAATTTTCAGTATTGGCTTCTTATCTTTTCATGGCAATGACTTGAGTTTCTTTAGAACAAACAATAAATCGGAGCGTTCTTGAGATAGAGCAAGGTGTCATATCTTTAGGCTATCAATGAAAGGAAAATCAAATCTATGGTTATAAAATATTTGCATATACTCTGCTACTTTGAGTGTCTTAAGTAAAGGCGGGCTTCCCGACTCAGTGAGTTTTCCGGCCGGGCCAACATCGGCTGATGGATTGGGATAGCAGAAGGTAACAATGGACAGCCTCTCTTTCATTTTGTTCACTACTGCTCTGTGATCTGATGCTTTATATATTCCATTGCTCATTATCTGCATAATTTCAACAAACTCTGTTAATAAAAAAGGAGCACTTCCCCCTTTGTTTATTTGTATAATCTTTAGAATTTTCATCTGTATTGTGCTTAATATGTGCATCTGATTGTCAACTTAATACGTATGGATTACTACCTGTGTAATGTGGCCAAGATTTACGACAATGCTGCTGTTGATCGGCTTGATGAGAACCCATTTCCCATCCTTGAGAACCTGCAAACCGGGCATGTCACCGCACTCTGGCAAGAGAGTGATGCCAGATATGTCAACATGTGGCTTAATCCCAATAACGCGTTCCGGTTCTGGACACGGAGGGTAGCAATTCATTCTCACTTGATATGATCCTTGCTTGTAACAATCACTAAACTGAGGTGCCTCAAGCCCCAGCCCCACGGCAATGAACCTCATTAGAGAAACAGTGACGTTTCTTATATTTTCAGAATAACTCTCCAATGTTTCCCTACACAATTTTTTGACTATTAACTACAGAAGAAAATTCAAAAGTATTGACCATAATGATATAGTGTTATTTGATAGTCAAAGGGTGTCAAGCTTGACCTGAATTGATGAGGCTTGTCTGGGCAAAAGTTCAATTTTTTATCATCAAGGGGAAGAGCTTTGAAGAAAATCATGTCGTTCCAGTCTAGCTTTTGTTCCTCTGACATTACAAAAGCTTGTCCATAGCCTTGAAGGCTTCCTGGTTGCTGAGCCCATCGTTTTTTCTCTTGCAGAGGAAGCTCAAAAAAGCCTTCTACTTGTTTCCTCATTTTATTTATCAATTCATTACCTACCCCGTGGTTTATTAACTGCATGATTGTCAAGGTAATCTACTGTAATTAGAGAGGCAATAGATGCAAAAACTGAACTTTGTTTCATAAACAACTCCAATTGATGAGCAGGCCCTTTGGAGTAAAGGAAAGCGTGTACGATGTCACGCTCCCTGGCTGAGGGCGAGCGACAACTGGGCGGATTCCCCACCAGCAGGGGTACGATAGACGGTCATTCAAGACACAGCACGACCTACAGACAAAACCGTTGAGACATGGGAAGGCAACCCGATTGGGAGTTAGGCTCTGACCATAGTACCCGCAGCCCCATAAATGATCCATCCTATATTCTAACGCGTCTCAAGAGACGGAGCGTATCAAGATGTCATGGGCCTTTCGCGCGCGTGACAACGCCCTTAGGGAGGCAACATATTCGACGTCAGGATTGATCTCTCAACTTAATTAGCGATCTGCGCTTAGAGGCAAATTGATTGATCTCAATCTATATAATTATTTTCTTATTTTATTCCAGAAAAGGAAAAAATCAAAATTTTCAGGAAAACAAAATAATAATTTTTTATTTCATTCAAGTGATCAACTTTATTTTTTTTTGGGTCAAAAATCAACTAGGCCTCTTACTGTCTTGGTCCATACCAAACTTCAACGAAGCCTGCTATATCAGCCACCACCATCCTATCACCACCTCTCAGACTGCAATAATAATAATAATTTTTAACGGAATTATATTAAAAAAAAACTAGTTTTCAAATTACCACATGTAAGTGTGAATAAGTCAACACATCCAACGCTTTATTCAGTAACACGAGTTTGATCAAACAGACGACACATCCAACGTTTTATTAAGCTTCTTCTTCATCTAATTAAAAAAAAAAAGCATGAAGATTAAAAGTTACCTGAAATATTCCCCATTCTTTGCAGGCAGAGTGAAGCTTGAGAAGCTCTTGATCATGAGTTACTGGGTTGACCAGCTTGGTCATGTCGATCAACGGTACATGAAGATTCAAATCAGATGCAGTACTTGTCTCGTTGTTTATTTCATTAAAAATATACCTACGTGGCACTGTTCCCAGCCGTTGGATTGGTAGCTCTTGTACGCTTGGTACTGGCAGAGACGTTTCGAGGTACCCCGGCACCACCGCCATCTCAATAAACTCCTTGAGTTTATTGTTGTAATTTGTTGTAATGGAAATGAGGCCTTTTATAATGAAAAAATAACATTTTTTAATTTATTAAAAAAACTGTTAATTATCAGTATTTGACGAAATTACCAAATAGACATTCATAATGTAAGAAAGAAATGTCACATTTGGGCATATATGACATTTACTTTAATAATTAGGGACTGCTGTCACATTATTGTCATCTAGTTTCAATTGATAAACTCACCGTTTTGTAACTTTCTAAACTAGGGGTTTTTCTTTGTTAGTTTCATTTCACAATTTTCAAGTCTTACCCTTTTAAAATGATTTTTTTTCTTCTAAATTTGAACAATTAATTTGATGTCTTACCCTTTTGACAATTTCTTAATGTCCACTTTTTAACCTTTTCTTTACTTTTGTTCATCAATGACAACAACTAACAAGTTTTTTACTTGACAGGTTTTTTTTTAAATACTCCCTTACCGAATTCTAAAGATTTGTGTTTGTAAATAATTGTAAAAATGGCATTTTTTTATTTTTGGATAATTTTAATCCCAAAATATCCTCTACTAACTAACTTACTATCTTTTATTTTTTTATGAGATAAATATATTTATTTACTTTTTAGTTTTGAATTAGTTTAGATTTTGATTTAGATTTTTTATTAATAAACCACTCATATACAACATGTTAATACCATTATGGGTTATTTGTAATAATATACTATTTAGAAGTTTCATTTGTAAATATATAATTATTTCTCAAAATTAAGAATTGTATATCCCGGCCTACAAAATCAAATTAAATAAACTGTTCATTTTTCTTCTCAATGTATATCCCTTCCCGATGCATATCCCTAGCCGACAATACCCTTCAGAGATTTTATTATTTGAAGGGTCCACGTATGTGTTTCTGACTACTTGAACTTTTCAAGACGTTATTTTTATTTTGTTAGTCAGGAACCGAGAGATCATGTGACTACTGAAGGGTTCAACTGGAGAAATAGAATGAAAAAAGAGTTTAGATTTTCTGCAAAATCTACAAGTTTCCTTTTCATTCTCTAAACTCCTTTATCACTCTCTCTCTCCTCCTCTCCAAGTGCTTTGCTTCTCCTTGATTCTTAACGATGATGCAGACGTATATGCAAAACCACAACCCATATATTAAAGAACCATCTCCCAATATCCCAAAGCTTTTTCACCAGAGATAAAATGTTTTAAATAATCACAACATAACGCAACGCATTGCTTATTCGTATGATGGCGATTTCTCTTTGAGTGCAAGTTATTCAGAGTCTGGTAAAGTGATTTTGGGAAATTTGGTAAAGTGAAAAACCGGGATTGAATGCTTCGTTTTTAGGGAAATGGGTAATTAATGAGAAGGATTCTTGATAATGTTAATTTGTAATTCGTCTCTCCCCCCTCTCTCCCTCTCTCTCCCCCTCATTCGTCAGAAACAATTTTTTCAAAATTTATCGTTCTCATTCTATTAATCTTAATCTTCAATTAAAGTAAAAAAAATTTCATTCAATTTCATCAATACATAACAATCAATGTAATCTCTCATAAAATTTCATTAACAAATTTACAAAATTAGTTTTGTTCATCATTAAAGTGCTAAAACTAGAAAACATCAGATCTTTACATTACAATGCTCTTGACGTTAAACCTCATAAATTAAAACATAAATTTCATTTGCATGTTCTTCTTATGTTAACCAAAAATAGTAATATCTTTTCAATGTAATTCTAGTGTATAATTTCTGAAAAGTTCATACTTTTTGTGTTAATGACTTCTAATCTAAGATGAAGAATAAATTCTTGTGCTAATGGGTAGAGTTTCCTGTAATTTTTTAGAATAAAATCGCAGCTCGTTCTCTAATCAAAGATGAAGATTTGTGTTTATGGCAGAAGATAACAATTTATGTGATATATGAAAGAATTGAGAAGTAACTTTTCGGGAATTAGATTTGTGAGAAAATGGGGTAAAACAAAATGATTTGGTTTGAGTTTTGAAATAGGTTGAGTTGATGATGAGGTTTGAGTTTTTGATTTTTTCGAAGAACATGAGGCTACAAGGTTAGTTTTTTTAACATGTTATAGGATTAATTTGAGATAAAACAATAAAACCCATAAAACGATTAGCTTTGTTAATGGATATTTTTTGCTTCTAATCTTAAAAGATGCCATTTACTTGCTTGCATTGCTTATGTAGGGTCAATCGTGTTATTTTCCCAACTTTGATCTTTTTCATTCTCTCATCTATTTATGTCCCCTAGTATTTGTAAGCCTATAGATTTTACAAATCATGAAAAGTACATTGAATAGAGTAAATGAGTAGTCTCTCTTCTCTTTCGTTGTTCTCAATATTATCTTTACTTTTTTTTATCATACACTATCAGTATGAGTCTTGCTTTTTTATCAAAATGATTCTTGGATACAACATTCACGTTCAAGTTTTAGTGTCATATCGATAAACCTACAAGATCAAGTTTGAAGTCTAGCATTTCATTTTTAGCACCTTAGTGTCATGACGATCGATCTTCAAATAAATAAAAATCACATTTTGATAAGTAAAGATTTATGTTTTCTAACTATTAAAACAATGAATATTATATTTTCTTTACGTTCCATGCTTCGTGCTATGTTATATTTAATATGTGAAACTATTATGATAATTAATGAAAGTTATTTTATCACTAAATATCTTTTATATAATCGATTGTAATTTTGTTATGTTTAAAAAAATTTAGATTGATTATTGTATGGTATTTTTGTGAACTACAATGATTACAAATACTTGTGTATGTTAGAATCATAATGGTTAAATTTCATGTATTTTAGATATTCATGTAATTTATAATGAATTTTTCTTTCATAGTTACACAGTGCTATAATTTTACATAGTATCGATTTTGAGAGGTCATAACTTTTTATATAGATCAATTTATAACCTGGAATTTTATATGTAATAACTAAATCTATATGCTAAATTTATTCTGTAAAATTGGAGACTTTTTAGATGTGAATTCAATGATATATGATATTTCTATTATTGTTGGATTTATTAGACATGTTTATGTATCTTTTTTTCTAGCAATTTTCTATGGCACGAAATTACCTCCTTTAATCTAATAAAAAAAATTTCAGAAGTAATTAACATATTAGTCATGATACAAATTTTGTGTCACATTTTTCTATGTTCTATGAATTTAATATATATGGATACTAATAGTTTTTATTATCTTGTAGTATTTACCATGTCAAATCTTACAAAACTCGAATTTGTGGATCTTGATGTTACAGGGTAAAAAATCTATCATGAATTATAGATGCTAAAATTCATCTAAATGCTATGGTTCTTGGAGACACCATAAAAGAAGGAAATAAAATATCATCATAGGATCATAGACAATGATTTTTCTGCACCATCATAGACAATGATTTTTCTGCACCATCATCTCCGCGAAAGGCTGAAAATTGAATTCCTCACGGTAAAGGATCCGTATGTCCTTTGAATTTTTTTGAAAGAAATGGACAACCACCCAAAAATTGAAATTCTCTCAAAAACTTGTTATGATCGGATCCACATAAAGTAGAGTAGCGAATATAATTCCGCAATATTTGAAATCAGTTCTCACATACAATTATTCGGAGAAAAAATAATAGATGAAGATATATTAGAAAAAACGTACTTTTCATGCATCCAATATGCTCTGGCAGTAGCAGTACGAGAAACATGTTTTAAAATATTCTTAACTGTTTTTATGCATTATTGTGGTAGAATAAAATCATGAGATTTTAGTCATTATGTTCTATGTAAGTTTGATGCATCATTCATTTATAATTTTGTAATGAAGTATGTACTTCTATTGTATAATGAGCAAATTTTAATTTTATTTTGAGAAAATGACAGAAAAAGTCAATTTTCAAGTTTCAACGGTAAAAATGATCGAAAATGACAGAAATAAATAATTTATTTACTCAATTTATACAGTAGTAAATAAATTATTTATCATATTTTAATTATTTTTACGATAATTTTTTAAAAATATTTTTATCATTTGAGCTGAAAACTGATTTTTATAATTCTCCCTTTTATTTAATTATAGTCCAATAAATCGTTTGCGAGTCCAAGAAAAATTATTTTCAATTCGTCTAGTCTGAAGTCCGAATTGAAAAACCCGAAACTTAGGGCATCGGTCCGAGATTGGGCATGAGTAATGAATTTTGGGACTATCCAATACAGACCCAAAAAAGAAAAATCCGTAAGGTTTGTGCTCATACCCGACCTATCCGGGTCTCGGTGAGACCCGACGCCGGATGAATTACAATTAATCGTGGAATCCTGAACCGGCCCGGTGCCAGTTACCAGGTACGGTGCGGAATTGAAAGTGAACTAAGAAGTGGAAAACAATGTCGTTTCAAGATGAATCTCGTATCCCTATTTTTTCTTCTTTCACACATGTTTGGTTTCTCATACAATATTCTGTCTTCGACTCGCTCACTCGGGTTTCTGTTCAGGTTTAGTGATCTCCATCTCTCTGTGTCTCCTTCTCTCTCGAGGAGTTTGTTTTTCCTTCTCTAAGGGTTGGTCTACTCTCCGAGTTTCGTGCAAAGCACTAGCGGAATTCGCAGCTCCAGGGTTGGTGCTGATTGTCGCTACGTCTCGACTTTCGAAAGCGTCGCCTACTTGGTGTTAATATTTGTCCGCTTCCACTTTGGGGAATTTGGATTCTTTGGAGGTAAATTTTGAGGAATCGGGGAAGCTATTGGTCGAAGGCAAACTAGCTATGAATTACGAACCGTACGATAGCAGCGGTCAGTTCACTGTAATGATGCTTTGTTCTAATAATTAGGGTTTTAAGTGCAATACACGGAAATTAGCGATGTGTTTTTGTTTCTATTTTGACCAGCATTTTTTTTCAATTTTCTTGGCGTTTCCAAGATGATACTATTCATTGGGATTTTGGGTTGTTTGAAGTAGAACTCTAGGGTTTTTGAGCTTGATTCAGTTGGCAGTAGGTACTAGCATAATGTGATACCCGAGGTATCAAAGTTAACATTAAATTGACAATTTAAATGGTTTTTACTTTTTAGTATCTAATCTGATCTTGAGATAGTAGAGTAAAATTTATGAGTAAATAATTGCATGGAAGGGGTTTTTTATTTCCAAGGCTAAAACGTGAACAAACTTAATGGAACTGTTGATGACACTGAAAATTTTGGATACGATATAATATCACTTTCCTAATAATGTCACTCTGTCAGATAGAATAAGGATTCTTACTTTTGGCTCAAATTCCACACCATGAAGGTGAGAGATCTGGATTGAGCACAAAGCAGAGATTTCAGGAAGAAATTGCGTGCTGTATGAATTTAAGAGCATTAATGGTCAATTGCTGAAAGGAAAATTTATTGCATATGGGTTATTATTTAAGACTAGGATTTTATTTCAAAGTATGGTTTTGCTACATAAATAGCTTGTTAATAATCCCAAACAACATTACATGGCTTGGTTTTCTGCCATTTGCATGGTATGTAACATGCATCTTGTTGATCTTGTGTTTGAAGTTTGATTCTCAAAAGTTTTTGTTTTGTTTGTAATTCCGCATCCTTCTTTACTTTAAGAGAGATGTTTTACTTGCCTGGCTAATAATATAGCAGCCAGTAATAATATTATTTTCATTTCTCGTCAAAGTTGCATCCAACTTTCTATTGGTGTATTAGTATTATTGTATATTCTGAAAACAATTGCAGGAACTGATGACGATCTTCCTCCATCTCATCAAAATAGAATACCTAGAGGGGGACATGTTGCAGGGAATGGAAGATCAGCTATTGGTTCTGTCCCGTATTCTAGGGTGTTTGGTGAAACTGATATGGAAACCCAAATTCATAACCTTGAGCAGGAAGCATATATTTCAGTTCTTAGAGCTTTCAAAGCTCAAGCTGATGCCATCACATGGGTATAGTTTTTCATTTGTTTTGTTATCAAGTAAGGCTATTTTTTAAATTTACTTTATTTGAGTAGCAGTTGTAATGAACAATCTATTTTCTTCAGGAGAAAGAAAGTTTAATTACAGAACTTAGAAAAGAACTGAGATTGTCAAATGAAGAGCATAGAGAACTTCTGGCACGGGTTAATGCAGATGATACGATACGAAGAATAAGGTTTGCTATATGATTCATTCTATTTTGCAATATGAGCCATTTTGTTAGGTTTCACCAAGTTTTGGTTCTCTACTTTTGACTTGAGTTGTAATTTCTTAGGGAGTGGAGACAATCTGGGGGCCTTCAACCTGCCATGCTCAGTGCTGGTCAAGCTGTTCATGACCAGATACCCAGTCCTTCTATCTCAGCATCTCGCAAGAAACAGAAAGTTAATCAGTCAGTACCTCCGCAATCCTTTGCTGGGCCATCTCCATCATTTCATCCACACACGGCGTCAGCATCGCATCATCCATCTTCTTCAGCTGCAAAAAGAGGATCTGCACCTGGGGCTAAGGGGAAGAAAAACAAGCCTGTAAATATTATGGAATTTAGAGTTGTCGAAGATATTTCTAGCTTGTTGATAATCCATCTTATGTTAATTTTTGTTGCACTTTGATCAGATTATACCTGGTGTATCTTCACTAAAGAAGTATCCAACTCCGGCTCCTACAGGGAGGGGAGTTTCTAATAGAGTGTCTGCTGGGGCCACTGAGCCAGCTGAAGGAGCAGCTTTTGATCTCCTACTTGGGAGGAAAGTGAGAACCAGATGGCCTGATGATAATAACTTTTATGAAGCTGTGATAACCGATTACAATGCGGCTGAGGTAGAAACCACTCTTTATATTGATTGAATATGTGGGAAGTAAATCAGCTAAAAAATACTGTGCTCCCTGACAGGGACGACATGCTCTGGTTTATGATATCGGTTCTGCTAATGAGACATGGGAATGGGTTAATCTCACGGAGGTATGTCATTTTATTTGCCTAAGGATTTAAAATACGTACTTTTGCCATATTCTCGAGCTGACTTCTCCCTGGGCGGCTGGGCTGCATATTTGGCCTTGGAAGCATTGACTAGATGTTTCCTAAAGAGTCTACAGTTACCCACTGCTCTTTAGATATTAGGGTATTTTGATGAGTGAAATTTTCATGCCTTTGTGTCGTTTATGATTCGGTTTAGTTGGTCACCTTACCCATGTTCTCCTTTCTTCTCGAGGGGCTTCTAGCAGCCCTAAAGCAACATCCCAACATTCTTCAACTTTTCATGCATCTTACAGCAGACATTACTTCCAAAGTTTAGAAACATGATAACTGCATGTGTTCGTCATCTCCATGAGGTTAATCCATCAACACTTCAAAATGACAAATTTTCCTTCCATTCTTCTACTTATTCTTTAAAGCTAAGTAATTTATTTTGGGCATATTTACATGTTAATTGTCTTGTCCATAATTTCAACTTTAGTTTCTATCAACCTTTGTGTTAGTATCCGATGCTTGGTGGCTTCTTATTGATAAGTACCGTGCTTCCAACTAACTCCCTTCGCGTGCTTTAGATACTTACAATGTGTACCCTATTTACCATTGAGGAAACACAGCTTTTCTTTCCCTAAATGCATTCGAGTTACATAACTTTGCTCATCATTCTTATCTGAGGTGGATTCTTAGAATTAAAAGTAAAATTATGGACAGTGGATAATGCATGGAAAAGTGTGAGTTGAAACTTGAAGATGTTGGAGCGTGCAGTTACATGTGTGCGGTAGTTTTGTAGCCAACTGCATTTTTTTGCAAAGCGGAAGAGATTGTCCATTTAACGGTATTTGGATGACGTGGTATTTATTGGATCGGTAATTGGACTCCGCAGAGTGATTCCCAATCCTGTTTACTTGCAAAAGAATCATTCCTGTTGCGGCCCCGGGCCCCTGGTTTGACATGAGAGCGACTCTGTTGACCCTCAGAGTGACATTCTTGGCCAAAAGGCCATTCAACAAGTGGGACTCTCCTTGTAATGAGAGGGAAAGTTTAGTCTTGCCCTCTGTTGCCCTACTAATAAGTAAACACAATCACATCTACCTCATTATGATTCTGATTCCTAAGCTAATATCAATCTTGATTCTGTTTGTGATCCTGAACCCAGTCTAATTTTGATTCCAAAAACACAAGTGAATATGTACCTTGTTTTTACCTTCTGTCCTTTTCCTTTTAAATAATTTGAATTTTGGTGGTTTAACTTCTTTTCTTTCACCTAGATGAGGTAACTCTTTTGCAAGTGATGTGGCATTTACATAATTTGGCTCATAATTATATATCAGATTTCTCCGGACGACATCCAATGGGTTGATGGGGATCCCAGAATTCCAAATCGGGGAGGTTATGGTGGATCTGGTCATGGAATGAACAGATCTGTAGGTCGTGATAGTGTTGTTGGTGCAGGTAGAGGTAGAGGGATTACAAAGCCTCAATCCAGAAAAGATTTTATGCAAAATGGCATTGGAAAGAAGGCACCAGATGATATTAAAATACTTCACACAGAAACCCTAATTAGGGAGGTAGGAAATTTGAATTGAATTTCGTTTTTGGAGTTCTGAATTTCTTGACTTCCTAGCATCATGTCATTTGTTGTTGGCGTTCTATAGGTGGAGAGAGTTTTTAGTGCAAACCATCCAGATCCTCATGAAATTGAGAAAGCCAAGAAAGTGTTAAATGTAAGAAACGCATCAATATGACTTCTCAGTTCATTTTCTTCTTTAGCTCTTTTTGTATGTCCATTCAATTTATCATTGATTTGTCAACTTCATTTATGCAGGAACATGAACAAGCGCTTATTGATGCAATCGGTAGACTTGGAGATATATCTGATGGTGAAAGTGGTATTTCCGACTTCATCTAGCATTAGTATTTTTCTATTGATATTAAAAACTTTACTAAAAGAATTGTTGGGATGATTTGGAGTAGCTACTAATGTAAGCTCTCCATGTTATATAAAGTACGTATGCAATCCATGTAAAAAGAAAAGAGTAAGACATCTGTATCCTATTTTTAAGGGTATTGTTTTGGATGGGTTAAAAAAGGAGTAAAATGCAATGGTGCGATGATGACCATCCTAGTGCTTCTGTTCATTATATCTCCTTTACGAGGATTTTTAATTATCGTTACGTTTTGTACAAGGAAACGATTTTGCTTTCCGCGAAAAGAAACTTAACCACTCTGCTTATATTTTCATTTCGAAACTGAGTTACTGAGTTATTGTTTCCATGGCCTTCGATAGTTGTCAATTTGTCTTTCTGCAATTGTGATTACCTTGAGAAGAGGGTTGTAATAAGCAACTATGTGATCTTACATTTACACCCTTTGCTTTGAAACAGACGAGGGTGGCCACCAGTATTCCCGTGGGTAATTAATGGATCGTAAACCGGCGGAGGATCAAGCATCTTTGTACCATATTTGCAACAAGCAGGTTGTATTTGGAAAGTAACTTCTTGAGATGTCAAAGTGAGACGCCTGGATCATTTTCCTGTATAATGCAAGATTGGAATTATAGTTCTCCTGCTTGATTAATTTTGGCTTGGTTATTTTGACATAGGATTTATTTATAGGATAGAGAAGGAGATACTGTAGCTGGGTAATAATTTCTTTATTGACCAGTAAGGATAAGGATTAACTTAGGTAGGCCAAAGATCGTGTATCATTATTTATTTTACTGTTGATTAAGGTGTGCGTGTGCATAAATAGTATAACTGCCTCTCTTTATTAGTCTTTCAATTAAGTTGAAAGATTAAAGGTTATTTTCACTTGCTTTTTAGACATTCACAGGGAAAGAAAAAAAATCCCATTATCGCCTTTAACTCACACAGTGTCAGTGTCACTAATTATCTGATATTGTACATCTTAGTCACATGTTAGTTCTTCCTTTACATGGCTAATCTCATTGGAAGGTTAGCTGGCACTGGAGACGGTACTTAACATTTAAAATACAATGGCTTCGGAGTAACAATGCCTTCGGAGTAACAAAATGATAAATTTTAATATCCAAAATACAACATAACGTATATGAATGTTCACACTGACAGCCTAACTTTCGTGTAAATCCCTCCCCAG